>VWZK01009545.1:18812-119096 GCA_013396935.1 Baryphthengus martii | reverse complement strand
GTGCCCCACGGAAACCTCGGCGAACCCCGGGACGTTTCGGGGACGTTATTGCCGGTGCCGCATCCTGAATTCTGATCAGCGCCGAGTACGAGCCATTACTTTTTCCTGGCTCTTCTCGGCAGCGGAGCGGTGTCAGAGAGCGTAAATCACGGCGTCTCGGGCAGGGAGCATGCGAGCGCCACTGACATTTTCACAATTTAAATCATCTTGAGTAATAACCCTTTTAAGATGACTAATGTTACTGATTTTCCTGCATTAATAATAGTGCCAAATAGAACACAGAAGGGAAAAATCACTAGTGCACGAGGTCACATTTTAAAACTAAACGCGTAAGTGTGTTTAACTCTTTACGCAAAAGCCGCTTTAACGTGAATATTTGTACCCCTGGAGCAGCCTGGTGGGTCACCATCTAAAACTCGTGCCTGACCTTTTTTCCTGCCAATGCTAAATGATTTGGCCCAACTGCTTTCCAGAGTTTCCCTGAGCACTGAAATGAAATAAACGTCACTGACAGGTGAAGCTTGTCCCTGTTCTCATTTACTGTTTCAGGAAGCACATGATATAGTGATGAACAATAATTTAGAAATATTTTATGGCACCTGTAGAACTACTGATTGGCACAGGAAACAGGGGAACTGCGTTTCAGAGCGCACCGAGTTCTGCTTCACAGGCTCATTACCGCAGACTCCCTGGTTTTGATAGCGCACATTGCCCACACTGATCAATTGATCAAATCAAAGAGCTGCACAGCGGGGAGAGATGCCGGGGGCTGGGGACCAAGCCTCGATTCACGGCCCACCGCGCCCTGGCCACGCAGGTGCCTGCGGGTAGAGGAGCGCTCGGGGCCAGGGGGGACCCGCGGTGGGTCGGGCTGGCGAAGGACACTCTGTGCCGGGGTTTCAGCTTCTGGCTTGTGGGGCTCTCCTGGTGTCAGCATTTCCTTATGTATTACACCCGGACTGAAGGACGTCAGAAGAAAGTCTCAAAGGTGAGCTAACTAACAACGTGCGTGCAGACGGACGGACGGATGGGAACGCATCTTACCTGCCAGAAGCAGAGGTGGCTGTCGGAGTTGGAGTAGGTGGCGAGGTAGCGGCCGTCGGGGGCGAACGCCACCGCCGTTATCGGTCCTTTGTGGCCGTGGATCGTCTGCCAGAGGGAGAGAGAAAGGGAACACACAAGGTTCACTACTCAGCACCACGATGATGCTGAACAGACTCTCAAGCAAACACAAACCTGCGCGCACGTCAACTTCGGTAACGTTTTCTGAAAGCTGAGGAAGACCGTGACCGTCAGTAAAAACTAAATGCTACGTGGAAACACCTCTTTGTCCTCACCTGCGTGTGCGGTCCCTGTAGCACGCTTTTTCCGACGGCACGCATTTCCCGACTGTCATTGCGGCAATCGGAAAATCCCCCTGAGGAGCAAAGCACAGCTCTCCTGCAGAGGCCGGTTCCCGTCGGCCGGGGAGGACAGGACGGCAGCGAGCGCTGCTCCCGTGCACCTGAAGAACAGCACGAAACGTAACTCTGGCCGTGCCACTCGCGGGGACTTGCGCTCAGCACGGAGAGCACCTCAGGGGACTGAAACGCCTCCGGACAACCCGAAATGTGACAGCACACCCTTCAAATGGCTTCTCAGCTGGGACTCCAGCACACACCACTCAGAATTCTAAGTGGCACGCTTGCAGCTGGGGTGTCACCAGCATCAAATATTTGGGTTTTTTTCCAATATCCAACAATACAAACACGTATGTCAGAAACACCGCAAGCAACGACTCATCTAGTCCGTGGTCAGAGTCACCATTAAGATCTTATTCACCCACTTCCTGAAGCTGCTGCAGAATACACTTTACACAAGACAGACTCGTTTGTGCTGTGTCTTCTCTAAGGCTTTGGAGATCTTAAAACAGGCAAAGGTGGGTAGTCTCTCACCCTCCCATCTCACAGCCCAGTGGGACAAGATGTGAGAGCCTCTCCCGTAGGTGGTACCCAGCTTTGGGCAGCACCAAGGGCCGGTTTCTGCCGTCCCAAGAGGAAGGTGGCTCCGAGGACGGGCTCTGGGCAGCGCTGGGGAGCGCCAGGGCTGGCACCAGGAGGGCACAAAGTATTTATTTGAAAATACGCATCAGCGGCTCCTTCTGCATGAAGAGGCTGAACCGTGCAAAAAAAGACTTTCTAATATTCCCTGCATATAATTAGGCTGTGAAAACAGAAGTGGTGCTCCCGTACCCAGGGCTGGGACAGGAAAGGGGGAAGCCCTGCTCAGTGGTGGGCTGCACTGGAAGGTAGCCTCATGTCCTAAGAGCCCATTAATATATCCATTCCTTGTGTATCATGTAAAATGTGAGCGAGCTCCACCAGAACCCCAAACCTCTCTCTGGAATGTAATCACCGCAGCGTAGGAGGAAAGTTTGAAAGGGCAATTCATTAGACGATCCAATGCTTAGACCCATCAAACTCTTTAGCACTTAACAAGCAAGTAATACTTGTCAATAAAATATGTTTTGATAATACAAAGGTAGAAAAATCAATAGCACCAGCACACTTGTTGCTCTTTTTACTACTGAAAATATGTTCCAATAAGTACAGTCCTCGGGGGAATTAATCTGCTTTGTTATTTAAAGGAAGTGCTTCTCTAATTGATGCTAATCCTTCCAAGCCAAGATTTATTTTTTGGCGCGCTATCTAAGCGTCTGCTTTGCTCATCTTGCGCTTCCCGAACCCACGAGCGAGCGCAGCAAAACCAAATTATCGCTGCTCTTTCGAAAACATTCTGCTGGCACCCGTCACGGGGCGCTGAGGCTCTAGAGCGTCGGCAGAGAACCCGGGCCAAGCGCTCGGGCCCTGAGGTTGCTTTCAAGCGACTCGTTTCAGCTCCAGAGCAGCTGCATTAGCACACAATGGAAAGCTTGCAAAAAATCTGTGCCATACCGGTTTGGAAATAGTCTTAATTCCGCACGGCGGAGACGGTGGGACAAAGTGCAGCTGTTTGCAGCTTCCCTCTGCCCAAGCAATTGTTTTTTAATGGGAGGATGCTCCTGGGAGACTATTTGACTTCTGCACCTGCCACTGTCGCCGTTCTGTACCACATGATATACTGAGGCTATGACAACCTAATTCTAAGTCCAATATTTGGTAAACTCTACATTGAACTGCAATATTCTGTTAAAGGTGACATAAAAAATAAACACTGCAGCACCGCAGCAATTTTATTTTCATAAATACACCGAAATGCATACTTGAAATTGATAAAGTAACTCATGTACTCCTGGAGAGACATGTTAATATTTTATCGCCTTTATCATTGGATATTTATCTCCCCCATCTCCAGGGGCACCTTAACGAAAGGGAAACAAAAAATTGACTCAGAGCAAGCAGCGTGCCCGGTGTGTGGCCAGAAGTACCCATCACGGGACGGATGCACAAAAGCCAAGCAACCCCCTTGGAAAGACGTGCCAGATTTTCGCGGTAGGAAAACAGTGTCCCCAACTTGTGCATGGGATACAAACCACCCCCGGGCAAGGAAGGTATTTGGCAATGAAGGAGGAGGGGAATTTGTTCATCTGGCAGCGACTCCAGGGGCGATTTCAGCAGCCGAGCTGGGAGGACCTGCCGCAGCAACCACCCTGAAGGGCTCTGAGACATAAACGCAGCGCGATACAAGAACGGAAATAAATCACAAACGTAAAACTCGTTACGCTAAAGGCAAAGCCCAACAACAGGCAGTTAACAGCTGGGATGTTAAGCTGAAAAATCATTGCTGTTGATGGCATTACTGAAAAAAAAAAAAGCACTTCTCTTTCTACTTTTCCCTCCCAACTAAATAAAAATAATACAAGTTTAGAAGAGATCTTAATAAATAGAGCTAGATCTGACAGGTCAGTTATTCTTAGAGGCTTTGGAATTGTACACCAAACAACATAACCAGAAACGAGGCACCCAGAAAACCCAGGTTAGCAGTGTTTTACCGACATGAGCGCAGAAGAGATGCACTTGAGATCGGTACCTACAACGGAGGAGTGCCCCAGGGATTGCCAGCAGATGGTAGAAGCCCCACGCGCCTCTAGGCTTTCAGCAGCAGGTGCCAGAGCTGTGCCTCTTTAGGGTTAGCCCACCATCGAAAGGGTTCTGGGATCTCCAGCCCTTGCTCTCCAGGAGTCGATGAGCGCCGACGTCCAGCAGCAGCAAACCCAGAACCCGGCACGGACCCTTCCCACGGAGGGTCGGGCAAAGCGAGTGTTCGGACACAGCTGGCATCATCTACTCATCTGCCCCCAGCACAAGGAGGATTTACAGAATCATGGAATCGTTTTGGCCGGAAAAGACCTTTAAGATCAAACCAAAGTTATACAAAACTAAATGGCTTTGCCTGAGAAGTTACCTAGAATACGATCTCGGTTTTCATAGCAGAAGTAAATTCCTTCAAGATGGCCCTTCAGAGGTTTTTATGAAGTCTTTAAAAAATAAATCCCTACTTTCCAAGCAATTTAGTGGAAATCTCTAAAATACTATCAACTTACGACAGTCTCGGTCTCTTTAATAATTTAATTTCTGTGCTAGTTCCAGTAACACTAACAATTGCAGTAAAGATTTCAGGGCCGCACTGAGAAAAAGAGTATATCTGCATCTTTAAATTAATTCTCTTCCTGTCCTTCAAGTGGCTTCTCAATAATATCAAGATAAAGTCAAAGCGCATGTATTACATTTTTTAACTTAATAAACTCCGTAACTCAATTTTTAAGCTCACGGTAATACAATTCCACACCAGCCAGTACGATTGCTCGGTGTTCAAACGTGCCGAGCGGGATCTGCCAGGCGGCGTTCGAGGGCAGCGGAACGTGCCCTCGCCCGGCCACGTATCAAAATACATTTATCAGGCCGGCTGTCAGTTAATATCTGCCTCTCATTTGTTAGGAGCTTCTCCCGCTGCGAGCCCCTCATTACAATTTGCTTTTACTTCCTGGGCAAAATGACAACCGGAAAATGAGGCGGTTTCTTTCTCCACCAAACTTAATCCAGAAAAAAATGAGACGACAGCTGCAGCCAGCCGAGTGTTACGGGGTGGTTTCAGACCATCCCAAATCAGCCGGCTCCGGCCCCAAAACGCGTCACGAGGCCGCACAGAAGGGCCGAGAGCCACCCTCCAGGCAGCGTGAGCGGAGCTAGACTGGGGCACCAGCACTGCATGGCACACGGACTAGTCCTCCCGGGCACTGCACCCCGTTTATGGCCAGAAAAGTCCTCTACCCAACAGGAGTTTCACTTTTCTTCCATCAAACACAGGTTTTTATACCATGCAGACCATGGACTTTAGCCTATTGTGTAATATTTTGCAGTTAAAACACCACTAAGCGACAGCTGGGATGGGTGGAGAGGGTGAAGCGCTCTGGGCCTCGCCTTCAGAACTCCTCCAATTAATATCAGAGCCACTTAATTCAAACTACTGCTCTAAATTTTAGGAAAACTCATTCATAATAATAGTAGCACCACCAGGAGCATCCTTTGCCAACGTACAGCTATAAAATCTTAAATCAATTCATAACCTGTGATATTAGACTCAAAGTTTGGTTTCAAAAGGCATTTACATATGCTCTTTTTTCAGCTTTTCTTTAAAGGAAGCGATAGTCCTTTATAGAATCACAGAATCTATGATTTCTATGAATCTATGATATTCTATGATTCTAGAATCATAGGAACAAGGACAACAGCTCTTGCACAGAGAGGTGACCGGCAACGATTTCTCCAGTCAAATCCGTACGGCGTCATCTAGGAATACTCTCTTCAGCAAAAATAGCATTTCATAGGAATTACTTCCTATGAAAGTTATAAGAACAATGTAAAAAAAAAAACCCCAAAACCCTGTTCTCCTTCCCAGTTGCAAGGTTTCCTAGACAGCTCCAGAAAATCAGCATCTGAAGAAAAAAGGTTTTTACAGAGGGGAAAAAGAAGAGCTTGGGCCACTGTTTGTGTAGGAAGTAGCGACTGAACAGGAAATATTAGTTAAATTAGGTAGCATTTTAGATACGTGGCAACTCCATTTTCTTTCCACCCCTCGGTATAAATTCCGTATACCTCCTGATCTATCACTGCTCCTTGGGACCTGACTAACTCAGTGCCCTAACGAATCTGTAACTCGGCGGCGGGAGCTCGCGGCCTCTGGGGCTGCTCAGGAACTTTAGCATCTTTTTCCAGTCTATTGGACTTATTGTATGCTGAACTGGACCGCTTCAAAAGGGGAAAAAACCTTACTGGGCTGGATGACACTGTCAGCTCTCCACTTCAGAAGCCGACAGCTGAGGTGTAAGAGCTGAGTAGGAAGCCGGAGCTGAATCAATTTTTTATTTAACTTTCGCTAACTTTGGTTATTCAAGAGAGGTCCCGATCCCTGCTCCTGGACTTGCAGTCCTCATTTGGCACCTACGCTCCCAATGAGATGCTCCCGTACCCGCAAACGTGGTATATCTGCGAGGGTGGAACGGGCAAGCTCCAATAAATCTCCTCCAAATCAACTAGGAAAAAAAAAGCATGGAAAAAGAAAAAAAAAAACCACTGTCTTTAGCAAACCCGCATCGCTGATCAGCGTGCCCTAAAAAACAAACGTAGCGATTCCCAGAGCCTCGTTACTCACCCTGCTGAGGCTGGGAAGCCGGAGCGGAGTTACGTCGTGAATTTACGGTGCGCTGGCAGGGCTGCAGGTGAGCGCTCCCAGCCCACCCGCATTACCTGCGGCTTCACGCGCACACCGGTACGGGCAAAACAGGTCTATCGGCGATGCGCACAGGTGTGTTCGCTGCAGATTGACAATATCCAAGCGGAGAGTTAAGGCAGAGGAGTTGGTGCACTGTAAATTCACACCTTGGCTACGGCCCCCCCCCTTCTCCCGCGCGGAAGCGTATCAGTGCCCGTTACTCTCAAAATATTCTGCTAAATCACCACCGCCTAAGCAACTGGGCACCGTTAGGCACTCGAAAAGACGTTTGAGAAATTGGAAAAAAAATGGCTATTTTGTCATTGCATCCCTAAAGTTGCTGGGATTTGCTGTTGACAGAATCATGGAATTATTTGGGTTGGAAGAGACCTTCAAGATCATCAAGTCCAAGCATTGTCCCATCCCTGCCAGGGCACCACTAACCCCTGGCCCTCAGCACCACAGCTCCAGGGCTCAGAAACCCTCCAGGGATCAGGGGGACTCCAGCCCTGCCCTGGGCAGCCTGGGCCAGGCCTGAACAACCCCGGAGGGGAAGAAATTGTTGCTCAGCTCCAACCTAAACCTCCCCTGGTAAACGTTCTCGCAGGTCCCGGCTGCAGGAGAGCTCTCTTTTTCTTTCTGCTTTTAAAATACTCTATTTGAGAACTCTGCCTTTTATCCAGTAATCAAACTTCATGGAAACAAGCCACCTGACATCAGCAACTATTCATTCCAAATACAATATGAAATCACTTTCTGCCTTACAGAAGCAGAAGAACTAGCAAAGGCATCTCGGCACTGAAATAAAATAATACTACGCACAATTCAATTACTGCTCCGACCGCCAAAGCTCTGATCTTAATTCCGCAGCGAGGCGAACGAAGCACCCCGGACCAAACAGTATTGATTGTAGACACGGTTTAAAAGCATCTTTTGCTTTGAAACGAACCCAGCCGACACTCAGCCTTCTCTGTCATCTGCCAGGGAAAACGACCGAGTTTTTAGGTGCATCATCTGCAGGGCGAGGGGAGGCACTCCGGGACGCCTTGGAAGGTCCCCTCCCACACAAACCCTTCTATCATCTATAGCTCAACACGGGCAAAGGGTTTCTGTTTTCAGAGACACCTCACCCAAGCCAAATGAAATGCCTGCTGCTCACCTACACAACCAGGAGAAGCCCCCAAAGAAAGAATGCAGGTGAGGTGATTCTTAGGGATTATCGTGATTAGAAGTAATGAATAATGACACAAAATCTGTTCTGCCTATAAAACAGCACTGGAGACTCCGATGAGAAAAATATCACGATGCAACTTTCAGACGTTAATATTTTCCCATCATTCTGAAGTCAGCAACAATCATGAGTCCTAAAATCTAGCTACCCAAAATATCTCTCTATAGTCCGCTTGCACTGATTTGGTGTTCAGTGTGAATAAGAAAGTATCAGACTATTACTCTTTTTCTCTATTACTGCATCTCTAAGCACAGGAGTTCCAACTGCACGCTAATGATAATTTATAAACTCTTGCAAAATATTAATAACTTGTTTTGAATTTCACGTGAACCTTTAACCGCGTCCAACCTGCTGAGATGGCTTCTAGTCCACCAAAAATCATCATGCATTTTTTTTTTTTCCTCACTTTCTTAATACACATATTTCTAAAAATAATAAAAAAGCAAGAAGCACCTCTGCTAGGTCATGACTTTGCAAAGTAAAGACACTTTGGAAAACCTCAAAGCTCTCAGTTTGTGGAATCACTGGGAAAGAAGCCGTTTGGAAGGGGCAGGGCAGCGGCAGGAGCACGGCACGGCGGCATTGCCGGGGCACGCTTACCATTAGATAATCGCTCCCCCCGAGGATTAGCAGCACGCGGATGGACCTCGCGCCACGCAACACACTGGGGGTGTCATTAGCTCACGATAACCCTCGCTCCCTGCCATCGCCGATCGCTTAATTAGAGGTTACAGAGGTTATAACAGGGCTGAAAGAACTTGGGAGAACGGAACTTGCAGCCAGCGATACCTTAATCCGTTCAAAACCGGAGCCGTGCGCGCACGGCCAACAAAAGCGGAGACGGGAGCCCGCACACACGCACTACGATCTCAATTAACGAGCTAAAACTTCAGGAGAATGAGGAAAACTAGACATACACTAGACCTCATTTTTCCTCGACAAACTCCAACTTTTCCAAATAGCATTTTGCCCAATTCCAATGCCATGTATATTTAGTATAAATCCTAAAAAAAAAAAAAAGGCGGGCTTTGAGGACGCCAGCTTATCTGAAACAAAAGATCAAGCGCACCGGAAGCAGTAGAGCCAATCTCTCCGAGGTGTCCCGGCGGGAGCACGCCAGGCTACCGACACCCTCAGGAAGCGTCTGCGACGTTACGAATCGCGCTTCTCGACGCAAGAGGTTTATTTTTGGCTAAAACCCGCCAGCCGCGCCGAAGCGTCCGCGAGGTTGAACGGCGCGTCGTCCGCCGCGCTTTGTAAACAAAGGCCACATTTGCAGCCGGAGCGGCCGTGGGTCTGCTGCGCTCAGAATTGTTTTCCAATTCACTGTGAAACATCAATTATCTTTATCAAATAACAGTATCTCATCTCAGTCCATTATCAAGATGGAGTCTTATTTTAGCTGGACTGCAGCCCTATCTGTATATCAAGGCTGGCCGCAGTGCCAGAGTGAGTGAAAGGCTGTGAAATAATCAATAATCATCATCAAATTGTGGTCGACAGGTTGTGAGGATGGAAGTTTTTGATGAAACCTCAACCTTTTTTTTTTTTTTTTTTTTTGTGTGTGCAGCTGATAAAGCTTAACCTTTGCAATACCTGATCACAACGACTCAGTCAAAGGCAGCTCTGCATACCCTGAAAGGCTGCGACGGCGCGATCCCCGCCGGCATCGCTCGGTTGGAGCGGGGAGCACCTTCACGCCATCAGACATCCCTCTGAGCAACTCAGCGTGCACAGAAACACCACAAACCTTTTAGAAGGTTGGACTTGATGATCTTGAAGGCCCTTTCAGCCTTAATGATTCTATGAAACCTGTTTTGGGGATTTTTATACACGTCCCCTGGTCTTCCAAGTAGGGAGAACGGCGCTCGGTCCTGAAGCTGTAACCAGGGAAAGGTCAGCCTAAAAATGACAACCTGTGTGCAGCAACGAACAGGGACAGGAGAGGAACTGCCAGCAAGTATCTGTCTATTGACATGGAGGCAGCTTTTTCTTACCAGAAGTGGGATGAGATCACACAGATAAAAGAGGGGGAAAAAAAAAAAAAAAGCCTAAAAAGACATGCATTAGGCTAATCGTGCAGCAGCCTTTCTGTTCAAAGTTGTTATTCTCATTCAGCCCTTTTCTTATGGTAATTTCTTTTTGAAATGGAATGAAGATACAGAATAAGGTTGTAAACATTCTGTACAGCATTTTCAGTTTTGAGCACCGCATGAGTAATCTGCAACCCGAATATAAGCTCCCTGTGAAGGAGGGGGGTGTGACTCAGCCATACGTTCTTCCCTTCGCTATCCATCAGCTTCTCTAGAAATAGAAATTGGAGGAAGTTTACCAAAAGTCACATGAAGAAGCAGGATGGGAATTTCAAGGGGAATGCACATCTCTCATTTTCTGGGCTGGGACGCTGTTCAGCACTGAGGGAACTCTACACACCTAAGTACAAAGTGGCTGCTGTGTTTATATTCACTACCTTAAGAAAACAAAGCACACAACCAAACCAAGCAAACGCCATCGCCCTGACCAGCTTTCCCAGCGCTCAAGGCAACTGTGGAAGTTCACCGCTAATGCAAAAACTGCCTGGCATTTTGACCAGCCAGCCGGAAAGCCTCCACAAAACTCCAACAAAGAGGAAGACCTGAAGAATTACAAGCTCACCGACCTGGTGCAAATCGCCACCAAAAAAGGTACATTTCATACGAAATTGATCCTGATGAAAGGTTTATATAGACGTAACACAAACATTGTCAACCATGTCATTTTATAGCAAAGAGCTTGTATCAAGCAGGGTTCCTGAAACACGGGGTTTTGATAACCGAAGTCCAAACCCTCACGTGGCAAAACTTCTGCTAGGTGTTTGGAGAAGTCCTCCACATTCCTGGCAGCAAGGAAAATGATGCGCAACGAGCTGGATTAAAGATCGGTGAATCGATGCGGTTTGGAATGCGGCTGTAAACAGAAAACCTGCTGAATTGGTGCATTTCTCCCAAAGGGTCCCAAAAGGGCCCGTCTTAACCTCAAAGCCACACAAAAGCTGCTGCTGCCAGAGCTTGAGGAGAATACCAAGAGGGTTTGGAGTCGGGGAGGAAAAACCCAAATGGTACAGCCCTTGAGCATCCTGGGCTGGCTGGACATCTGCAACGAGAGCAGGTTGCTCCGAGCCCCAGCCAACCTCCCCTGGGATGGGGCCAGGGATGGGGCAGCCACCACCTCTTGGGGCAACCTGGGCCAGGCTCTCACCGCCCTCAGCAGCAACAATTTCTCCCTTCTCTCCAGTCTATACCCAGTCTGAATTAACAGTGAAATGTAACACAGGACCTACTGGTCAGAAGTTGAAGCTAAAGCAAAGTCAGCCTGGAAACAAATCCTAGCTTTAAAAACAAAAATCATTAACTACTGATGATCCTGGAAGATTTTCCATTACTGAAAGACGTAAGATGAAGGTGAGGTGATCTTCTGAAGATGCTCATTGGCCAGAGATGGTGGAGGTAAGCGCCCTGCCCCACGCAGAAGGTCAGACCTGATGATGGCAGAGGTCCCCCCTAGGTGCCCTCCTGCCCGGGAGCTGCCAGTCACCAGCTCCGACCATTTACAATTTAGCTTTCCTGAGAGAGATATCACCCGTGATGAATACGCACTGAACTGCTAAATGCCGCTCTGGAGACCGCCGGTGTCACTCTGATGGATGTGGCACAAGGCATTGCTGAAAAAAAAAAATAATAAAAAAAATATATCTGCTCTTACAGAGAACTTGGATCCTCCTCCCAAGGTGTGGAGGGGGCTCGGCATCTCCCAGAGGGCTGCTCCGCACACCACCGGACCGGGGGACTGGGACACCCTCCCGTAGAGCCTTTGCCTCCCGTTGTGTCTCAGCACAACGCAGTTTTGAAGGATTTAAAAATATTCCGGTCACAAACTCACTTCTTCTCAAGCAAAAGAAAATGTTGAATGGATTCAACAGCAAAAGCTGCAGGAATTTATTTCTAAAAATGTGCTAAAGTTGAGCTGGTATTTTAAATAATTCTAACGCAAGGTTCAGAACAGATTCCTAGTGCAGTTTTAATAACAGAAAACTGCTTGTTGTGGAACAGTCTTGCTTATGAAATAACAAAGAAATACCCTTTTTAGTGGCAGTTCACAGGAATAATCTAAAGAACAGTGTAAAATAATTATTAGTGTAAAAGGCAAAGCTATTGTAAAGGAGTCCTCCCCATCATCTCCTCCAAGATGTGGCTATTTTATAGCAAAATACAATTGAATGGATTTGGAAAAAAAACAGCTCAACTGGTTTGGTATTTCTACCTGTCATAAATATTTAGGAACTTACTATCAAACCATCTAAAATTTCAAAAGGGATCCTGATGTTTGATATTGTCTCTCTTTTTATAACAGCTTTTTTTAGTTGGTTGGGGTTTTTTGGTTTGGTTTTTTTCCTCTTGTTTGGTTTCTTTTCTTGGTTTTTCTGTCTTTTTTTTAATTCTTGTTATTTTTTCCTCTTTTTTTTTTTTTCTTCCCTAAAACCCCTCATGAACTCTTTGGATTACTCAAACGCTCCAAAAGCCATGGTGACAGAGCCTCATGGAACCTTTCGCCGCGATCTGCGCTGACAAAGCACGACCGAAGGAGCCCCGTCCCCTCCGAGCTCGCTGCTGCTGGGTGGGACGGGACCAAGCACAGGTGGCTCTTGAAAGGGGGCAGAAAGACAACCCTAAACCACCCCTTTGCCCCTCAGATAAGGACGCTCTCTCCCGAAAGGCGGCAGTTGCTCGGACGGATCGGCTTCCAGAGCGGTGGAGCCGTAAGATGGTGGGTTTTATTACGAGTGTCATGGAGACGGCGTGAAAAATCAAGAGCCATCGGCAGCGAGCGGCGCTGGGTCAATACCGTGCAGAGAGACGTCGTGCGGATAATCAACAGCGCGGCCCCGGGTTCTCTCCGCGCTGCAAACAGCTGAAGGGCAAATCAATACCGCCACGGGAAGGACGCTGCCCGGCTCCGCTCCCCGTGAGCCACCGCTCCTGCGGGAAAGCGCCCGGAAAACCACACGCCTTCCAACTTCACTCGTGTCTAACGCTGGGCGTGACGAGGAACACTTGGAAAATCATTAATTAATAATTTAATTGAAAAGAAAGAGAGAGAGCCTAACCTCTGTATTAAATTATCGAAAAAAATAGATAAAACACAGATGTTTCTCTAGGAACATAAAAGGGCTGCATTTTTCCTTCCAATTTAATGTTCTAAAAAATAAACTAAAATCCCCAAACTCCTGAAACGAATATGGTGCTTCCTTCAAAGTAAGATTAAATGTAGAACATTATTAGTGATACTATTTTAGAATTCTAAATCTATTTTTAAAAATATCAGGCAGGATTCAGATGTTAACACGCCCGTCTGCCCGAGAGCACCAAAACAAATGGAAAAGCAAACCACTGAAATGCAGGTAACTTTGGCTTTGAGGCAATGTTTTACTAGCAGTATTTAACAAGGTGTCCATTATTAATAAGTGATACTAATATAGTAAGCTTTACTTGAAAAAAACCCTATCATAGGTAAACGTTGATTTATTATTTGTTAAAAAAAGGTGATTCTTGGCCTCCATCATTCTATTAATCATCAGCTGCAATTTCTCAGTCCATCCGTACAACCATCTTTCACGACAACAAAATAAACGCGCTGGAAGGAAAAAACCCACTCAAAATGGGTTTGTTTCCTCTTTCTTCGGTTAAAACACCTCCCTTTCTTCCTCAAGCAGAGTGTAAAATTCCTGTCACTAGCCCCCTATTCCACCTACAGCGCATAAATGAAGCGACCGCATTCCGAGCGCTTTGCTGATCATTACTCCAACATTTTTTCCTACCAACTACAAACTGTGTTAAGCCTGTGACGTAATTTCAGGAACACAACCCCCCCCCTGCTGCTCAGGTCCTGCCGTCAGCGGAACTGAGAAGGGGTTTCTATTTCCTTATTTCTTTCTTTTCGCACGGCTGCACGCTAGGAACCACTCGCACCCGGAGCCTGCTGCCCATCGCCGCGCCCCCGCCGTTACGCACCACGCTCACTTAACAGATTCTCGTTTCATGAATTATTCGCCTCAAACATCGCAATATCCAAAGCAACGGCAAGCACAGAAATCTCTTTTATGAGGATTTCTGATATTTTCTCCAGGCAGCTCTAGCAGACGTGGTTCAAACACCCCGCTGCACACCGGGCTCCCACAGCTCACCTCGGCTCGTTTCTCCATCTCAGAAGGGAGCAAGGTGGCCCCTGAGGCGGGTTTCCAGTTTGAAGCACCAGGGCAGAGCTGCTGCGCGGACCAAGCAGGAGGGAAAAGATGCTCAGTTCCAGGAAGGAGGAAGCAGAAAGCCTCTCTCCATCTCCAGGAGGGATTGCCTACTTGGGCACGTGGTCCAGAGGGACGGGAGAGCCCGGCGGAAGGGCACAGGTGCCCTGCTGAACAGCCCCACGACCGTCAGTCAGACGGCGGTTGGAGCTTGGTCCTCTACTGCACATCAAAACTACCCTGCTCCATTTGTGGCAAAGGTCAGCACGGGCGACTTGGGGTGAGCACAGAGTGACCCACCGCTTGCTCGGCTACTGGGGATATTTTAAACCAATGTATTCTGGAACAACCCTTCACTGGGTCCTCCTTCCAGCGTCTAAAGGGGGCCTACAAGGAAGCTGGGGAGGCACTTTTTACAAGGGCTTGTAGTGATAGGATGAGGGGTAAAGGCTTCAAATTGGGCCCCGATCCTTACAGGTACTCCCCAGGTGTGTGTCCTGATTCCCGCTCCATTTAAACATACCAAAGCAATTAAAATATTGTGATGAATATTTTGAAAGACTTTAACTCTCATAAAAAAAAGTAAATTAAAAATCTGAGCTTTTTTCCAACCTCAAAACTTTTTCATCTACACAACCTGAAGTTATTTCTAATCTAACATCTAACCCTGAAGTTATTCCCTGTCTTCTCCACAGGCTGAAATCTGCAACTGTGAGAAAGAAACTAATGAGATGGGATTTGGAACACAAACCCTGTATCCAATAGATGGCGTTGCCCCCTAATAATCATGTACCCGGCACTCGCCAGATTCTTCTCTCTCATGAATAATAATAAAATCTGCAAAGGCCCTAATTACCCTGAAAGCCCCTTCACACTCTTACTCCTCTCTGCTTCCCATGATCTATGTGGAAGCTTATTAAGAAAGTAAGAAAACAAGTGCAGTGAATATTCCCCAACACATCCAATTAACTGAGCGAATCATTCGGACCATGAAACCCGGAGCTCCTTCCAGGAGGCTCAGAGAAGAGAGCGGCCCTGCTGCCGACACGGAGGGGAGCGGGTCTTGGAGCAAAGGCTGGCAAACGTCAGCTACACCCAACCTCCTGCTGGATACTACACAGGATACACTTGAAAAGAACCAAAGAAAAAAGTGAAGGATCAAAAACCAGAGCATTTCAGCACGTCTGCCAAACCAAGGGCAAACCGAGTCATGGGGGCATTTTCATAGAAGATTTAGTCCTAAACCTCCACGCAGCTGTGAGCACACGTCGCTGTCCTGCTTACCAGCACCTCTGGGCTCCTGTGGAGCTGCTGTGGGTCACCAGGCTGGGTCAAGGGGTTACAGACTCACCCGGAGCTCGCACAGCGCAGCCAGAGGTGCCACAATTACCCCGTGCACTAACAAATTCCTCGGCTCACCTTGGACCCAGCTCAGTACCTGAAGTGGGAACCAGACAAAGTTAAAAGGGCACTGGTTACATAGAAATGTTTTAAAAGGGACGGAACTTCAAGGTCATGGATTCCCAGCGTTGCCCCATCCCTGCCGGGGCACCACTGAGCCCTGTCCCTCAGCACCACAGCTCCGCGGCTTGGAAAACCCTCCAGGGATCAGGGGGACTCCAGCCCTGCCCTGGGCAGCCTGGGACAGGCCTGGACAACCCTGGAGGGGAAGAAATTGTTCCTCAGCTCCAGCCCAAACCTCCCCTGGCTCAATTAGAGGCTGTTTCCTCTTGCCCCATCGCAACTAAACAGAACGATGGGTTTTATCACCACTCCCTGGGCTCCGAATACAGAAGCAGGGAAGCGTACAGCTGTGCTCTTCACCACTCCCTCCCCACCGGCATCACTTAGTAGTTTGAGATGCCAGGACTTCCCAGCCTCATCTGGACATCGGACTCTCCATTTGAAATGGGATGACACCCAATAAAAGGGATTGTAGTGAAGGCCTCCTTGCACCCAGCCAGAGATGTTCAGCAGCTTCATCACGCTGGCTGCTGAGCAGGAGGGGCACGAGTCGCACGACACGCGCAGGCTCCTCGCACGGACAGTCACGGACAGGTGTCTGGGCAGGGATGTCGCAGGTCTAGCAGAAGAAAGCTCTGCTACCTCCTCTATAATGCACATTTTGTAAGGACTAAAGAGCTTTTAAAACAAGCGAAAAATTATATTTACCCCCCCAAGAAAAGGCAGATTCAAAATGCAGATAGTTTATCCCAGCTTTACATAAAGATTATTGAAATTCAATGAGAAACAACAGCTGATCGTGTGGGAGAAGGAAGAATAAAGAACATTACCAATGAACTTTTCTGAAAAGGTAAGGCAAATATTTTGTCATTTAAACACTTTAAATTCCAAGCACTTATTTCAATATCATCCTTAAGCACATCCTCTGCTAGGTCGCTGGTAAGAAAACGCGTACCTTACTTAACATCAGAAAATCGTTAAAACCTCAAGCACCAAGCATCGTGGCATTTTGTAGAGAGGAGTTTTAGGGAAAAAACAACACAGTGGATTTTCTCTGTGACTTTTACAGTCCTTCTCTAAATCCTAATTTCTAAAAATCTGATTTTTCATTTATTTCTGCGCAGGCTTTCCCCTAACTTTAGGCTTTCACTCCCAGCCCATCGGCGGCCCCCGTTCGGCTGCAGTGAATGAAGACAGCAGGGCTCTATATACTCGGAGTCCTTCATTAAACTATTGATCCCCTCAGCATTATCCATAATGTTCCAGCAGCTCGGCACGTCAAGCGAGGCAGAGCTCGCTGCTCTCTCCTTTCAATAACTTCCACACTTTATGAGGAGGAAGTCACAATGATTTATTTACCTGACATTTCCCGGTCCGGATGTCGTAGAGGGCCACTGAACCATGGCGAGCTCCCACTGCTATCCTGTGACTCCGCTCGTAATAGCTGACCATGTAGAACCTGCAGTGAACGTCGGAACAAGGAACAGGTGAGATCCAACCTGCCCGCATCACGCCAAAATTAAGTTGCAGTGCCGTTAGGTAATTAGCAGTAGTGTCAGAACAGGGATTTGATCTAAAAAAACCCATCAGCTGGCAGCTGTTGTCATCCTTGGTATTCAGCAAGCAAAGCCTAGGGATGGTTGATGCCTCGCTGCAGAATTGGATTGGGTTTGTTTCTTTGGATTGGAGCGTTGAACGCTGCCGCTGAGTTTGGGAGTAAGTTATGTGATAATCACCAGGTCCCTGAATGTCCACCTGGACGTCTGGTTTACGGTGATGCTGGATTTCAAATGGTTAAAGACGACCATCTAACACCCTTAATGACTTCAAGAGCACTGTTACTTGAAAAATCAAGTGAGAAAGAATGAAAGAAAATGTAGGGGAAAATATGCAAACTCATAAATTTTTGATTGGCATTAGAAAAAAAAAAGAAAGAAAAGGAAAATTCATCAAATGCTCTCTAATCCAATAACATCCTTCAGGTGAAAAGGAACAGACAGGCCGGTGCTAGTCCTTGACGCCCAGCGTGACTGCACGGCATCGATCGGAATGCAAGCAATTGCAAAATTCAAGGAATTTCTACGCCCTGAAACACAAGAGAGTCAAAATGCCTATTTCAAATTCAAATCTTTGGGAATGTCGCCGTGCCTGGATTCTGAAAGGGAGAGCAGACCTGGGAGAACTGCCTGCTCCATTTCCAATTACATCTTCGTTTTGCAGTTAAATTTTAGTACAGCAAAGTCTGCCAGAGATTTCTAGGCTGACTCTATAAAACCACGCTGCTGACGATATTTACGGCTTCCAACAGCCAATCTTACAACGCTCTCTCCTTGTTCTGCAGGATTCCCAGAGTGCCATAGCAACTGCTCTCGCACAGGTACGATGCACTCGTTTCTGCAGCGCAGGATGGCAGTCGGGAAGGAAAACAACACGAAACACGGTGTTACAGGAAAAAAAATAAAGAAGAAAGAAAGAAAATCACTGGTAGTTGCGCAGGAGAAAAGGCAAACCTAAACAGCTCAGATGCGCTTTTGCATCCCTGCCGGCATCCGCCGTGCCCAGCAGCCCCCCCCAGCTTGCCGCTTTCTGTTCCGCTCTCATCTCTCAGGGAACCTTCCACCAAACATTTTCACTTGCCCTTCAATACCTTCTCTTGCACTTTGCCATCCAGAAACTCATGGGATCCCCCCGTACCCTTCGGGTGGACACCCTACGCGGGCAGCCAATGCACGGACACAGGGAGGCCCCTCCAGTGGTGCCGGAGAGGTGCCCTGGAGCAGGCTCACCAGCGGCACCCACACAGGAGGAGGTGCTGCAGCAGCAGCGGGATGCAGAGGACTTCAAGCAACACCAAGTATGAGAGACCCGACAGCTCTGCTGGCAATTCCCACCAGAGGGGACGAAACCAAGTCAAAGTCTACTTAGGCTACACCAATTATTTCCTTGCCTAACTCTCACTCCACCTGGTGCGGCCAGCCAAGGTAGCAAAGACCTCTGTGAGAGCCTACAAGCTACCAGGCATGTGATCCAACACTGCCACAGGCCGTGGCCAGCACGGAACCCTCCGATCTCACAGCATGCAAGTAGGATCTTAGAACCATAGAATTGTTTGGGGCACCACTGAGCCCTGTCCCTCAGCACATCTCCACGCCTTGGAAACCCCTCCAGGGATCATAGGGATCATGGGCTGCCCTGGGCAGCCTGGGCCAGGCCTGGACAACCCTGGAGGAGAAGAAATTGTTCCTCAGCTCCAACTTAAACCTCCCATGGGGCAAGGTGAGGCCATTTCCTCTAGCCCTGTAGCTCGTTTCTTGGGAGAAGAGCCCAACCCCACCTGGCTCCAAGTCAGGATGATGGACAGCTTCTTAACACCTCCTTTTCTTGCAGCATGGAAATATCTCCAAGCCACGTACCACCTCTGCTACTTTCTTTGGCAGTCAGCATCTGCCTCATCAATCAGCTTTCCACATTCCTTCGGTCACTGGGGGCTGCACAACTTATTTATTACTGAATAATAATTAGCTTCTCATTTATTATTAAGACGACGAAAAGGAGCGCTGAGAAAAATATCAAAAGCTGCTGGTAAACAGCTCGGGAGCAGGAGAAGCAGGAGCCAGTCAGGAGAAGCCAGAAGAGAGGAGGGATGAAGCTGTGGGCAGAGAAGCCCAGCACACGAGGTGGATAAGGGTGGGACGGTAACAAGAGAGCAGTCGCGTTTTTCACCATTTCACATCGAACTGCAAACTCCTGCACAATCACAGCGGTGCCCCAGGGGAACGGGGAGGGGCTGTTTTAAAGGCTATTTCATACAAGCAGCAAACTCAGCATTTACAGGCAAAGTTAGAAACTCCACTCACACGCTGCTCGATGATGACAAATAAAATGGGACTACAACAGGAAGTTTCTACAGAAAATGTTTTATACCCCCTTTAATTCTATTGCCCCACTGAACGGGCACAGTCCACTTGTCTCCTCCAACAGATTTAGAAAGAGAATATCACAGACTACTCTATGTAAGCAAACAGCATTTCTCTCCTCACTGCATTTAAATGCCCATTTAGACAGAGCGCTGAGTCAGTATTTTTCTTTGAAAAGAAGAATCCATCAGACTACATAACAACAGAGGGTTTGGTGGAAAAAAGCTTCAAGGAAATTGATGGTCTTGAGTTTCATTTTCAGAAAAAAAGTATTACTCCTTAAACTGACATTCAGTTTTCAGCTCCTGAGTCTCATTGTTTATAAGTGAGCTTAGCACTGTTGCAACCACGCACCGACTTACATGGTCCAACCCTCTGCACCCCCTTCGGAACCTCTCTATGGTAGAGTTCAAGAGGGAACGACACTTCACCACATATTTACACTACGCTACAAACCCACTTTTGCAAGCCCAGCTGGCACACACCTATCATAGAATCATGGAGTGGTTTGGGTGGGACTGGACCTTCCAAGGGCATCTGGTCCAACCCCCCTGCAGGGAGCAGGGATATCTGCAACTCGAGCAGGTTGCTCAGAGCCCCAGCCAACCTCCCCTGGGATGGGGCAGCGACCACCTCTCGGGGCAACCTGGGCCAGGCTCTCACCACCCTCAGCACCAACAATATCTTCCTTCTCTCCAGCCTAAATCTCCTTCTTATAATTAAAATCCATCACCTTCATAACTATATGCCGGAAGACGGGATATCCAAAACCAGCCACAGCGCTGGACTGAACTCACCACCACCCATCAGGACTGAGTCACGCTCGCAGCAATTAGCAGCGGGACCGCTACCTTTGCACAATTGTCAAAAAGCCACGAGGAATATCCCTGCTGGAGCTCCTCAGAGGAAGTGCCGCTTGCACACCGAGCCCTGAGGCACCCGAAGGCTCTGCCCCAACGGGGACGCACAAAAGGCAGCGCAGCAGAGAGGGCACCGCGCTATGAAAAGAATTCACGAGGGGATTACGTCCAAGTCCCTCCACTTGGAATCCCTCCAGAGATTTGCTAAAACTGGAGGAAAATTTCCAGGCTGAACGAGTGCATCGGCGGGACGCTGGATCATTTTTACAGTGGCCATAACTATGTAGAATAGGAAATATTACTAGTCATTTAACAAAGTTTTAAAGATAACGTCTTGCCATAAAAAACCAGCAGGAATCGGGGGATTTCTGCACTAATTCCCACTTACCCTTGCATTTATGTTTTAGAGGTAAGCCTTTTAAGGGACGGGGAAGAAGGAAGATTACCTCTATCAGTATCCTACCTGTCAACAGGATAATTGTTCTTTTCTTGAAACTATTCAATATTTTAATAGCTTATTAAATTAAAATGTAACGGTTGACAGATGGTTATTATAATTTATTGGTCGTACCAGTTTAATAGCGTAACTGGGATATTTATCATAGTCTAAAGAAACTGTAAACGTTCCCCTTCTATAAATCACGTTTTACTGTGTAAAAGGACCGTGTTTAAGAGCAAAGAGGCCGCTGCAGATGGAGAGCTTTCAACGCCGCCCAGGCCAAGCATGGGGCAGCTTGAAGAGACCACCAGTGCTCTCCACGCTTCGCGAGGTTTAATTTCAACTGAACCTCCCGAATCCAGCGCAAGCGTCCCAAAAACGTTCCTAAAACTGAAGGCGAGGGCGACATTTGCTGCCTACGACGGCAGTTTTGGAGCACAAGCTGCTCCCTTGGCGGGTCCCTGTCAGTCAGCTGAGGGCAGCCAAAGCAAAGCTCTGCTCCAGGAAGGCATTTCATACGTTCTGTTTCCCGTCACCTTCGTTTCACTGCCCTTTCCTATGGGATGGCACCACCATGTGCCCGTGGGAACAGCTCAGAAGGACCTGGAAGTGCCTGCTTGGGAGGTGGTCTCCTCTGACAGCTCTGCTAGGTGGGTTACAGCAGTTACAGTCATAGAATTGTTTGGGTTGCAAGAAACCTTTAAGATCATCGAGTCCAACTGTTCTCCCAGCACTGCCAGGTCACCACCAAACCATGTCCCTCAGCACCACATCTACACGTTTATTCTCACGTAAAAGGTTGTTCCGCTCTTAGGTAAGAAAGATACCCTGATGGTGACTCTACAATTTACTTGGAGGAAGAGCTCGCTCACCTGCAGATGGCTGGAAAGCATTCCTGAAGACCCTTTTTCTTCACTAAAGATCCTTCAAGGCAATACATGATGATGTCCATCACCTTGGAAACAAAAGAAAGAATCATTTGTATTTTATATTTCATAGGAAAAGTTCTAACGGGCAAAATTAGAGAACTTGCGTGCCTGACTGCATCATTTATATCCAACTTTAAAATGTAATTGGGATAAAAGGAACGAGAACCGTCTGCATATGAGTCGTGACACCAGCAATGGCACTGGCAACTGGAACCATTCAGAGCACCCGTAAATAGTTCCAAAGCAACAAACTACTGGTAAACACAAGCTACTAGAGCTCTGTCAGTAGCTCTGGTGTGAAAAAGACCAGTGCAAGCAGCACACCTCTACCTCCAGCAAATACTCTTGGTTTTTTTCCCCCTGACAATGCAATTTAATGCAATTTAAGCTTTTAAAGTTCAAAAAAAAAATGAGCCAGGTGGTCTAAAAGAAATCCCCTTCATGCTCAAAAAAGGTTTATGGTCCCCACAGAAAGAAATTCTACGACTGGACTCCAGGTCAGCAGGAAATAGCGTTGCCTCAAGCCCCCAGCAGACGCGGCGGGGCAGCGTTACCTCCACGAGCAGGTCCACGACGTCGGTAGGCATCTTCTCAATGAGGATCTCGATGACTCTGAGGATCTCCCCTTTAGCCCGGGCCAGCGTGGTGGTGTGGATGTTCTGCTGGGATTGCGTGTTGGCCGCGAGGGCCGTGTGTCTGTGCACCTACCGAAGAGCAGGGTTACAGGGGGAACTCCAGATGTCCTCTGGTCTACTGCTGGGACACACGCTACACCAGGAAAGCCTGTACTCTGCAGAACTCTTGGCTTCGCTTTGAGCCTAGGGGTTATTTCTCCCCTCTCCTGTTACTCATCATCAGTAGAACCACTAAAAGGTATCCTTGATGTAGATTTTAAACCAGGGTTTACCTGCTTTGAGCAATTCTTAATCTCATAAAACTACAGGTCAAGATAGGGAAAGACCTGGGTGTTGATTACACAATTTCCAATACTTTGGTATGAGATGGCTGCTTTCTAACAGGCTTTTTTTGGCCGGCTGCTGCACCCGATGGCTTCAGCTTGGCCATGGCTCCAGGCTCTACCTGGGTTCGCTCGGACAAACTGTGCCCGGCCGACACTAACCTCCCTCACCCTCCACATCCCCTGGCTAAGTCTCCACCTGCTTTAATTCATACCTAATAGGGTTGCAATTGTGTTGCCTAAAGCAAGCAGGAGTTTATACGTTGCTATTGGAAGCTCACGCTGGAGAGAAGGAATAATTTTTTGCTGCTGAGGGTGGGGAGAGCCTGGCCCAGGTTGCCCTGAGAGGTGGTGGCTGCCCCATCCCTGGCCCCGTTCCAGGGGGAGGTTGGCTGGGGCTCTGAGCAACCTGCTCCAGTGGCAGATGTCCCTGCTCCCTGCAAGGGGGTTGCACCAGATGACCTTGCAAGGTCCCTTCCCACCCAAACCGGGTCTGTGATTCTCTACCTGGGATACAACACATTAAGCCAGACACAACTCATAAGACCCAGTTAGATATCACTCCCGTCATGAGTTACAGGTGACCTAGCTATCTGCAGGCTGTTGCCCTTTGTGCGGAGGAGGGAAGGGAGCGCTTGGTTCCGCTTCTGTTGGCGAGCCTGAAGGCTCCATGCGTGGAGGCCGAGCTGCCACGGCTGAGCTGCCGCGGCCGAGATGCCGCGGCCCCGCTCACCTCCTTGGCGATGGTGGTGATGAAGGCGGGTGGTCTGGCCGTGGCGATGAGGGACAGAGCGTGTCGCGCCGAGCGGGCAGAGTCGGCGGCCGGGCTCAGGGGCAGCCCCATTGTGATGCTAAACGGGCACCAGACAAAGAGGGGAGAAAGAAAAGGAGCATTAGAAATATAGAGTGAAAAGATTAGAAGCAGCTTATAATGTCAGTTCAAGGTCAACGGGAGCACTCAAACAGTTAGAATATAATGGACTTCCAACAATGAGCAGTGATTAGGAGTCAGGGTGTTCTATCATCAAATACAAAATCGAATAATTAACCATGAAGATTGAAAACAGTATGTGCATCTGTCCAAAGTGTTAAAAAGGTCTTGTTAACAAATTATCTGTATGTGCTGAATACATATCACCCAACTGAGCGCAGGGCAGCCGCAGAACGTCTTCCTGAGAACTTATGGTGTATTCTTCTACGACATTTTAAACGCAGGCTGAAAAATGCCCTGTTGATAGTAATTCTCCTTAATTCAGCTAAGCACCGGTCAGAGGAGAGAAAAACAAGAAGCTTCCTGAAGAACCAAACCCACCAGATCTACGAGGTTTGGTTTTCTTTACTGCAGCGGCACGACGAGATGACAGGCAGCCCCACAACTGACGCTTTCGAATGACTGAAATTATTCAAAAACTCTTCAGAGTTTCCAACACTGAGGTTTTAACTGCAATGCTCTGAATAACAGTAAGGGATTATCTGCATTTTCCACGCACGATGCTTTCATTTGCTACGACAAGATACATGGACGAAACAACGAGGTAGTAAGTACCCAGTAACTACAGCGGCCGAAACCAAAAAGCTGGTTTTTGGTAATGGAGAGCACACATACCTGACCAAGGTGACACACAGGCTAATTTCTGTGCAAAAGCTTCTAACTCACAAAGGAAACTTTCTCCAGCATGACTAGTGCAGCATGGAAAGAGACCGCAAACCGGCCTGCCAGCTCAAAATCGTTACAACTTTTTCCTACAACCTAGTCTGATCAGTCCTGCTGCTACTACCACACTTCCACCAAGCAATAACTCGAGAAGCTGGTGCTTTTAAAACAAAGACGAGACAAAATACAAGAAAGTGGTATTTTTTTTTCTCATTCCTGCTATCAGTCCACCATTTCAGCGTGGATTTTACTCTGTCCTGAAAAGCCGTGGCTGAGGAAGGACGGAAAGCCCTCCTCAGCCACCCTTCCTCTTTGCAGCAATCGCTGTTCCTGAGGCTCTGAGGGAGCAGATCCTCACGCACCGCATGGGGAGATGACACGGACAGGGCACTGTTATGTTAACGGCTGGACTCGATGATCTTAAGGTCTTCTCACCGAAATGAGTCTGAGATTGTACGATTCTGTAAGATTGCTGCTCCCCAACACGTGTGAGCGAACGGCGCCGACTGGCCAACGCGGAGGCGTCGGGTTTTAAAGCTGTTCTGACACTGCAGCTGGTTCTATTACATGTGAATGCTAAACCCTAATAAAAGGGAAGCTTCTCGTTAAAGCAACTGTCACTCAAGCCCACGCTAACAAAACAAGATAGTTTTATTACATGACAAAAGATAATATCGGCGGCTTTCTCTGCTATCAACGCGATTTCGGGTGGTTTAATACTTTGACAGGTGTACGCGAGATAAAAATATCTCCAATAAAATGAGCACCAGTCCAGGAAGATGAGATCACCTGGAGGGTGCCCTTCCAGAAGAACGCCGTGAGCTTCTAAAGGCGGAGGATGGCCCAGCTGGGTGAGTCGCTGCCCGTCGCGGCGCACGGGACAGTGACAAGAGAGCACCAGAAACTCAACCACGGCCACCGCCAGGCACCTCTCACCCCACAGCCATTGGGCGTCTGCACGGTGCCGAGGATCACTCGTCTCAGCTCTGCCCGCTCCGCTTGGCATGCCTGGGGGGAAAAGGGCTGGAATCTCTCTCTCTTTACTCCTCTAAGCTGGCTGGTGTAGCCCTTGCTTACACCTCAGAAGATCCTCAAGATTTCCTAAACCAGAAAGCTGCCAGCAACCTCTCGGGCAAGCAAGGCACAGAAACTAAAAACAGAGTTGTGGAGAACAGTGTAATCGTTCCACACTTACTACCCATCCCTTGAGCAGCTCCCTTCCTTCCAAACTGGTAAAAAGAATGGTTGGTCAGGATCTACAAAGTTCAGTCTGCTCTGAAAACAGGGAGTTGGGCACATCTGCCTGAAAATACAGGAGGGAAAGGAGAAACTGGAACAACCCCCAAGGTGTGGAAAGCACAACACGCATGTCTCGTATTCCAGGCGCACCAACCCCCCTACCCCACGGTACAGCCTCAGCGCTGTCATCGCACCACCACATGAAGCCCAAACCCCCCGGGCTCAAATCGGCATCAGTTCCACAACATTTGGGTTTAATCTGTTCACCTTGTGACACCAACACTGGAGAATTTCTCTTCTTTTGGACTAAACCAGAGCAATTATTCATCTTCAAGAGAAGTTACTCTGATGGTCCCCACTCCAGACTTCACAACGATGTTATTTGGAGGCGAAACAGGAGGAAATTTACATTTTTCAGAGCCAGGATGGAGAGCACAGAAGGTGGGCTTTTCTCCCAATAGGAGACTACATGTGAGCAAGAGAAAATCAGCGTGACGTGGCGCTTCCAGAGTCCCCTCGGGCACTACTGGAAGGGGTTCCTCCTCCCCTCCGCTTTTCTGAATTTTTCTGGCAGAGTAACAGAAGGTTACAAACTCAACTGGCTTATTGCACAGTCTATTCAGGATTTTGTAGAGGATTTCGGTAGCATATGGTAACTGAACGGTTCCATTGCTTACTTAAATTTTTCTAGTTTTTGAGCAAGAGAGAGGTGTCTTTTAGAGGACAACACATCCTCTTGATTCCTTTTTTGAGTGTCTTTCAAACTAATTCTATATGCAGTACCTGATTTCATATTGTGAAAGTTTACAAATCAACAGCTTTGTAACACAGAGCTTCAGCACGATTAAAGCATTCTCTGCCAAATTAACTGGTTTTTCCAAAGCGGCGCCAAGGCAAGGAATGGCTTGATCACCATTTTACAGATCTGAATTCACATAAATATGAACCGAAGTTGATTATCATTTTCTTTCCCAATCCTCACCATCACTGTATGGATTAAAACTACCGCATCTGAAAACCAACGAAGCCTCTGTAAGAATAAAGAAGTCCCCACTGGCCTTTTCCTTGTAATACCAGATTTGAATGCAACTTTAAAAATCCTGTTTGGAAGTCAGAGACGGAAGCGATGAAGCAGGAGGAAGGAGGTATCAGAGCCAGGCTTGCAGAGGGCTCATTATCTCCCCAAAGCAATCAAACCCCCAGCACTTCCACGCTTCTTTTTTCCCCCCTCTCAAAAGGCTCCGTGTCGCTGCCAGCAGTACTTTTCCTCACAGGGTGCTTGCTAAAGCGTGCAGTTTCCTGAAAAGCAACAGGCTTTTTGTTAATCCATTAGCACTGGGAGTATGTGGGCAGAGATTAACCCCCCCGGGCCGGGCCAGCTGCTCCACACGGCCCCTTTCAGGGGACAGCGCTGCCAGGGGGACAGGCGCGGGACAAAAACCAAAGCAGATGCTAAGCCAACGTTCCGGGGAAATCCCGGCTTTCCCACCCACGCTTCTGTTCCCATTTGCAGGAGGTTGAGGGCTCCGGTAGGTCCGGTGCGAGTCGGCAGAGCTCGCTCGCGCCGTCCTCCCCCTGCCCCCTGCCCGCCCCCGGGCATCTGCGGAATCATTTCTGGGTGCTCAGCGCAGACAAGAAGGATGCGGCCTGTCCCACCACACCAGAGAGCACACGCTACCTGCAAACGACAGAGACTCATCACTGGAGTTATTTGTGATTTGTGCCTTTTTAGCCCATTTCTAGAAGGCCGATTCTCAGTGGCCAGTATCCCACTTCATCATGGAATGATGCTCTCTCCTTCCCCAACTTCCCTCATGCTAGTAACCTGAATATCCTGAGTTTTCTGGGAACCAATATGCTATTTGAATAATATTTTCACGGAAATATAAATCTATTTTTTTCAATAGATAACACTTAGATGCCTGGCACGAGTTACCACAACTTCAGAGGAATGCTTATGTAACTCCACTACCTACAGAAAATAAGAAAGATGTGTTTCACAGAATCACAGACTGGGTTTGGGTGGGAAGGGACCTTCCAAGGTCACCTGGTCCAAACCCCCTGCAGGGAGCAGGGACATCTGCAACTAGAGCAGGTTGCTCCGAGCCCCATTCACCCTCACCTGGAATAGTCCCAGAGATGGGGGACTTAAAAAGCTAATTCTTAAAACAAGGGGAAACCAACAAGCTACCTGGCACGAGCTGCAGCTCATATCTAGCAAGAAAAGTAGATGGAAAAAGTTTTGATGATGAAGAGCAGTAACTGCAGCTAGTGGATCTCTACATTTCTTGACTTCCATAAGGCAACGTCGGATAAAAACTTCATGGGACTAAGAATGCGAAGCTTCATCACAAAAAGGAATGACCGTGACTAGTACCTCTTTGCTATCTCCCTTTGTGGCACAAAGCCAGCGAGCGTGGTACTTCTCTTCCCCCTCCTCGGCCTCCATGAGAGGCTGCGGGAGCCGACGGACCACCGCCCCTCACCTGATGCAGCTCCAGCTTGCTGAGGCTGAGCTCCAGCCTTCACAGAATCACAGAATCACAGAATGTTAGGGATTGGAAGGGACCTCAAAGGATCATCAAGTCCAATCCCCCTGCCAGTGCAGGAACCTAAATGACATCACACAGGAAGGTGTCCAGGCGGGTCTTGAATGTCTCCAGAGAAGGAGACTCCACAACCTCCCTGGGCAGCCTGTTCCAGTGCTCTGTCACCCTTACTGTAAATCCAGCCTTCTGGATCCAGCCTTCTGGATCCCAACTTCTGAATCAGAACAGACACGGACCCAAATCCCTGCGGTTTCCCTGTTTAAATCGTTCCTGCCGTGGCAGCACATGGCCACCTGCCACATCACCTGCAGGACTACGTACCCTGCTCACGTCTCCTTCACAACCCTCAACTTCAGCAACTGCTTAGGCAATGCTCTAAAAACATTCCACTGCATCTGGAAACTGGGGCTGTCCCTGCTATGGCTTCGATCCGCGGAGCTGTAGGATATGCACTAATACAGAAGTACGGGGAAGTTTTCCACTAAACACAACCAAAACTAAAGAGATTGAGCTTCGTTACTTCAGTACACACGTATATAAAAACATAGGGAGTGATTAGAATACAATTTGCTCATTTTGGTGTATTATATCAATCTATAGCAAACTGCAGCTTGGAATTCAAAGAGCGAAAATAACAGACAGCAATGATCCCTCTATCCCATCATCCACACCAAGAAATCAAAGTCTAATAAACGCTAGAAAACGACTCTGAATCTTCACAAGGGAGCAGCCCCGTTCGGGATGGCGAGCACGGGATAACCTTTGGGGACTGGGATGAGCTGGGAGAGCGGAGGAGTTATAAGTATCAGAGTTTTGGATAACAGCTCATATTTATTTAATTCCATAGGGAAAAGAGAAAAACACTGCTGGTTTGGGGTTTTTTTTGGTCAATAAATGTGATATTTATTTATTTATTTTTTAATTTAAGCAGAGCCTTGACATAAAAGCTCTTTCATAAAATGTTCTTACGGTGGCAGAGGGAAGGCGGGCAGCTGCGCGCCGTTATTGTGTACACGGTAAATCAGGCACAAAAAGGGGCAGCTCAGCGGGGCAGCGGGAGGGTAAGATGCACACTTAACCCCCTGCGCACGCCGCTGCTCCGTTTCCTTCCGCCTCGCTCCGCCCGCGGTCGGGGCTGTATCTGTCACGAGTGCAACGGGCCATTTTCAATCTAAATCTTGTTATGGATTAATAAGCAAACACTTTCCCGCTTATTATGCAATTTATCATGATGAAAATTGCACCGGGCTCCTCAAGGCTACATGCTGATACATTCATTTATTCCGTGCTCCGTGGATAGAGAGCCATACTAATCTTTATGACAGCTAAGGATGGAATCGCACCGGGAAAATGACTTTCTGAAGAACTGCCTTCCCTTGCCTTCCGCAAGTCCCCATTTCCATACAATAGGGCTGGGGAGATTCCCCGGGGAAGGGAGAACATTGAGAGAACACCATAAGAAATGACACAAGTTCGGACAAATAACAATATTAACCCACTTTGTACCTATTTCTCCATTAGCACCCCGCCCCCACACGGCGATCGCTCATTCTTTAAATCCTGAGGAAATTAAGATTGTTCTATAAACCAGGAATTATCTGCCTTAGGACAACAGAAAAAAAAGTTAGAAAGCCCTCTGCAGATTGGTGATCAGACACCGGCACGGTGCTAGGACAGCCCAGCTCAGTTCCTCACTGCACGCAGCATTCAAAATGCGTGTTCAGAAACATAAATTTGCAAACACACCGGTAAAGTAAAATTCACTCACGGCAGAGCAGTTTTCACACCTGTAAGATCTGAAAGCAAACGCTAAGGTTAAACACGACGGGCGCGTCAAAGCGCTCGCGGCGTTCAAGGTTATCGCCACAAGCAGAAGAAATGCTTGACTAAAATAGAAAAGCAACTAAAAATGTAAATAGAGGTTAAAGACCTGACTAATTTCTAATTAGAAGTTCTGTAGCAATTCTACAGTTTTATATCGCGAGACATCAAAAAATCAACAGCGTTCCCTGTGATTTAGCAAACAACAGCCTTAGAATAAAGCAGAAAACTGGCTAATTGTTTAGGATTTTTAAATATCTGGTTCCTTTAGGAGTGAAACTGTTTCCCCGGTTTATCAATTACTGAGCAGTTTACAGATTGACTCTTAGGGAAGACCACTAATTAAAAAGCGCGACATAAATCAAAAATTAAGCAGGAAATCAGGATTAAACTTAAATATTTGTAGCAAGTGTCATTTTCCGAGAGGATGTCTGCAGAACTGCAGTGCTACAGCATCAGTCCAGACCGACAACCAAAGAAATAGGGAATTCCTAGTTGCTGGAGTCAATTCTCTACCCAGAGCAGGAGCTACATGCTCTCTACGTCCTAACCAGGGGCTCACATGCTCCTATTGCACCTAGGAACAAAAATTTTGTCTCTAATATACATCCACTTACATTTTCCAAGGCTTTCCGTTAAAGGCAGGAAGCTCGAAGTAGCTTTCAGAGCCAACGACATAAAGCGTCAGATCATTTATTTCATCGCTTTATGTCATATAAACAGACTCCTGCAGTTGCTTCTTACACTGACTTTTATTTTGTCTTTATTTACACACAGAAATCAGAGCCTCTCCTCTCACCCCTTTAAGTGCTTTGCTTTTTTTTTAATAAAAACTAAATAGAGGAAAAATTGTTCCGATAGAGATTTAGAATAAATTTCAGACGAGATGATCAATTTTACAACAAACAGTAATAAAAATAAGGACTATATTGCAAACCCCTTTCCTGTACAGATAGTCCTGTTATCATTAATCAGATTAATGGTGTGAGTAAAGACTGTTCATGGGAGAATCGGGGCCCCCGTTGGAATTTATTATGTTTAGGCCTCAGATCATAAAATTCACGGATACTCAACAAAAATGCTGCTCATGTCCTGCAAAGCCGCACACATTAAATAAACCCCCAGTGCTAATATTCAAGAATCCCATTATCTTTACACAAAAACGCATTAAAAACAACAAACACGTGAGGTGCTACTTTTCTTACGAGTCATCTGCATGACTTCACTTAACGCCTTTAGCCAGAACTGTGCAATTTAGCCACAATTATTTGATGGTGTGACCGACAGTACATGGAACACCTTGTGTACCTCCCTGCCTGCACACAGCTACAAGTTGTGCAATTCCAGCAATTGTTAAGAAGGGAACAAACAGGCACTTAAGAGTTTCATGCACAAAACAGATATGGAGACAGTATCACATTTTTGCTCTGCATTTGATGTCAAAGTATCAGACTTGCTCGTGAAAAGTGCCCCCCACCCCAACTCCCAATACCTAATTGAAAGAAGGTTTTATTTTGAGGAGGTTAGAGCAGAGGTACAAGAGAGCGTACCACATAAATCTTGATTTAGGAGACTTTAATAAGTTGTTCTCTGACCCTAGAGACAGGCTGTGGTCTATTGAGTTTATGATTTCTTAGCAATCCTTAAATCTACAAGTTACCTTGCTGCTATTAATAGCGGTGCTGTTGATAAAACAACCACCTTTTCCAAAATGCACTGTCCAAAACAATTCACATCCTGATGGGACAGCTTGTAGAACCATGAGAGGAAAAAAAAATTCCATGTATTCACACACAGCTGTGAAAAATACCTTCTGAAAATACTATTTTTACAGTTAACAATGAGTAAAAAAAAAATGTTACAGATGTATTTTAAATATTAAAAAATGTTTAACTCAACTTTTTCTCTCAAAATTAATGAGGGTTAATGCTGCACAGCCCCAGGCAACGCCTACCAAGCGTTGGTCCCTCCCAGTTCAGATGGGGTGACCCACAGAGCCACTGCACACAAGAGACCAGTTCTCTCCTGCGGTCGTTTCAACCTCTCGGAGATCACCAAGGCTCCAAACTGAGCCAGGTTTGAAATTGTAAATTAGATGGTTCAATCAAAAACCTGAAAAAAAGAGTTGCTCCTTGTCTCACCTTCTTGCCAAGCACCAGAGTTGTCAGGATTTGAATGCACTGCTGCAAAACCTTGGAAATGATGCAATAAAAAAAAAAAAAAAATTCCAGGTGCCTGCAAGAGATACCTACTTGGCCAGCTGCTTCTCAGCGTCGGCGCAGAGCTCCAGAAGGCCCATCAGCACGGCGGAGACGTCCATGTAGGGCTCCCAGACGGTGAAGCCGCGGCCGATGAGGTCGATGGCGGTTCTGCGGATGGTGCTGTGCGCGGGCAGCTTGGGGCTGGGCGGCTGCAGCAGCAGGAACGTCAGCGCCTTGCCTGCGGGCAGAGCGGGAGAGAACGGTACGATGGAGAGACCTGCCCGACCGGCTCTGTCTCCTTCCCAAACATTGTGCTCTGGAGAAACACGTAGAATGGGCAGCTGCTCCTAAGGCATCATAGGGAACTACTGGAGAGTCCAGGGGAGCCTGGGAAGCTGCTGAGGGGCCTGGAGCATCTGTGTGGCCAGGAAAGGCTGAGAGCCCTGGGGCTGTTCAGCTGCAGAAGAGCAGCCCCAGAGGGGAGCTGAGCAAGAGCTAAAGGGCAAGAGGCTGGGGCCAGACTCTGCTCAGTGGTGCCCAGCGGCAGGATGAGGGGCACTGGGCACCACCCGGAACCCAGGCTCCCTCCCTGGGAGCAGGAGGAGCAACTTCTTTGGTGGGAGGGGGTTGGAGCCTGGCCCAGGCTGCCCAGAGAGCTTGGGGAGTCTCCTTCTCCGGAGAGATTCCAAAGGCGCCCGGACCCTGCGCTGCTGGGCCCCCTGCTCTGGGTGACCCTGCTGGCACCAGATGATCTCCCAAGGTCCATCCCAATCCCTAACAATCTGAGAGATGTGTTGCCCAGAGTCTCCTGTGCTGTGGATTTCGTAGAGAACCCAGGACAGTAACCCACAGCAGTCCTCAACTGCAGACACTACTGACACTCTGAAAGGACAAGTCTAGAAGGTCTGATGCAGGTTCTGACCATTGAGGAAATGTGATTAATAATTTCATTATGAATAGACTATATTTTAATAAAAAGTTACCCATATACGTAAATGTGTAGGAGGACTAAACCAAGCAGTGCTTCCAGATAAAGATAATATTCTGTTATCTCTACATAATTATTTGTTACATCTTAATAACGTCCAGCCAGCTTGCTCCTGTGATAAAGATCACTTCCCGATTTTAACAGCTTCTCCTTCACTTTTCAGAGCTGCCCTCCACGGGTTGCTCCTCTTGCTCATGAAATAAACCGCCTGTCATTTCGAGCACTTTGAAAATCCGACAACAGACCCGCTTTTCCAGTCCATTCCCACAGAAGAAGGGAAGGTGTCTCCTTGAGGCGCACAGCAGGCCAGCAAGCTCTCCTTTCTGTGAATTTTATGTCTCAAATGTAAGAACCTGATTAAAAAGCATCACTACTCAAACCCGCCTGCCTTTTTCACAGGAATCCTCCTGCTGACTCCCGCCTCGTGTCAACTGAGCGAAGGAAAAAGATGAACGAAACAAAAGTCATCCTGCTGCCCGTTTCTCAGCCTGGACATCTTTGTTTAAGCTTTGACTTGGCTTAAATGAACGAATTAATATTGACAAAAACATCAACTAAGCTAATGAGTTGTTAGTTAAGGCAATAAACATGTCACATTAGAGTCAGCGCAGTAAAGAGGTAATTAGCCCTGGAAAAGCTCCGCTGGTTGGGGCTGCGGAGCTCCTCTGCTCTTATCCTCCGCGGCCCCGACTCGGCATCTTCTAGCGGACCTACGCGCTCGTGCTGCCAAAAGGAGAAGATCTATTTTAAGGTATTTTAGGAGAAGTTTGGGCCAACCCGGCGATGTGACGGAAAAGATCCTACGGAGGCGGAGCCCAGCCGTGCGGACGCTCGGCGCGCTCCTCCTGCTGTCGGCAGGGTTCGGCTTTCTCGCTGGGAATCTAGGAAACATCACACTCTTTACGCAAAAATTAAAAATCTGCCCTAGGAGAAATGAAGTATTGATGATTTATATGACCCTGATGTTAGAAAAAGTCCTTAAGGAACAAGCCAACAAAAGCTCCTTTCATTCAAAATCTGTGAGGGCAGAGACAGAAAATCTGCCTATTCCTGGAAGCTCTTTCCATACATCCTCATGGGAAACACCCTGTGCGGCAGCACCCCGATACCCCCCCAAAATGCTCCATCCAGCAAACAGAGGCATCAATAAACATCTCCTGACTTTTCCAGGTGTTTACTTGCACATTAAAATAACGGTTTGAGTCTTCGCTCCTTACGTCATTCCAAAGAGCGCAAGCGTGCCACAAATACTAAAGCTTATCTGGTATTTCCAATGCCCCTCGGATTTCTGAAACTCCTTCCCTTGCCGAATCTCGAGAGCTGGGCCCACGTCACACCCGTCAGCATTGTTATCCCCGTTTTGCCAATGGATTTAAAAAAAATGAAATAATTTGCTCCGAAAAATCAATAGCAGAGGCGTGAACGAGACACTGACAACCCTGATTCCCATCCTCGTAATATGCCATGAGATCGAGTTCCAACAAAATAAAAATGCTGGACTCCAAGAACGAGATTTCACTTGTTTGGCATCTTTTTCTGATTTTATGTAAAAATTAGAAAGCGAAGAACCGTAAGTCTAACTGTTTTCAGTCTGTCCTTTCTGCCCGCCTCTGCGGGCAGAGTGCTCTTCTACAAGGAATTAAACGCAACCGTGACCCTTTCTGGATGATTTTTTTCCTGACCTGATGCATAACTGCGCAAAATGTCTGCAGAAAGACAGAAATATGAATTTGGATAGCTGGGTTAAAAATCCATATCCCTTAATCCCTTCCTACCTTCAGCACAGTGAATTTTTATTACATGTCTTCTCTCATCTTTCACACAGGTTTAAAAATCAGAGGATATTTTTAGGCCTAAATTAAAAATTAACTAGTCATATTAATTGAAGATTTTTTTCTAAAGATGTAAAGATGAAATGATAAAGATGAAAAGATATTTTTTTTTCAGTCACACTCAATGTCAAATTTCTTAATTTTTACAGAATTCATTCTCAGCATTTTTTTGGCCTTTAATGTAATTCTGACACAGATTTTTTTCAACTGAACTTATGCTGGGAGAGACTTTCTTTCTGCTGATGACCTCTACAAGTCATTTTAAGCATCCTTCTTGCAACAAGTGCAAGGTCAGCAACTTCTATGGTCATTTCAGCATTTACATGGAGAAGGAGGTTTCTTATTTCTTTCCAAAAGTACGGTCTAGGAGCGTACAAAGAAGCTGCGTAGTTATTGTGCAGGACAGTAACGAGACGGCATTTTATCCAAAGCAAAACACAATTTAGAACTAAATTTGTGTTGCTGCTGCATCAAAGGAGGAAAGCAAAGAGGCTGAAGAGAACCGACCGCTGAGGTCCGGCGACTCTTCCCGATGCAGCTGCATTGTCCATGGGGAGGCCAAGAACAACGGGACGTCGGCCAGGCAGGCGATCGATAGCCCCCTGCCGCTCCTCCCGCCCTGCTGAGGGAGGTGAGCGATTTCCACACGCCGGGCTGGCCACGCCGCCACCGTGACCTGGCTCCGCTCCTCTGAGGGCCGGGGGATAGCCCTTTCCAGTACAAATGCTCAAAAGTAACACAATCCTGAAAAGTACCTATGACATTTTAAAGAATATATTTAAAGAGTAAATTTAAATGCTCACTTGAGGCTGAAAAAAGAGCCAAAGTTGGGATTAGTAAACCCGTGCCTTTCAAACAATGTTTACGACTTGTTGCAAGTCCTTTTTTGCAGGTGTATTGCAAAGGTGAACATTTGGAAGCGTAGCGATGCCAAAAGGCGGGTGTCCAGAGCGCAGCAGAGGAGATGAGGCAGCAGGACGCCCTCAGGCCCCCGCTGCCGTCCCACCCGGGCCCCAGGCCCCGGCCCACACCGCAGAGCAAAGGCTGGCCTGAAATTTCCAACAGCTTCTCAGGGCTCTGAAAATGAAAGGCTTCCTAATTGATGGTGATTCTGCAGCACAGATATAACTGTGCTGTATTGGATGGGTAAGGTTTCATTTTTTAACAAGAAAAGAAAAAGAAAATTAGGGTTGTTTTTTTTCTGCCTCGTATCTGATCAGAAAGCAAGTGTCCTCTTCCACTTGAAAGACTTAAAAACATCGGAAACGTTATTTAATCTTCAAGGGAACATTTCCTCCACAATAACTATCTATGTAAATTTGGGAAATTGAAGGGAGGTTTAACGGGTCAGATGAACCAATCCTAGATGCAGTAAATTGCCAGCGTTCCTATTAAACAGGGCAATATATATATTGCTTTTTACATTAAGAGGACAGCCAGCGAAGGCTAGTGGTAAGTGGGGCCGGACGAGCGCTGCCCCTGAGCCGTTTTACAACTCCGTAAGATCGAGCGCAGTTCGGTCGGGAGGAAGACAAAGGAAAAAGGTGTTGCTAACGGCTGGTTTCCCAGCCTTTCCTGCCCACCTCTGGCCCAGTTAAACCGACCTAACAATGCCATTTTTCTTCCTCTCCAAATCTGCAGTGGGGGAATCAAATGTGAAAGCAAGATCAATTCTGCTCCAAGACGGTAAATGAGTTTTAGATCGGACTTGTTTCAATTTATGGAGAGAACCCAACTATGCTGCCTTAAATGCATTCTTCCTCTAACTATGAAATTATATTACAGGGCTGTAGAAAGAGTAAACTATCATTATTTTAATCCAAAATTTGTTTATAATCTGGCAGGAAGGAGAAAGCCAATATGACTGGGGTCATAACGGTGCATTAAACTTTGTATTTTCATTCCCATTAATTGCATAATTCCATTGAACTCTATTTGTTTTAATCTAAATTACATCATGTTTTCTAAACAAAGCTATTTCCATAAAAATAATCGTTATTTCATAGGAAGCAGATGGTTTTTTTCCAATCACAGGGCTCACCAAACTATGGGTTCATCTCAGACGTTTTCTCCTGTTACACAGAATTGCAAGGAATTTTCTTAAAGCGGTTTGGACAACTCGTGACCTACACGACAGTGGAAGGTGCACAACGCCAACGAAACCAAGGAACAGCTTGTGGGAGCCAGGGGTCACAACTTCACCTTCTCCACAGCAACGGCGGCCGATCCGTAAGCGCGTCCCTACCAATGACAACGTCTAGTTTAGACTCAAAAACCACGTGAGCACCACAGAAGCTCAGGGCAGCCCGGTTATTTGAAGCTGCTCCTTTCTCCACAGGCTCCGTCACCCCAGAGGTGCCCGTCCCCTCGGGTTTGGTAGCACACCTAGAGCTGGGTCTACGGTGCCTCTCATGTCACCGTCAGTAGGCTCTTTATGTAACTGATTCAATCTCTTCCATCTTTGGAGAAAATAGAACCCGAGTGCAGGAGTGTTACTGGAGCGAGGGGTTATGTCCCTGTGTACTTGAGCAGTTTTGAAGATGAAATGGAAGCTCTCCAGCGCCCAGCACGTAGGGTAAGAACAGCTCCTTTTCTCTTTGGCCGTTGTTACCCGTTTTGAACCACAACCTGTTCGAGCCATAGCTTGAAACAAAGACTCCGGCACTAAGGTCTCTTATGCTGAACCGGTACCTACAGTAACACGAAGATAGTTTTCCAAGGTGTCCATCCCCAAACCAGCTCCCTGAGGTGTCCGCCTGCCGCCGGCACTGCCGGGTCGCTCCCCTCACAGCAGCTGGCTCTGTTGGATTGTTTGAACCCGTGCTCCTGCACGATTGGCCATTGGCCGCACGCTGCTGGGGACACAAGGACCAGCTGAAGGACTGCCTGAAGGAGTTGGTCTCTTCTCCCTGCAGAAGAGAAGGCTCAGGGGGACCTCACTGAGCATTCCAGTACTTAAAGGGGCAGGTATGAAGAGGACAGAAGGTCTCTTTTCACAAGGAGCCACAGGGAGAAGACAAAGGGCAAGAGGTACAAGTTGCACCAGGAGAGGTTTCATCTTGACACATGAAAGAAACTTTTTATAGTGAGAACAATCACTCACCAGAACAACCTCTCCAGGGACATGGTGAAGTCCCCGTCACTGAAAGCTTTCAAGATGCAACTGGGTGCCAGATAATCTCACCTCAGCCCCCTTTCCCACAAAAGGTTGGACCAGGGCATCTTTTGAGATCCCTTCTATAATTTTTCCTGCTGTTCTTGATTCCAGCTGCAGATCGCCATCTCAGAGACGATCCCAATATGATACTCAAGTCCTACACGTTTCACTTGATCGTGCGCTCCTAACGCTACGACATTTCACAACGATGGATGCAAATGCTTACAAAACATTAAAGAAATCTAAAGTTATCAAGGGATGAATATATTTAAACAAGATTTTTTTTCTTTTTTTTTTTTTTTACTCCCTAAAGCAGTATCATGCCGATTATTGTTGTATATTTTCTCCCACCTTTCTCCTTCATGAAATGAATCGGTCTGATGTCTCCTATTCTCCTGGGTCTGTGATTAATCTGATCACACCCATTTGTAAGACAATAAAATCCTGATTCCTCTCCTGTTCTTTTAAGTTAAGGATGCTTGGCATCTGCAACCCTAAGGAAGGGACAATGCTAATTTGTATGATGAATTAAATTATTTTCTGCGTTTCTCCACCTCTCACTCATGACAAAGGCAAGCATGGGCTGATTTATTGACTCGTCACGGCTTATGAAGCAACGGTTTGTAAAAAAGTTACTCTGAAGTCTTCTTTTTAAACACACAAACTACTGACTGACAGTGCCGGGGCGCTAATTGCCTGGATACGCTGCACAGCAAAAAGCACGCGTGGCTTTGGTTTTCTCATCTGACATAGGAAGAACAGACATTTTTAAGTTGGCAGTGAGCATTTTTCAAGGGAAAGAATTCCTCCTTCCCCTTTAGCAGTGCCATCCCAGGTGGAACACGTGCGAGCGGTACGGCATCCGCCAGGCTGTGCCCACGATCAGTCTGACCACAGACTGTTATCGCCGGTTGTACGGCCCGTGGCGCTCAGCGCGTTTCAGCAGCCTCCCGACCGGCTGGCCAAACGGAAATGGCAATCGGATTCCAAGAGAGAGGACCTCTCACTGGCAGGCATCCAGCAGCTCGGCTCGGCTCCGGGACGCGTCGCCCGTGGGACAAGGCCCTCACAGAAAGGAAGATGAGGAAATATAAACGCTTGAGCTCTGCTGGCACCAGCAGGGTATTCACGGGGCACGAGGGGGTGGCACGCTCAGACCCGTGCAAAATCACACGCCTTCCAACTTCTTGGGAAATGACTGATGTCAGATACAATCCACTCAACCAGCCAGGGTATGAAATACGCAAAAAATAAATCTCGGACAAAAATATGTAATTCGAATCGCTCATCCCCTATGGGATTCGGGGAAGAAGGTGAATATTGTGTTTAAGATAACGCCCAACACCGGATTTAAATGAGGGCATAACACCTGCCACGGAGATTGACCGGTTTCTGCCACACGGATTGACTACTTTTTCTAAATATGATCTCTGAGGCTAAGATATGGATTTTCATAAACCACCATTTCTCCATTTTTTTTTTCCTTCAGGGACAAAATTCTGCGCAAGACACTGATCTAATCACACCGACTCAAGGGAAAAAAACATAAGAAAAAAAATAAATCACGCTTTAAACTTAGTAGTACAGTGCATTTTGGAGCGTGCTGACCCAAAGGTAAGCTCCAAATAAGGAGAATAATGTCACCAGCCCCGAGACCCACGCACATCCGAGCCCTTTTCCGCAGAATCGCTACAAGAAGAGAGCTGACAGGACGGCACGCGCCACGGGAGGGCTCCTTTGGGGCAAGAAAAGCTGTTATTGGCTTTAATCACGCTGCTCTGCTTTTGGTTTTGTTGAAATTAAGTTCCTGAGCCGGTGTGCCTAATGTGCTCTGAAAGGCTGCTGCTCAGGCGCGCAGCTGATTTATTGCTGCTGGAAAGGGAGCATCCCGGGCGCGCTCGGCGGCATTAATTGCTGCCGCCAGCCCAGCCTATCAGCTCCGCCGCTGGCGCATATCATTAGAGGGGAACATCCTCCTCCTTGGCCTCCTCCTCCTCCCAGGGGCTGCCTCCTCCTTGCTGCAGTGGCAACTTAAATACAGAAGTAATGGGTCAAAAGACATGAGAAAAGGTTTTGAGGTTGATAATGGAGAAAAAACCCGGCCAAGAGTCTCCGCTTTATCCCGTGTTAAATTCTACTTTCACGTGAGATACATTTGGGATACGATGCAAAAATCTGTAATGCTGGAACGCCTAATTTTACAAAACTTTTAAAATACCTGACTGCACGCTCCAGGTAATCTGGTGCTTGTTTCCTTTTTGTCTGCCTACATCTGCGTAAAAACAGCCGGCAAAGCCAAGGCGCGCCTTGAAAGTCAGATTCTAACACAGAGACACAACTCCACTAGTGACTGAAATATTGATAAATATATTGCTTAAAAAAGGCTTTCAGAAGCTGCAGTGATGGGACTTTAAGAAGATACTACTGAGCTGGGAAGCCTGAATATCAGGCACTAAATAATGCAAAGGACCAAAAATCCCAAATTGAGGAAAAGAACATGCACCATATCTCATCTGCTTTGACGGCAACGGTCCAGTAGCAGAACTAGTGAGCTGAGCTGGGATTTTTCCCCTCCAACCCACCTCGAGGCGCAGCCCCGTGCCTAGCTCAGCCCTGGCGGGTTGGCCCATCCTCCAGTTGGACCCCCGGGAGAGGGCAGACAGGAGCCAGGTGGCCGCACACCTAACGCAAAAGCTGCTTCCTTAATGGAAAACCCCGGCTTTGAACACAGATGTGTTAATTTTACAAAGTTACTGCAATTGTATTTACTTTGAAAAATAAATACTTTCCTTGTCCTACCCTAATGAGTGAATTGTTTTGGTCGAGGCTTTCCAGAGACACCTGAACAGTCCAAAGGCAACTGCTCAGAGGTGTAACGCTTCACAAACACGGCTCTGGAAAGGAAAAAAATGTCTTACCACCAGCAGGACAGCCCCACACAGTTATGCAGATCGGTATATTCCTATTTCTGTCTAGAAATCCCACCTGCTTCCCCTCCTGCCCAACAGGTCAGCTGCTGGGGGTCTGGAACAGAGTAATTCAGAAACGCAGCCGGTCTCAGGAGCCTGCGCTAAGAGCCAACCGCCACCTAGCTTCTTGAAGCCGGAAACCAGGGAAACCGGAGCGACCGCCACAGATTACACACCGTGGAACCCCTAAAATTCTCTTTGGAAGGAAAGAGGCAGGTGCAGCCTGCAAAACCAACATAAATAACGCGGCGCCGTCGCCGCGCTGCCGCGTGTGACACTGACTGAGCTAAAGGGCAAACCGCTTATCGTTAATAACCGCGGTGATGGCAGATGCTTTGAAAAACACGCTGCCTTACCAACGGAACCGAGGATTTTCATATCCAGGAGAAAGCAATCATTCAGATTTATCAGCCCATTAGCTTTATAAACCCGGCATTAGCCGCAGTTTAAGTGTGACGCGGCGCATCGGTAACGAGGAATTCTTGGGGTGGCATTTGATAATTAAATATCTCGTGAACTATTTGTAAGGTCAACGGAGATTAATGCAGGATGTCAGGCAAGGTCAGCGCCTGGATTTCTAGAGAATTCCCCCCTCTCAAAAAGACGTTACCACAATGATTATTTTGTTAAATACAGTAAATCACAACGTGCACCATTCATAGAGCAGGAACTCTGCACGTGTTAACAGTCTAAATAAAGGAGAGATAAATAGTTTTGAAACTTCAAATAGGCAATAATGCAGAACACAGGAGAAAACAAACAGCGACACAAAACAACCCCTCAAACCCACCCCTCCTGCGTGGCTGCTGGGCACAGACCCTGTGCTGGAAGGGCCAGGCTGCACGCTGCCATCTTTTCTGCAGGCTACGGGAAGGGATGAGCAGGGGTGCAAACCATCCCAAGGGAATGGTCTCGGTGTCTTTAATCTACGAGTACAGTAACAAAGCTGCGTTTGCTTATTGTGATGGTATTGTATTACCCTGCAAATGAAAAGGCAGCGCTTTCCTTCACTTCATTAAAACAGAAATAATAAAATGTATCTCCATTACGAAACTCATTATCTGCGTATTTTATAGGGAAATGAGTTGGACTAAAAAAAAAAAAAAAAGAAATCTCCAGCAGAAAATGCAGGATGAGCTTTGCACCTTTTCTGACCCACAGCCTTTGTAGCCCAGTACGGACTCTGGGAGGGAGGCTATGCTCCGGTACAAGCGAGCAGAAACATATGGAACAAACCCCCTACAACACATCTCCTCCATCGTGCTGTGGCAGATGAGGCCTTCAAGACTTCTCAAAGGGACAGAGACAACCAGCTCCTCCAAATCCCCTCTGGGTTTCGCACTTTGGAAGCGAGCGCGTGCACCAGGGCTCCAGGAGGAATTTGACAGCCTACCAGTCCTCCCCCGGAGACAAAACGCTGAGGTTCAATTGTTTGGGCCTTTTTTTCACTTTTCCTCAGAGGCACTCGGGGATCAGGTGAAGACTGAACAAGCGCAGGAGGAAAAATCCACTGCTGTGGAATTATTTTACAGTTAACCAGACAGTGGAGAGCTTTTCAAGCCATAGTGGCAATGAGTCCGCAGCGCTTCAGAGAGATGAGAGACAAAGGGGACTTTTGCCAGACTCCACAGAAGCTGGCACACCAGCAAGCTCAGGAAACCGGCCAAAATCAGTGTATGAGCCTGGGGGCTGTAGTTGTGTTTGCTTCTAGCAGATTTTGTACTGTTACCATTGAATAGTTAGTGCATAGATAGGTAACCAGCTTTGGGAAGAAGCCGTTCAGCGTCCGTACCAAGGCCGATCCTGGCAGCACCGATTCTGACACAGATACAACTTGGATTCCACCATTTCCTATTAAATCCTTCTGCCTTTGATTTTCACATCAAACATCTCACACATTTCCCCCTGCCCTCATCTCTTCTCATTACCAGGTACGTTCTGCTGTAGTCTACTGATCCACAGCCCAAAAGGGATGGGAGTGCAGGAAGAAAAGTGGCCGGGGCTGCTGAAAACAAAGATTAGGCAGCGGAGGAGGCAGGACGAGCGCTGACGGGCTCTCCTCCCACTCTCTCTACTACCCCAAGGGATGTTTTCAGGATTGAAACCAGAATGAATCACACAAACGCCGTCTCAAATACAAGGGTTTTGGTTTCACTGGCAGGAGGATAAAGGATGTCAGAACAGAAGAGCTGGCCAATGCTAGAAACCACCAGAGCAAAGGAGAAGAGCACCCTGGGTTACTCACAGGTGTGCCTCGCCAAGGAATAATTCGATCCACCGCTGGTCAGACCAAATCCCTCGGGAATTTGGCTGGAACTACGCGGCCGAGTGAGAAGCTTTGGAGGTTCGATCTCGGCTCCAAACTCTGCCCCGATGACCCCCAGCAGGACGATGGCGGTGGCTTGCTTCCGCCTCTCTTCGTAGGACGTAGAGATTTTTTTCATTTGAGGGAGACCAGACAGACAACCTGAAATGAAAAGTAAGAAATACGAGAAGAAACAAAAGCAGGGCTGCTCTTTAATACTGCAAACAACATCGTGTTTCCCCGAGAAAATAAAAGAGGTTTCCGTGTAACTTAAATCACATCTTCAGGACCGTTACTGCCCTTACCAGGATCATCAGCTGGTAGAGATGATTCCATTTTACTTCTTGAAACCCACAACGCACGATAAAAGTCTAAATACCACCTATTGCAAGGTCTGGCTTCAATGAAACTCACCCTTCAAAAGCTGTCAAGATCTTGCAGGGAAAAAGGAGTCACCAGAAAACCATCTAATTTCATTGCTTTATTTGTTCACTTGATAAAAGATCCGTGGAACTCTCTGCTTGGCCGGTTTTCGGGAAAGGTGACTTTCGGTTCGCCTCGTTAATTTAAAATTTGTATAATAAGATGTACTTTCATTTGTTTGTTTTAAAAAGATGGATTTTTAGAATAACTTCTTTGTATCATATAAAAGCATCTTTTTCTTTTAGGATCCATCATCACATTCAGATTCTTACTAAACTCGAGCATAACAGTACGTGCCATCAAACCAAACTAGCATTCGCATTCACTCAAGTGTTACCTACAGGATTTTAACCAACCTTCTGAAAACCTGTGAAAATCCCTCACTGGACTAGGAATTTTAAATCAAACCGAAATTTCCACCATTAGTCTGAGATAGCCCAGGGATTCTGAATTTCATGAAGCAGCTGGAGTTGATTTTTTTATTTGGAGTAAAGAAATAAAACGTTAGAAAAAACCTGACTGGAATGAAAATATTGTATTGGTGCACAAGAGCAACTCATTTTTACCTAGAACGCTAATTTGCAGCATGCTAGCAAACACTCCACTGTATCCCCTACAAAAACAAAGAAGTTTTAATGCCTCCTGGAGCGCTCCGCTGCTGAACCTTTGCCGAGGAGTCGGAAGGCACCACCAGGCCCTGAACGAGACTCATCGGGCGCGGGGGTTCCCGGGGGGTGAACTGGCGCCACGCGCCGTACGTCTCTCCGCTAACGCTGCCGGCGGGGCTCGCTTGGCGAGCGGTGAAACGGCACCGGCGAGAGAACTGCCCCCGTTTGAGAGGCCGTGCCGGCCGCCCATCCTCGCGCTGCGGTAGTGACAGCCACGGGCCGCCCAAAGGGAGAGNCCGAGGCCCGGCCCGTTCCCGGGGGTGCCCCCTCCGAAGGGCATCGCCGCCGGTGACGGATGGCGGCTCCCACCCGGCCCAGGTGCTCAGGCAGAGCCCCCCGGCCTGACATCCGAGATCAAGATGAATTGGCACAAACTCCCGCTCCAAGATTGTTTTATACCGTTTAATTTAGTTTCTTCCCCTGCTTGGATGAGCACAGCTCTGGTTATGGATTTCTATTCTAACGCGCGGCAGCAGCCGAGCAGATGCTGGAGCAGGGGACGGCGGGATGCTGATCAATAGGCGAGGCGCTGACCCTGGCCGCGCCGCCCGCGCCGGCCACGGCTCCCAGGCGAGGAAGAAAGGAAGAGCGAACACATGTGCCGCTTCCAGTAGGAAATTAAACCACGGGGGCACTCGGCGCCCCGTGCCCTCCCCCCCGCCCGCCGCCTGCCTTTCGGGGGATTACGGCGAGATGAAGTTAACCCTTCCTGAGAGCCCGGCGGATGGATCTCAGAGCATCCAGATCCCAGAGCAAGCGCACGGGGTGATCGGGAGCGGATCAATGCTGAGCAAGAGCTCAAGGGCCCCCAGGGGTAAAGAGGCTGGGGCCAGACTCTGCTCAATGGTGCCCAGAGCCAGGACAAGGGGCACCGGGCACCAGCCAGAACCCAGGAGGTTACCTCGGAGAGGGAAGAGCAAATTCTTTGGTGGGAGGGGGTTGGAGCCTGGCCCAGGCTGCCCAGAGAGCTTGGGGAGTCTCCTTCTCCGGAGAGATTTTAAAGGCGCCTGGACCCTGCGCTGCTGGGCCCCCTGCTCTGGGTGACCCTGCTGGAGCAGCGGGGAGGCACCAGAGGATCCTCAGAGGTCCCTTCCAACCCCCACCTTGCTGGGATTCTGGAATTGAAATTACAGGCCTGGCTCAGCTGAACTTTCACACTGCGACTTCGAGCAGCAAATATCAAAGCCTCNGTAGATGACCAAGAGCTGTGTAATGACATCACAAAAGCAGTATTTCCTTGAAAACAGAGACAATTGAAAGTGTCAGGATCAGATGGGAGGATATGCAGTAGTTACCAGGAAAACAAAAGCAAAAATGGAAACTCTGGTGGAGGAGAAAAGACACAGAAAAAATGTAGAAATGAAAAAGAGATAGCCAGTTAGACAGCAGTGTTAGTAGTTAAATCAAATCACATCTGCGCTGCTCTGGACCTTAAAGAAGAATTTAAGATACTGTCTCACACTAGGTTAGTTTCTGAGACATTGCAGAGCTTTGGCTGGGATTTATCTCATCTAAGTTTAGATCGTAGGTGTCTAACATTGAATGTGGTTTTATACTTGAGCTCCTCAGGATGGTTCCCCTTTCTAGCTCATGGAGGAAAAAAAAAAAAGGAAAGAAAAAAATCAATAGTAACTGCCTTCAGAGGAAGAAGGATGTTAGTGGCTCTAAGAGACAAAGCAAAACGTGTACCCGGTTTAATTGCTCCGCAGCCGCTCTCCCCGCTCCCGCCATCTGCAGAGGCCCGGTTCTCGTTAACATTTGGTGGCTCCTACACCTTCCCGGCAGCACCCGGGCCGGGNCGGCGAGATGAAGTTAACCCTTCCTGAGAGCCCGGCGGATGGATCTCAGAGCATCCAGATCCCAGAGCAAGCGCACGGGGTGATCGGGAGCGGATCAATGCTGAGCAAGAGCTCAAGGGCCCCCAGGGGTATAGAGGCTGGGGCCAGACTCTGCTCAATGGTGCCCAGAGCCAGGACAAGGGGCACCGGGCACCAGCCAGAACCCAGGAGGTTACCTCAGAGAGGGAAGAGCAAATTCTTTGGTGGGAGGGGGTTGGAGCCTGGCCCAGGCTGCCCAGAGAGCTTGGGGAGTCTCCTTCTCCGGAGAGATTCTAAAGGCGCCTGGACCCTGCGCTGCTGGGCCCCCTGCTCTGGGTGACCCTGCTGGAGCAGGGGGGTGGCACCAGAGGATCCTCAGAGGTCCCTTCCAACCCCCACCTTGCTGGGATTCTGGAATTGAAATTACAGGCCTGGCTCAGCTGAACTTTCACACTGCGACTTCGAGCAGCAAATATCAAAGCCTCAGGCACCTGCCCAAGCTCTGTCACAATCCACACCTCGGTGAACCCCTGGGATGGCCGGACGGACAACAGCACGGCACACGGCGATACGTTCTGTCGGCAATTAGCACGAGATCCAGGCCAAAAGCTCCCGGCACGGCGCCGCACACTCGCGGCTGAGCTAATTCCTGCCGCTGACCCCGCGACTCCAGCACCCAGATGTCGAGGAGATAACTCTTTGTTAACCAAACAATAAATTCTGACCAGAAGAGGGTGGGAAATGTTCTTAGAGCGTTTCATCAGCAATCTGGCACACGATAGTCTTTATTCTGCTCACTGTTGCAGAGGAGGAGTTTTTACCTCAAAAAACCCCACAAAACCAAAACACAAAAAAGTACCCAAATCCCCTCAAACCAACAAAATCCCAACCCTTCCGCCAGCAACAACCCTCCTCAAAATCTCCAGATGAATGGGGGACGGGGGGAAACCCCTTAAATATTTTTGCTTTTATGATTTTCTTTTTTTTTTAATTTTATAATTAGTAGCAGAAACACACAATTAATTGTACTGATTTCCTGCAAATAAACTGACAGCCATTTGGGAGCTTTAAAAATGAAATAATGTCTATAAAAGCAGGCCTTTCTACAGTTTCATTTGTCTCATGAAAATACGGTATTTTCTCACAGCGACGTGCCTCCATTTAATCATGCTAAAGGGTGACACGGAGATCCATTTTCTTGACAGGACGGTTGATCACCCTATCACAGGAAGAAAATTAATAACCTCAAATAGCTCTATGTGGAAAACAGAAGCTACACCGGTGAAAGGACAAAAACGTTCCACGAGTTAGTTGTAAAAATAACACGCTTCCAGATCCACACACCGAAGGAGAAACCGATCGCGTGCCGGCGCCTACCCAGCTGGGCTTTCTTTAGACAAAAGGACCGCGTTTAGTATTTCCAAAGATCTCCGTTTTGGCAAATTAAACGTCCGCAGCGGCGGAGAGGAGACAGCTTTACGGATGGCACGAAGCGTATTTATGAAGTGTTTAAAATATAGGTAAAATATTTCAGAAGTTTAAATTGTTTAAAAGGTTGTGAGGTATCGATTAGTTCATTTAAAAAGCAGTCAGAGAGTGCAGCCATGAGGTCAGGATAAATTTAACAGTTTGAAGCACTTTACTAAATAACTCTAAAGATCATGTTAATTGGCTTTGCACAGTTCTTGGGTAAAATTAATTTTATCCTAGCTTACAATAAAAGGATTAAAAGACAAATTAAGTTCTCCAGGTTTAACTGGAATAGGAATCAATGGATTTGAATTAAGGCTGAGGGCGGTTTTATGAGCGATGGACTGCTACCGGGCACTCCATCTCTGCTGGGAGGCGCGCGCGGCCGGCACTCCCGCGCCACGTCGGCCGCTCTGGCCTCGCCGAAGCACGCGCGCCAGAGCCCGTTACCGCCACCAAACACGCCATCCCAACCTGTGGTGCTGCCGCGGGGGGTATGAGCACAGAACCGGCGGGTTCTGGTGGCCCCAGTCCACCAAAGCCGTGCCCAGCCCGGCCCCGAACGGCCACCATCACGGAGAGCCGCCCAGGCGCGGGGCAGCGAACCGCAACCCCACGCAAGTCACTGTGGGGCTGCAATTGCCTCCAGTAACTTAAAAGCAATCACCGAGATTTAGTCACGACATTTAACGCGCATGAAATCCTCTAAAGCGACAAAAGCTGGGAATGATCTTGCAGTGGCCCGTTTCCATGTGATCTGACAGCTGAGAGAAGCCTCCTCTGAGCTGAAAGCCAGCAGAGCAGCCCAGCACCGGGTACGGCACAGCGAGGGTCTGCCGGCCTTTGGCACCAATGAGCCCATTACAAACACACAGTACTTTCACAAACAGATGTTTGAAACGAATAAAATAATTTGCTCAAGGCCACAAACGTGGTAAAGAATTCCGACCTTGCATCCCAACCTGGCATTTCAAGGTTGCGAAGCAAACCGACGAGCAAAGCTCCCTCGGTTTTGTCACAGCTCCTATTTCCCAGCGCCGAACGCCCGGCCAGAATCCATCATCGGCAGCTGAAAGCTTCCAAACCCAACTCCGCGAAAAGCATCAGCCCTTTCCCTCCTCTCTGCATTTCTTTTGACAAATTCTCAGTTTATTTAGGAAGGGGAGGTTTGTAACTGGGCAGGCTGGGATAAGGATTTCCATCCATCCCTCCTTTTCCTCTTTCTCTTTCAGGCCTGAAAAAATATATAGATTTAAACTCAGAGAATCCTCATGGTCCTTCCATTAGATGGCAAGGAGGAAGCAACACACGGAACACACACCAAAAGGGGGTAAAGACAGAAATCAGTGGCAACAAGCACCGAAATCGTTCCACAACTGTAATAATTTCTCTGGACTACATGGGAGATTATAAGAGAAGGTGTGAGAGCTATGGGGAGGGGGTGGAAATGCAATTTTCCTTACTTCCATCTTGATTGTCAATAATTTGAAATGTTTCTTCACGTCAACCGTGCTATTTTCTCACAGTAAATAAATTTACATAATGCTCCGCTTGTGACCTAAAAAGGAAACAGCAAAACACTTTAAGAAAACTACACAGTGAACGTGAACGTGCCTGAGAGAGATATTTATCCTCACCTCCAATTGTTCGGGGTTCTTAAACCAGTCAAAGCCATCCTATGGGCTTGGCTGCAGTTCTAGTTTTTAAGGTTATACAGAGAAGAATAATTACAGTAATTTCAGCACCTCCTGCAAGCTTACGAAGCCGAGGAGTTCACAATAAATCAGAACTGAAAAATATTATAAAGAACTAACGATAACAGAAAGCGACCACTAGGAAAACGCAGCAAGACAGGCAACAATCTATTTCTCTAACCTTATGAAAACTGCGGTCGCTCGTTACTAACCTCACGTTATTAAAAGGGTTTTGATCGCTCGGGAGCGTGGCCATTCCTACATCCACAGCTCCCTCCACTGGCGCAGCCCAGAAGGGTCCCCCTCGCGCCCAGCGAGGGATGCTCTGGGTGGGGACAGGCAGCGAGCGATGCTGGACCGGGTCTGACCCATCTCACCCGACGGAGCTCCCGACGGCCGACTCTCCAGACATTAACAAAACATATTAAGTCATTCCATGCAGCCTCTTCTCAACTCAGCGGTCTGGCTTAACCGCGCTGGTTTTGAAGCAAACTAAGCATCTTCCCATCACGGCAACAACAGCAGCAACAAAACCAACCCAAAACCCACCCTCCGAAAACCACAGTGTGGATTTTGGATGCGGGCCTCTCACGTACAAGTGGTCTTCGCTAAAACAACTTCTAGCAATTCAAGAAGTGACATTCTCTTAAGAGTTAGTTGTTCTTGCTATCGAAGAGTAGAGGCAACGCACCGAGCAGCTTCGGTCCAGCTGAAGGAGCGAGATTTGGGCCTAAAGCTGCCACCTCCTGGACTCCTTCCCGCTGCGCGCAGCCTCTGCCCCGCTTGGGACCTGAAGCTCCTGCCAACGTTCCGCTCAGGGACTTCTCCCAGGGAGCCCTGGCAGCCCATCCCCGGGGCATCTCCTCAGGCACTACGCGCACTCAGAACGCTCCTACGAAAAGTACGAGCCAAATTCCACGGAAAGAGCTTTGCTGGTAAAAGAACCTTCCAAGAAGAGCTGGGAAAGTTCTTCGCGCCTGGGTGAAATGCGCTGCCCTGCGCTGCCAAGCGTGTGCTGAAGTTACATGAGAGAGCAGGAACGTCCCAAAAGGGTTCTCAAGCCCTGCACGTGTGCAACCGGAGCAATTCCAGCATCTTCCCTATATTTGAGATTTACAAGCGTGCAGACCGAAAGCTCTTGTATTTTGTGACACTGATTTTTCTTTTTCCCTCCCAGATGAAAAAAAAAAAAAAAAAAAGGTGTTTTCCAACTTGGCTGTCACTGGTATATGTCAGGGGAGCACAACACTGGTGACACAGGGGTTAAAGAGACTACCTGTGACTGCTAACGCCAAAATCTAATGTTTATCTTCTGTGGTTATGAAGCATTTGTTACCATTTTCGTTTCTGCTGTTTTCACAGTACTTTGCATGGGGCTGTTGCAGGAAGCACACGTGAGAGGGAGAATCAAACAGAGACTTCAAACAGCAGCTCGCTCATTAAGACACAACACATTTTGCAATCAATCTTTTTACTATTCCCACAATTGAGGGGAGAGCTATAAAAGATGAAACCCAAACTACACCGCAGCATCATCCACATTGAGAGGAAACGCACCTCGTTTGAGCAACATTTCCTCCAGAAGCACACGCATTTCAGCGTCCTAACAATTCACGTTTTTTAATTAAATCGCTTGTTGCCTTTTAGATCTGCTAAAAAAACCCCTATTAGATGGGGAAGGAAGTCATGTAAGAAAAACCCCCATACATTTCATGACAATTCCCTGCACTTTTCTATTATTCTCACTGCTACAGGGTATGTTTTACAAGAGATACCTCTGTGTTTCGGTAGAGAAAGAGGACTCGATAAGCCTACTGGAAAAGAAAGGATGAGCAAAAGAACAGCTCTGGAATATAAAAAACCCAAAATATTAAACCCAAGCCGGTTTAAGAGGTGCTTTGTTCTGTTTCCCCCACCCCAAGGTCTCCTCCTTCTCCACCCAGTGAGCCGATTTATCTGCCGATGCCTGTCTTGCTATTTCCTTCTGGTGTCTGCAGCAAAGTCCATGAAATAGCGCAGCTTTAGTGCTACTGCAAAACCTGCAAGTCTTTAAATCTTATTTTTCTGCTTTTATTAGGAAGACATCTTAAAACGGACGAATTGAAGAACTAAATACCAGTAATTCACACAGCTTCGCATCATTCAAGGCAGGAGGACATTTTCCAGTCGCGGTAACACATTCCCTGTGTGACACCAGGAAGGTGGTTTCACGCAGGTCGCCAGCTGCGGCAACTTCCAGAGACGGGAGAATTAGAAAACCTCTCACGGTGAACAGCAGTATTTCAGGTGAGCATAGAATATTGGTTTTAGAAAAGACTGCTGCAGCCACCAAGAGATTTACAAAAATTGAAAGAAATTAAAAAAAAAATATTCTTATTATTAAATCTTTCATTTCGGACCCTACCTCAAACCAAAGGGTCCAACCCCACGCTGACGTCGGGTCAGACACGCGGGGAGGTCAGAGCCCGCGCGTCAATCCCCGCGGGTTACCCGCGTACCCACGGCGAAACGCGCGCTACTGAAAACCGGCAGCGCATTTTTCAGTCAAAACCGGTGATTTTCGAGGATAAGGAAACCCTCCAGCCTCCAGTCAAAGCTGCACACAGCAGCTGCCGGCAGCCTCAAGGGTTAAGACCCTGATTTCCTTCTGCATAGGTGGTGCTATTTTAAGCCAATGGCGCGTTTAAATCCAGCCCGCCGCAATCGATCCGCGCTGCTCTGCTCAAGGTGAGACCGAATCAACCTGTCGGAAGCGCTGAGAAATAGGCCGTGCAGCACACACCCGGTGCTGAGGGCCTTGCAGCCCGGAGAGCTGCCATTAAATAATCATTCGACATCAGTCACTCTCCCCAAAAAGCTCCACGCCTCGCCTCGGTGGGTACCCGAGCTCGGCAGCGCTTTGGGGTGGTTGTACGGCCCCCCCGCGCTCGGTCTCCCAGCCCGCCGAGCCGACTCCACGCACCAAGCGCACCCGACATATTTTACAAACGTGCTTTCAAGTTGCTCGGCTTCACGCTGGCACCAGACGAAGGTGTGGTACGGCTCGCTCCGTGCCTACCCGCGTGCCTGGATTTCCCAAAGCCGCTCCGTGCCCTGCAAAAGCCAAATGGTATTGCCTGAACCCCGGGCTGCTTCGTGCATCCAGACGAAATGGGATAGACGACGGGCATTAAGTCCTTTCACACAGTTACAAGTTCTTATCTGGCCCCACTGCAACCTTTTTTGCAGTAGGAAATATTGACTTGAGGGCCAATGATTAGTTTCTAACGAGGCTACACGAAACGAGCAGTAAATGCGGGTTGTCGTCCATCTGACCGCAAATATCGAGGCTGCTCGGCTCAGTCACTGGCTGGTTGTAATGTACTAATAAAAACCCAAGAGACATTCAATTCTTCAAGGAAAACAAGAAAAATTTTCATTTTTGGACTACGCAAGATAGAGGTTAATTTCTTTTCTCTATTTTCACCAACGCTTTGCTGGAAACATCTATTTACCTTCAAAATCAAAACGGACGAGCTGCTCGGCATGCGTGTTTGCACCAACCACCTCGACTAAGCGATCACCATCTCGCACTAATTTCATTCTGCTCTAAGCCAGACGGCCCAAAGTGCCGGATGACTGGAGAAGACATCTTCCCAGCGACACGCGCTTGTTTCGTAGCGCAGACGTCAGGCACGGAAGGGTTAATCGTCCCCTAACCTTGCTGCTTCGATTTTCAGATGCGGTTTCGTGCCGCTCTTTTCCAGAAATCTGTGTTTCTCTTCATGACTGCCTATGTGAGTCAAACTAAAGCATTTTAAACGTTCAGTACCCCTTTCCAAAATCGTGATCATCATCACTTTGCTGTCACTTCTACAGAGGGAAGTTTAAAGGCATTAACTGAATGCTTGAAAAGCAGCAAGTCCCACGGAACCCACCTTCGGAGCAGCAGAGAACCCATTTTGCCTTCGACCGTCTCCCTGCTCTCAAGCCCAGCGAAGAAGCAGCATCCTCACCCACGTTGTGCTCCCAGGCGCTGCAGCGCCGTGAAATATTCTGCCGTAAAAGGAACGGCGCGGCAGAAGAGAACGTTCCAGTCGACGGCAACAGATGAGCGCGGGGGCTGCAAACGGTACTCGCCCGATGTCGAAAAGCACTTTTTCTCCTCGAGCCCGGCAGCCCGATGAGAATTAGGGAGCGAGGTCTGCCTTACAGCCTCCCCAAGGCAGCAGCCCTCCGAGCCTTTAAATAATTCCACTTAGACGATACACAACCTGCAATTCCATCGGGGAAGCCAAACACTGCAGAACAGCAGGAGATTTTGTAATTAACATTTGTATGAGAAGTAACTCGTTTGTATTTAACTAAAGCCAGACACATATAAAAATAAGCGTGGGGTTTTTTTTCCATCAGTGTTTAATAAGCTGTTAATGAGAGAACTAAAGCAATTTTTTGTTGAGTTGCCGATCTCTCCAGACATAGGTAAGACTCCAATAAAGGCAGTCCACACCCGGACTTCACATGCTGAAGCATGATTATTATTTTACCGAAAGGAACATAAGAGTAAAACCATTTTAAATTATAGTCATTTTGAAACCGAATGGCAACTTCTTTGATGCTTTATGAAAAGATGTTGTTGCTATTGGAAATCAATCGGGAGGCAGAAGAAATTAGATAGCTATGATTTGCCAAGAAATCAATAAGAAATAGAGCAATATCAGAACCCACGTTCTTTAACTTTTACATATTAAAATTCCACCTGCACGTGAACGGAATTTTAAGAACCTAACAGGAGAAAACATCAGGTGCCATTATGGCCGGATTCGATGATCTTAAAGGTCTCTCCCAAATGAAACGATTCTACGATGGTATTTTTTGTGACGTATCTATCATCAGATGTCGGACAATTTCAGGTCTTTTGCTTTTAAGACCTTTCTGCTTTTGACAGATTAAAATACATGCCCACTGCTTAGAGATATTATTTATTTTGAAATGATTTAATACATCCTTTAAGAACATTGTTTAACATAAAAAAATAAATAAAAAAAAATCACCGTTAAATATTAATTTGCAGGCAGGTCCCGTGATGCTTGGCTTGAGCCATCACTGGGAGGGGTGGGGGAACCTACAGCCGCAAGGCACCGATCCTGCTCATAGCAGCCTGCGGGGTGGGTGGTGCGGGGCAGCACCCCGTAAAAAAACCCAGGTTTTTCTACACAGAAGTATCCGGAGAAAAAGAAAAGCTTTCAGCAGCATAACAAAGAGCATTTAGACTCAGATGGTGGTGACGTTTCACCAGGAAATTTTGCGCCCTCAACTTAATGCACAAAAGGTACGTTGGGAGGCGTTTTCAGCACTGTTCCCGGACGGCCTCGTACCCAGTGACAAGAGCAGAGGGACAGGGATGTGTGAGATCCCACCCTCCGCCTGCACACAGGAAAGAATCCCACGGATACCCCAAAACACATTTTAACATCGATTCGTTGCTCGTTTACCGGTAGAGAGAGCCTTTAAACCAACATTCTTAAACACATTTTATTGAAGCTATAGCAGACTTCACTTTTTGGTGGGGCTTTTAACCAAACAGCAAAGCCAACGGGATGCAATTCCCGTTTTCTGATTCACCATCACCCAACGCAGCTAGGAAACGGCAAAGCAAGCGTCCCTGGAAGGGCAGGCGGGGGCAACGGGCGGCAGCGGGGAGGGAGAAGGAACCCGCGGGGCAGTCCAGCAGCGAGTGGAGCCCCAGGAACGCGCGGGATCCTGGGCGGCGATCCCCCCGCGCCCGCTCCGGGAGCGGAGAGAGAGAGGGACGGAGGCGGCGCCGCCTTTCGGCACGCGCCATTTCCACCCGCCTTTCTGCGGGGCTCCCGCGTTGAATGCGGAACGCGCTCTATTTGGCTTTCAGTCAATTAAGCTTTAAGCTGTCAGCAAACAAGACTTTTAAGTTAATTTTGAATCGCCACAAATCAAGTTGAAGGTTGTGAAAGGGCACGCTCGCATGCCGGCATGAAAAAAGGCACTTTAATTGCCTCTGAATAGCTATTATATGCTGCAATTGGCCTATTGAATCTTAGATCATCTATTTATTTATCAAAGTGCAGAGACTGGTAAAAGAATGAAGCGTACGAACTTTTGTCACCTTCTCTCTTGCCTAAATAGGTAAAAATTAAAATTTTTGCATAGAAGTACTATGGAAATGATAATCTTTTAACGTCGTTCAATATATTTACATTCTGTTTTACTTTCAATAGTTACACAGCTGTCCAAGCTACAGTCGAAATGGGAAAACAAGGAATTTCCAACGCAATAAGCTATTGTTAGTTTTGGCTTTTTTTAAACTTCCATCAGATCTTTCTATGCTCTGGAGACAGTTGACAACTTGAACCTGCTAGCTTGAAAACCAGAAGGGATAGAAAAAGGCTATAATGCCAGTTGCTATTAAAAAACCTTACAAAAACCTGCGATCGTTTTCCTAGCAGAACTCCGTCTTCACGAAAAATAGATTTGTTCAAAACAAAATGACATCGGACAGCACCCACGGGAACGGGTCCTTCAGAACTCCAAAGCTGGTTTTGCCGATCTACCTACAAAAACGGCAACGCCACCTCAGGAAATGCCATTTTTAACGCGTATCGACGGGACTAATTAACTGGGCTGGCTCTCTGCTAGGGCTGCGTCTCATGCTGAGGGACTTCCTCGCCCGCCGCCTCCTCAGGGTGCCTCACAGGGAGCAAAAATTCCTCTGCGGCACACTAAACTGCAAAGGCTTGCTCTGCCTCTGAAGGACAGGCAAGAGAACAGAGACACCTTTTTTTGAGGCCAAACGAGCGCTGTAAAGAAGCTGCCTAAGAAGGGTCCCAAAGCTGGTGGCCCTGCTGCATCCCAAACACACACATTGCCCAGCAATGACGGAAAACAGAAATGGTTTATATGCTCAGGAGCTTCAACCATCAACAAAAAACACCGTACAGAGATTAAAAAATATTCCTGCCACACACCTTAATGTCATTACGCTATTATTAGAACAAAACCAAACGTGAGACTTCCGAAGCTTTTGATTACAACGGTAACCAACAACGAAAGGTAACAGAACAAAAAGTAAACCAAAACCCAGCACACTCAAGCATGCTAGAAGAAAAAAAAAAGCATTTTTATGTATTGCTTTTTAAACTGTGCCTCAAACTCTGCATCTATACCTAAAGAAATTATTTGAAATCATTTTCTTTGGACCACAATGATCTTTCAGTGGTCTTGGATCAGGGAAAGCATCGCGCTGAAGCGTTTCCGCCTAACGCAACCGAGAAGATGAGCGACCAGAACACAGCTGAGGTACAGATGTTTTCCTAAGATAAAGAGAACTCACTTTTCCTGAATTAACACGATTTTTCAGAGTACCTGCGGCACAAAGGGAGCTGTTGTAGTGCTGGAAGAAGATGACACCTGCCACCAAAACAACAACAGAATTTCAGACAAGGGTCCCAGGTTGATTTTCACCAGGCGCTGACGTACAAAGCGCACGTTGATGCCAACTCCCATTTTCAGACGCAAAATAAGGCTCTGCAAGGACCGATACTGCTTCGACACCTCCTGTATCATCAAATAAGTAGAGCTATCAGAAAGTCTAATAACCAAATGAAGAGAGTTACACTTTCAAAGACAAAAGCTGGCGTTTGTAGGTGTCTGCACGTGAAAGGCCGCTGCTGGTGCTGCACTGAAGGAATCAATATCTAAGGCGGCCTTTATTCCAAACAGCACGGCCTGCGAATACGGCTTGCATGTAATACACTGATTTCATCGAAATGTGTGATAGATGAAGCAAAGATCTTGAAAACTGCAAAGTTACTGGCTCCCGTGGCAATAAGTTGTGGCCTTTAAATTTACGTGACACGGTGTAAATCCACAGGGGCAGAGAGCAAGCAGGGGGCCCAGCAGCGCAGGGTCCGGGCGCCTTTGGAATCTCTCCAGACAAGGAGACTCCCCAAGGTCTCTGGGCAGCCCGGGCCAGGCTCTGACCCCCTCCCAGCAAAGCAACTGGAACACGGCTCCAGGGCTTTCTGTTTGCAGTTCCGTGGCTCACAGGCTGGAGGAAAGCTGATGTTGTTTCCCTCGAGGGACAAAGATATTTAACAACGCCCCGAGTTCCAGCTAAAACCCTACGTATGTTGCCTGGTAAGTAGATTTTGAACTTTTTATTCACCTTTGCCAGCTTCTTCAGCCAAGGCACTTTTAATTAGCGAATTGTTTTAAACCCCCAGGCCTTCCAGAAGCGTCAGTTATTTCTCAATCAATACGAACGCTGTACCCAAACACAAGCTGGCAGCCCCGACCGTAGCCGGCCCTCGCTCGGGGCCGAGGCCGGACCCTGCGGCGCTCAGCACCCTGCAACCGCTCCGCTCTGCGCTTCGCCATTAATTAGACACCGCCCCATCGGCCCCCCAACAAACTGGAATTAGTCCCTCCTTAACGAAGGCGCGGCGCGCTCCCCCAACGCCGACAGATGCCGTTCAGACAGATGTCAAGCCCGTGACTCCCTCGCCGAGCGGGGAGCTCTTAATGGTGTTGACTGGGCGACATCTGCTTGACCGGGAGATGCCCACGTCTTTGCAAACGCACCCAGCTTTGTTGAAAAAACCTCGTGTTTTTACATGAATTATGTTCCCTTAAAGAAATAAAGGGATCAGAATTTAACCCGTAATTTCACGTTTCCTTGTAGACAGATAGTAACAAATTGCTGGCACCCAGATTCTCAATTAACTTGCTGTACGATTATATACTAGACGCGTTTCTTAAGGTGCTTCAGAATTCGTTAGCACACAAGAAAACTCCATTAAAAAATAACTTTTACATGTTAAATCACCTAAGCCTGTGAATTCATGTTCTATTTGTAGTTGTACCAGAAGAGCCCGTGTGACAGAGGTGACTCGGTGTGTTTTCTCTGCTTTCTTAATTAGCATCTGAAAGGGATGAAGTTTGCTTTAGATGATAAAACCTCACTTTGCTGGTGTTTCACACAATGGCCAGTGCACGATATGGTAGATAGTTTTCCAATGAGTGATTAAATACAAATTAAAGCTGCTTTGATCCCTCTACGGTGGGCTTTGGAGACGCAAAACCGTATGTGACAGGGCTTGCGGAAGGTGCTCAGATTCAGTTTAACCTACTTAAAAAAAACCCAGCAGGAACTTTGTCCGGAGCCTGCCCCTTTTGGCACCCTCATTGTGCAGAACAGTGGGCCACTGGCTTGCTCGCTGGGGACGGCAGATGGTTCTGTTTGTTGTGTACCTCCACTCCACCCCAAATTTTCTGTGGCAGTCTGGTCGGTAACGGGAGGGATGCAGTGGGCGACGGCACCTGTCGCTCCCGCTTCAAACTAGTGCTCCAGCAGTAAGAGAGAGAATGAAGAGAAACCACCAAAGTAGTCCAGAAGTTGTTCAACATATTATTAAAATTTTAAACCGAGCATAGTACCAGTTAACAGAAGACTGTTCAAAACTTTCAGTTTGCAGCCTGTGGAACTATTTTCCGCTGTCACGGTCCAAGTCTTTGAGTCAAATATTGAAATAACACACAGAAAAAGAATACCTCACCTAGGAACTAATTTAAAACTCCTTCAAATAGTGAGATGGCATCAGAATTAGAAAATCTAGACAACACAGGTAAAATAAGTGCTCAAAATACGAGAAGATGCTGGAAGTTAAAAATGTCTGCGAGCGCATTCCACGTACCGCTGCACATATGCGCACATGGGACGCTGCGCTAGGATACAACCCAAATCACAACAAACACAATCCCTGCCCTCACACTATTCAGTCTTTAAGAGAGAGAAATATTATCACTGATTCAAGAGCTGCTTTTAAGGTTAGAGCAATATCGAACAATATTTCTTGCTTCCAATTCTGCCAGCTAAAGGATAATTACTGCTGAAGAAATGCTACACACGATGCACAAAAATAGATTTGTGAACACGGAAAGAAGTTATTTAAAAGAGGAGATTTTCAAGCTGACATGTATCAGGAGCATTTCCAGATTTTAATTTCCAAGCGTGTGCGTGGCTACAACATCTGGAACTCTCTCGAGTCAGACGTAATTGTGTCTGTACCACGCACGAGTCAGACGTTCGCACGGGCTCGACTCCGACTCATTCTGGTTACACAGCTACACAAAGAGTATTTTTAAATCCTCTCTTTACTACCTTACCTTTGTCCAGCCCTTGCAATGACAGATCCTTAGGAATAAACTGCATTTCAGTTCAGTTCCCCCCTGTCCTGAGTCGACACCAAAGTGTTTCCTAAAAGGAGCAATGTTTCTGCTGGCTCAAACACTAGTGAACGAAATCCTGCCTGTTACTGCTTTTAGGTACAGAAACGCCACCCCAGAATAGGGGTCCGCTCCAGCACTGAGGCATGGGGGACACTGGACTCTTCACCCTTGTTACCTGCTCAGCCACCTCCTTGTTTTACTAGCCCGAGAGATGCTGCTGTGCTGGTGCTAAAGTACAGAGAGAAATACAGAATGAAATGGTGCTCGATGGTTTATTTTTTTCCCCTCAAGTATTTTGCTCACTCTTTAGTTACTGGAAAAACATATTTGTTTTTCTAACTTAAAACTCAGATGCCATCTTGGAGCCTAAAACTACCCTGAAAATACAAATACTACAAAATTAAAAAAGAAGAAAAAAAAATAAATATATTTTGAAAAAGCCAAATCTGCCACCACGATGAATTGCAAAATTTTGCAAAGCCAACAGATTTTATGCCCAAGTAGGAAAAAATGCTAGATGCCCACACACGAATTATTTAAGCAAAACATTTGCTCTAATTTTAGTTATCTCAGAAAGCCTTTGAGGCACTAAAGGCAACAACACACCCCACGACAACCCCGGAGAGCTGCTCACACACGTGTTCGTAGCGCGTTTGAAGACAGACCCAATTTTCTAACTCAGTGCTGCGTGTGTGGTTTTCCGTGGAGCAGAGGCCCTGCAGAGCATTACCGAAGGATTCTCCAGCAACAGGCTTCGGTGCTTTTCAGCCAGCTAAGCTAAAATGCTTTAATCTCTAAAAGGACTGATGGGAAAGTGATCCTTTTAAAAAATTATTTGGATAAATGAAAGCATTTTGTGAATCTCAATTTGAACTGAAAAAAAGAAAAAAAAATATCCTGTTGAGCACGGCACACCGGCATCGCTCTGTGCGGTCAAATCAATAAATATCAGCCTTAACAGGACCACTGTTGAAAGAAGCTGCATCATATCTTTAAGACAAGGTTATGTTTAAACTGTCTCAAAACTTTTTTTTTTTCTATTCTACCAAAATTAATTGTATTCAATTGTAGGCCAAAATTTCATCTTTACTCGGGATACCTTTTCTTTAAAGCTTTTAATAACAGAAAAAAACTGTAAAAAAAAAATCGTTACTACTGGAGATCTCTAGGAACATAGTGGAGAGCTTTCTGAAAAGAAAGCTGTCCCAGACATAACCCACGCTTATTTATACTAGTGCTATTGCTAAAGCTTCCCAAAAAAGAACCAGAAGGCCCCTAAGGGACGTGGAGCCGAGGAGATGGTGCATATTCCTGAAGGAGACACTGGCTGCCGGGGAAGTCGGTGTTTCAGGGTATGCCCAACCCATTCACTAATGGATTTTTATTTTTTTCTGAGGGTTTTGCTGTTTCCCGGCAAGCCCAGCATCGTTCCCATGCTGCTGAAGGCATTGCCAGAACCCTACCTCCCTCCTCTTGGCTCTTTCCCGTTCACCTTTTCCCCCCAGGCTGTGCTAATGCTCCAGACAGGTTGTTCTTCCACCGGCACTAATCCTGTCTCAGGGATCTTCAACCAGACACTTGACCCAAAGCTTGATCTGTCACATTAACCGGCTTCAGGTCAATAGGAATAAACAGTTTTCTTGTAAAACTTTCACAAAAATCCATACAAAGCTCAGACAGAAAAAAAAAAAAAAAGATAGTTTTCAGGCTCTATAACGTGCAGCACACCGCACTAAATAAAATACACACCGCAATCATTCAAACTCCAAAGATACTGCCATGGAGCAGATCAGGATTTTCCTTATGACAGTGTATAAATAAGCATGACAAAAAGAATCAGAATCCAATTACTTGTAACGAAATGCATCTTTTTGTACGGTCTGTCATTCGAGAATATGCCCTGATGGAGCAGAGCTCTTGACTTTACCTGCCAGGCTACAATAGAGCACCAGCCAAAAACTACAGGAGGACTGTGGAAATTAAATCCTCTGGAGTCTGATGTGCAACAAACCAGCAGAGCTTCTTTGTTGAAAAAAACCCACCACAGTCCAATGGAGCACCCTTACATCAGATCTTTTACCCTCACATCAGATCTTTCACCAAGGTAAATAATCTAAGGGAGAACTACAAAGAATCCTAGAAAGCCTTTCTCCCCACAAGGTAAACCCGGCAGGCAGACTGCAAAGCTCAAAGCACATCTATTACAACACGGACAACGAACGAGCAGCAGCCCAGTAGCACTGTCGTAGTCGCAGTTCACAGGTATTTGGGTTTTGTCTGCAGTTCTTTTCTGCTGTTGAATAACTGCGTTTCTAACCACACGCACTTCTCCATCAGGAGCCTCAGTATTTTGTCTGCTCATGAAAAATACATTATTTGGGAGAACGTGTTCCATCTCCTCTGCACAGCACATCAGAAAATAACACATTATCTTCACGCTCACCTGCCGTGATGTCGTCATCAGCCAGGTCGTGCTCCTCTTCCTGCGCTTTTGCTTCTGTTCCCAAGGAATCGGGGCTTGCCGTAGCAGTCTGAATGGCTTCCGAGGTTACTCCAGCTGCAACAACCAACCAGACACCCACAAGTCAGTGATAATGTATCTAGACCAAGGCAAAAAAAAAAAGGCATTATCTGTTGAACCATGCAATGTAATTCTATGAAACACAGATAAAGCCAAGAGTGTTTTCTGGTTTCCCTCCAGACTATATGCAGGCTTTTCACAAACCTATCGTTTAAAAATCTTTTCCACGCTGTAAATTTCTCTTCTAAATTTCCTTCTTTTTCTTCCTGCTGTCTTCTAGCATCACTAAAACCATCAGATACGCGTATTACACACTAATAACTTATTTAGACACCAAATTCAGAGTTTCAGCAGAACTCCTCTTACATCTCTTCTTGATATTTCATCTCTCTGACCAAAAAAATGCTGGTTTTCCAGGTGACCTTCGGAGCCTATTATTCAGCTGACTCTTTCCAGCTCATTTGGGTTGGGGTGCATCTGTTAGTTGCTATTAGAAACCACACAATGAATCCCAAATGAAATGAAAGGAAATAAGTGCCCTTGCATGAATCAATCTCAAGTACAGGGTATAAAAAAAAAAAAAGGAGAAAAGTTATATTTTAATTTTGTAAAAATAATAAAAGTAAAAATCTACTTAATCAGATTAAACATTCCCCCAAAACCACCAAATAGATAAAGCCAAAAGGGTGCAAAACCAGCAATCAGGCAATAAATTATCATTTCATCTTCACGAAAAAACAGTAAGGAGGAACATGTATTCCTGAACATAAGTGTTTTCCACATAATTCATCAAAAATGGCTTAGAAACAGTTTTTAGAAGTGAAAAAAACATAAAACCCTGAATGTAGTAGAAATAGGCCAGTAAACATATTAGAAAATATTGAAAAATTAAGACAGCACTTTTATTAGGAAGTGAGGCTGTTACTACAATTTACCATTTACTGCAGCATCCTAATCTCATTATTCATGTAACACACTGAAACGTTGCAGCACCAATTTATTTCCCTTATTTCTATTTCTTGCTTCTCTTCTAAGTCAAATCTTGCACGAGCAAGATGATCAACCACGTACACAACAGCAAAGTCTTTGGGGTCCAATCAAGCTGTCCCTACTCGGTGAGAGCTCCCATTTAAATCAATGCAAGTTTAATTAAGTTTTACTCAATTAAGCTGGCTTTAAATAAAACTTTGCAACAGCAATATCAGTCTACCAGAAACAGAGCCAGTTAAACCCACAGCGGCTTATTTGTTCCTAGAGACCTGTCGTATTTACAGAATCGCTATGGCTGGAAAAGACCTTTAAGGTCATCCTGCCCAACCATTTATTTTGCTTTCTGGTGCTAATCTGATGTATAAACTCAAAGCAGTTTCAACAGAGACACAATTTAAGGATATCTATTCCAATTTCTTTAATTTTGAGCCGCTACATTGCAGATTTCTACTTCAAAAGTCGTAGTAAATAGGCACATTGACCTGAACCAACTGGGTTTGAGCACTATGGGAAGCAAGAAGAGCTTCTATATTTAATTTTGGAGCAGAAAGCACTGAGAGCAGCGTTCTGCAGAGTCTGCCCAGCCCTGCCCGCACCCCGGCCGCCGTGACAGGCCTGCCGCCTGCCCGCTTCGCATTAATTCACCCCGCGCCGCTCTGCTCCGCCGCGATGGGATGCGATCGATGCCGGGCAGCTCCCAGCCGCCCCGCGCGCTGCCTGCCGGCTCCAGCCGCATCCCGCACGCACACAAAGGCGAGAGAACCGCTTGCCTGCCGTTAAAGCCGTAGTAGCCATTTTCCTATCTGCAGTAACATCACGGGCATTAAAAAAAAACCATAAATTAAAAGGATCTCTCTGTCGCTCTAGGGCTGTAGGGCAGACAGACCCACCACCCAGAGCTTGTGGGTGTCCCGCTGCACAGAGCCCCACAGCGGTGCCTTCAGCCTTTTAGCAGATTGTTTACACTGGCCAAGGTNAATAGATAAAGCCAAAAGGGTGCAAAACCAGCAATCAGGCAATAAATTATCATTTCATCTTCACGAAAAAACAGTAAGGAGGAACATGTATTCCTGAACATAAGTGTTTTCCACATAATTCATCAAAAATGGCTTAGAAACAGTTTTTAGAAGTGAAAAAAACATAAAACCCTGAATGTAGTAGAAATAGGCCAGTAAACATATTAGAAAATATTGAAAAATTAAGACAGCACTTTTATTAGGAAGTGAGGCTGTTACTACAATTTACCATTTACTGCAGCATCCTAATCTCATTATTCATGTAACACACTGAAACGTTGCAGCACCAATTTATTTCCCTTATTTCTATTTCTTGCTTCTCTTCTAAGTCAAATCTTGCACGAGCAAGATGATCAACCACGTACACAACAGCAAAGTCTTTGGGGTCCAATCAAGCTGTCCCTACTCGGTGAGAGCTCCCATTTAAATCAATGCAAGTTTAATTAAGTTTTACTCAATTAAGCTGGCTTTAAATAAAACTTTGCAACAGCAATATCAGTCTACCAGAAACAGAGCCAGTTAAACCCACAGCGGCTTATTTGTTCCTAGAGACCTGTCGTATTTACAGAATCGCTATGGCTGGAAAAGACCTTTAAGGTCATCCTGCCCAACCATTTATTTTGCTTTCTGGTGCTAATCTGATGTATAAACTCAAAGCAGTTTCAACAGAGACACAATTTAAGGATATCTATTCCAATTTCTTTAATTTTGAGCCGCCACATTGCAGATTTCTACTTCAAAAGTCGTAGTAAATAGGCACATTGACCTGAACCAACTGGGTTTGAGCACTATGGGAAGCAAGAAGAGCTTCTATATTTAATTTTGGAGCAGAAAGCACTGAGAGCAGCGTTCTGCAGAGTCTGCCCAGCCCTGCCCGCACCCCGGCCGCCGTGACAGGCCTGCCGCCCGCCCGCTTCGCATTAATTCACCCCGCGCCGCTCTGCTCCGCCGCGATACGACGCGATGGGATGCGATCGATGCCGGGCAGCTCCCAGCCGCCCCGCGCGCTGCCTGCCGGCTCCAGCCGCATCCCGCACGCACACAAAGGCGAGAGAACCGCTTGCCTGCCGTTAAAGCCGTAGTAGCCATTTTCCTATCTGCAGTAACATCACGGGCATAAAAAAAAACCATAAATTAAAAGGATCTCTCTGTCGCTCTAGGGCTGTAGGGCAGACAGACCCACCACCCAGAGCTTGTGGGTGTCCCGCTGCACAGAGCCCCACAGCGGTGCCTTCAGCCTTTTAGCAGATTGTTTACACTGGCCAAGGTAAAATAGATCAAAAACTCAAAACACAAACATAACATTCAGCAAAGAAACGTCTTTAGAAAGCGAGTCGAAATTGCAGAATCCGCCTGGCGCTGGGTAGCCCTCGCTCGCAAAAACGAGCGGGCAAAACAGGGCAGCAGCAATTCTCCCTTTTTGAACTTCACCCGACAGCACGGCGAACGCCCCCCAGGCCGCACAGCATCTCCGAGGCAACCGCACCCTGGGAAAGAGGAGCAGAGGAGGCCAGGGCAAATATTTACAGTCGTGTGACATCATCTTCAGAGATACAAGAGGAAGCTTTGAAAACTTAACTGTTTTCCTCCCGGTGGGAGCCTGAAAACCCCCAACACCTGCACGGCCTCTCCCCGCTTTCCCTCACAGCACCACCTACACGCCTGTCCCCATTTGACACGGGGTCAACCGGCCGCCGCGCCAACCGTCGGTGGGAAGGCCTGAATGAAACAAGGATTTATTGCTCCCGCCACAAAGCGCTGAGCAACGACTCCCAAAGCGTCCGAGCCACGGGCGCCGAGAGAGCCGCTCGGGGCAGCGACGGCCCAAGCGGCCCGTGCGAGGTGGTCCCCACAGCACTGAGACCGACTTGGCTCTCTCTCCACCCCACCAGCCACGGGGCACAAGAATCTCTCTCGCACCAGTGAAAAGATTATCAAGAGATAACCCTGCATGAGCTGGCCTGTCTTTCAAGTCCCCCAATGGTGTTTTATTGGACGCTGGGAGACGTGCCAGCGGCTCGATCGTCACGAGTAAGGTCACAGCCCAGGACTGCTACTGGGGCTGAGCACTGAACAGACAAACGGGAAAAGGATTTCACCTCTCCTTGCTGGCACCACGCGCTCCACTCGCTCGAGAGCCAGTGAGATACGTACGGCAAAGTATCTCACAGCAGCAGCACCAGTGATTATCACTTGTTTCAATTAGACCGACTCGCTAACGTGTAAGAGAAGCACAGCTTCTACATCAGGCATAACAGACCTCCTGTGGAATAACAACCCGTGCTGGACACAAAAATAGCTGGATGACAATTTATGCCCCTAGATCAAGAGGCAGGATTGGGAGAAACAGAGGATGGAGGAACCAAAGCCATGTTTATCTTTCCTATTTCTCCTCGTTACCTTTCTAGCATAAAACTATACTTTTCAGAAGTCCTCTGCATCCATTTTGGCCTTCTTAAACAATTCTAATCCCCTCCAATTCCTCCCCAGATTTTTAAAACCACACATAATTTTTTCATTTGCTTGCAATGTACCTAATATATACACTTTAGTCTTCAGCCACAACAGCATTTTTAGTTCCTTTATTTCTCCTTTCTGGTGGTGTAATTCTTCTTCTTCTTCAGAGCATCAGCACCTTTGTGTAGATTGGTACAGACAATAACACTACTAAACACCTTCTCAGCCACGGCATTCAACAGAACCACAAGCCCCATAACCTTAATTCACATCGTTTTCAACACACTGTTTTTAATACATATACAAAAAAAAAAAATTCCTATTTGCTAGTCATGACCCAATTGAAAGGTTTCCAGTATCGGTGCCTTCACAATATTGCACATTTACATTCAAGTCATTCACTGAGCCATGCTCAGCTGACTTGTGTTATATTTTCTTCCCGATTTATATTTTCCTCCTATTTTGTATTTTCTTCCTGTTTTACTTTTTCTTCCTGTTTTAAAACTTTCTTGTTCTGATAGATAAGCACTTCCTAATTTAGCGTTAAAACAAACGCCATGCTCTGATTTGCTAAAGCCTGGCAGAGCCCAAATACAGCTGTAGGCCTACTCGAATGGAATGCGTACAAAACACCCCAGGTTTTTTTTAAACCGGTCGATCCCTGCCTACTGCTGTATGCACACGTGCCACGCATCCAACCCGAGCACAAACATCAGCACAAGAGGCAGAATGAACTACTACGTTCCCAGCTGACACAGAACGGCCTGCTCTCCCCTGCAACTTGCAGTTGTAATTGTTTAAGCAATAAAGAGCAGCAGAAATGCCAAATTTTTGGAACTAGTATGAATTACCGGTTGTTTTCAAGCACATTAAAAAAGCTCCTTTTTTGTGTTTGGAAAGGGTCACGCTGGTACATCAGGCAGTGCAGAGTGGTTTGTGTGCACACTTCACCCACACGATGATGTCCAGAACCTCGCACTCAACAAGGTCATTCAGTAGCACTTCAGAGAAAATAAACTAGGAACCACCAGCAATGGCTGGAGCGGCTACTCCTGAGAGGGAAGGGCACCTACAGCTGTATCCTACACACTGAGTATAACCAACCTCAGAAGAAGAGCCTTTAACAAACACACCCTAATACAAAAATTGGCAGAAATATCTCCCAGTATGATTTAGGGCTCTTTGACATGTATATCCAACATACATTCACTCACCACTTGCTGCTCCTATAATTGTGCAACAACAACCCCGAGGGCTGTAATTAACAACAGCTTAGTCTTACCAACAAATTCTCAACATCGCTTCCAAGCACGGCGTCCCATGTCCTTTATGCATTCCATTTAGATTTAATAAGATTATTACGCATCTTTCAAAAATCAATGGGTATTTAATGGAGATCTTTCTCTGAACAGAAATGACATTCTTCGGTGGAAAAAGAATCTCATTTTCAGAAAGATGAGCACCTACAACTCAAAAGCAAACTATCTTATTTGTGACAATATAAGTTTTTACTGGTGGTTATATATGGTAGATGCCTCTGGACATTATCCTGTAGGGCAAGTTTCTAGATGGATTACCAAATGGAGTAGCTCATGATGCTGACAGATCTCCAAAGAATATGCTCTTGGAGTCTGTACAACCTCCACTTTAACAACAATGAATAAAATGAAAACAGGTGCTTTGGAGAAAAAGACAACAGATTAAATAGTGGTCAGCAGCTATCGAATGTATTTGGAGGATAATCTTTGCCCAGCACCTCCTTGCAGCACATGGTAACCAAGGGCTTTGAACTGGGCAGGGTGTTTAACAGATTCTGTAATTGAATTCTGTGATTTTTTGAAAAGGAGCGTCAGTGTTTTACAACCAGTACCTTGTCATTTTATCAGCCCTTTTCCTAGCAGGTTTCTTCACTGACATGTCCCCGCTACAGCCTGGCCACTCAACAGCAGGCGGCAAAGACACCGGGGCCCCAGTGAGATGGGCCAAAAGTGCCCGATGCACCTCATCAGCATCACTGACCTGAAGTGATTTCATCATCGTGAGATTACTTGGAAAATTCCAAGAAACTCTTCCATATGACCCTAGAATTTTCCCCTAGAATCTCCCCCTAGATTGGCAGTACTGCCCATAATTTTGTCAACAAAATTGCTTTTTTTCAGCAACCTTTCTTATTTTCAGGTTTAGCACAGCATTACTTACGTGATATAACGCTGTCGATGTATTGTGGTAAATAAGGAGCCCACGCGTCGATGGTTTCCTTCCGACCTGCCTGCTCGATTCTTCTCAGTTCTGCCAGCAACAAGGCCTGGGCAGCTTCTCTCACCTGTAAAGCCAACAGGAACGTCATACCAACCCAAATACCAAATATTGATCAGTATGCTTTCAGTGTAACACAAGAAGGGTTCCCAAAGTTAAAAAATAAATCAATCTGGGTTTTTACACCATCAACTACAAAATACTGTCTTGTACTACTTGTCCCCATTAACATCACTTATTCCACGTGAAGAGCTGACAAACACACGTTCACAAACACTTGCTGTTCGGTCTAAAAGGTTTAAGGCACCAGGCCGTGATTTGACCAAAGCATAATAAAAATTTGTGGACAAACAGAATATAAACACACTACCCTGACAACTTCAGGACAGCCAGGAACTGGGCTTCTGCCGCTTGCAAATTTTAATGAGTTCCAAAGTAATGACCCTCTCGGGACAGCATACCCCTATCTCGAAAATGAACAGGCAGGCGGATGGCAGGATCCCGCTCCCAGTCAGGCTGCGGGGCCGCTGAGGACCTGCGCTCCTTCTGTCACTCCTCTCCTCCCTGAAAAGCTGCAGAGCCAGCAGGATTTTTTGCCACGGCAGCACAGGTGTAGTGTTAAGGCCCACTAGTCATTTATCAAACAGTTGGGTGGCAAACCCTTCGCTGCCCTCCTGTACGCACGCTCCAAAAAAAAGAAAGCAACTCAGCAGTCACTTGAAAAATAGAGGGTAGGGGTTTTAAGACTCTTAATGGAATCAAAGTTTTTAAGCCAGTAGTTTCTTTAAAAAGATCTGTACAGCATCCAGAAGGTAAAAAAATCCAACAGGTATATATTTAGACATAGCCACCTTTTCAACATTTTGACAAGTTCACTGGAAAATTAACTTACTGAATCCAAAATAAAAACTGCAGGAATTTGTGTCATAAAAGAATGATGTGTCTTTTTCATATTAAGGAATAAATGATCAGTAAAAGACAAGAGAAAGCCCCAAAGCCCAGAAGAACAAACCGCCTACTGCCATCACCTCCAAGCAGCGATCCTGCCACCTGCGAGCCAGCATCTCCAGGAGGGGAGGCCTGAACTTCTCCAGCCCCAGCAGGTCGGGGAGCATCACGCAGTGCATGGCGGCCAGCTGGCTCCACCCTGGCAAAACACAGCGCCGCGCCGGGGTGAACACCATAAACATCGACGTGACTGGAAATTCAAAACGCTACCAAGTAAATTCATATTTGCCTGGTGCACAAGAGATCCTCAGGAGAAGGTGGGAGAAAGAGGCAGAAAAATAACAGAACCGGTTTTGCAGCAGAACAACAGAAAGGGCTTGTTCTGCTGGGGGAAAGTGGGGTTCTCCCCACTGTGGGCTCACTCTGTCATCTTTCCGAATTCCAGCTGGGCTCAGGGCAGGCTGCACGGGGCTTGTGCTCCCTGTGCCGGGCAGGAATGAGCTCTCTTGGGCGTAAGTTGTGGCTGGTGAGCGTGCCGGGCAGAGCTCTGGACACAGGTGAGGGGCAGAGGAGCCGTGGGCGGCAGACCGCCTCCCATCGGCCCCGACAAACAGCCCTCTGCCTCCCATCTCCTCGCTGAAGGACTTCAAGGCCTAGTCACATGCTTAGATTTTAAACTTGCAACCTTAAGAACATGTTACAAGATTAAATATTATATTATATACTATAATAATATATTATATAACACTATATTTTTTAAAAGCGCCTAACATTACAGCCATATTTTCTGCAAAATCACAAGCCATAGTTCTGAGCTGAAGGTTTAGATGCCCTGTTCAAGCCATAATTAGCAGTACTTATCAGAACAGCCTTACTTATCATGACATTTCATGCAAATACGATAATTTAATTACAGAAAACTTAGCTTCTGAATTACTACTAGACAGATCACATAGAATTTTCTGCCCCCTTTTCAAATGTATGCAAATACATTCAAGGGCCCACTAGTCCTCTATCCTTATCTTTCCATCTAGCTCTTACTTCAGGTCCTCTCATACTACAAGCCTGCACTATTGCGTAGTTACAAGCAGCAAAGATAAGCATATCAAGCTCAAACAACACAGCTTGTAAAAATCCTTGTAAAGGACTCCGTGCCAAAGAATTCTTCTCCTGTTAGGCGCCACATTGACTTGAGAAACACTTCAGGTGAGCGTATAGATCTCCATTTTTTAATTGTCAGCAATCCCGAGCATAAAAATCTACATATTTTAACTAACAAAGCTCTTCATGGCGCTACAAAAAAAAGAGGATTTATTATGTCAACTTTCCTTAAAGAAAAACTGATTAAAAGAAGGAGTTTCCAATTCAAGAGAGCGTTGTTTCTACTACGTGAGATGCATCAAAGTGGGAATTCCTAGCCTGGCAATAAGGGCACAACAATTTAATGTGCCGAAAGGGATACAAAGGGGTTTTGTTTGGTTGGGTTTTGTGCTGATCTTTTTATCAAAAAGACATTCTTTGTAGTACTGATAAATATTTATTAGAAAAAAAAAAATAAAATCATCCCCAACACAAACTCCAAGTAGTTTAAACAAACACTAAGCTTTCCTAAGCATCAAAAATAAAACTTAAATGACAGGAAACTGTTTTTGTTGGTTTCATTTTAAAAGAAGCATTAAATTTGTAGCCTCTCAGGCACCCGCAGTCGAGGGACAGGAGACAGCAGCCATGTGGAAGCCACCACGTGAGCGTTGCTGCTCCTCTCCCTCACACACTATCCACGGGTAAAGGCAAGTGTATTCTCCTTGCTTATGAAGGCCTGAGATTTTTAATTTTTTTTTCCCCAGCAAACCCAAAGAGGATCTGAAATATCAGCTCGATACACTTAGCGGAGAACTGAGTTGACAGACAGTTCGCTGGATCTGCTCACCTCAAGGACACAAAAACCTCCCCTTGCCTCTTGTTTTGCAAAGAAAAATTCCTACACGGATCAAATGAAAGTCATAACAATGATAAGGGACATTAGTTGAAAGCAAAAAAGACAAATAGATAGAAAAGTGAGGAAAGAATACCTTCGTTGACTAAGAAACAGGTATGTAAAGTAGGAGCAGTGTCAGAGCCAGAGTGACCAGCTTCAGTGCTAGAAGAAACAGCGGGAGCGACTTGCAGAGGAAAGAAGAAAAAATAAAAGAGAAAAACAAAACAAAACAAAGGAAAGTGAGGAGAACGGCTTCTGAAAAACAGATCAGTATCACTGAAGAATGAAAAATAAAACTGGAGGAAACCGTGATAATATTAAACTGAAAAGAAATTCTAGTTTTCCCAAGGAGGGTAATGCCAGCGAGAGGAGGACAGGCAACGGCAGAGAAACACGGACACGGGGCGGGAACGCGGACGCGCGGGAAAGGCAGAAGTACCTGCAAATAAAGCGATTACAAGGGTGCCTTTAGACAGCTAGGTTTGCTTGGGCAGCACAGCGGACAGGGAATTTTAAAACTGGGAGTTTTGCTGCCGCTTCCTCTGCTTTTCCCGCAGTTCAGAGACATTTGGAATTTGCACTTTTCATCAATAACCCCAGGACTAACCCCTCTAAACCTGAGCTGCCCCATCTGTCGCTCCGAGGCGTCACCAACCGCATTACCGATGGCTACAGGTTCATCTTCGGTGTGGCCCCATTCAAAGAATTTTAAACCTGTACTGAAGAAAGGGGTAGGAACCCAAAGCAGAGGGACACAAAGGGTGCTGGGGCGGGCGAAGCTGGCAGGGCCCAGCTCTGTCACCCAGAGCAGTATCCGTGACATTTATTTTGTGAACCGCACCGTTTCTCGGTGCAAATGTAAATTTAAAAGCAGCTCTAAACATTATACTTCCACTAATGCTTCACGACTTAATATTATCACATGAAAAGATGGGCAGACCTTATGGCATACACATGCTACAACCCCAGGTCAACGGGGAGATTTAGAGGTCACTCTCTGACACTTCCTTCCTACAGAGAAATTACCATATGTCATGCACAAGCATCTTCCCCTTAATCCCCTCTCTTTTATTCCGTTGCAGAACAACAATGGGTTCAAGCTCCGGAGCGATTAAGCTTTGTCTTCGGAGTGGTCTGTTTGCTTTTCACGCCGGGAACTTCTTTTGTCGCTGTGGGACATCTGCAGCAGAACTCCTTTTTCCAGACTTTCCACCCAAAGGTACCCCGGTTGGCACGTGTACAGGGACAGGACGAGCAGCGGGAAGCACGATAGTTTCGGTGCGTGTATAAACCCAGTCATTTATTTTATGGAAAAGATCATTTGTAAAAGCACAAATCTAGGCCAGAACTCAAACTAAACCGGCTCCCAAGTTTCTCTTTTTGCCTGGGTTTGTTGTAGCTGCTCGTGCTGTTCCAACGTCGGTCGTTACAACAGCCCCTGCCATGGAAGCAGCTGGCCCAGCAGCGCAGAGCTGTGCCCGTGGCAGGACAAATACAGGTCACACTGACGGAGATCAAGCATGTCATAAAATGCATTCATTGTATCCCTAATTGATTTTTAAGAATAACAGCGCTAGAAATTTAAGAGCGGCAAGATCCTGCAAGGAGCGGGATGCGAAGGGAACGTGTGACCCGAGAGCACCCCCCAGCAACAAACCCATTCTCCCCTGAGAACGTTCAAGACGTGCCCCCAGACACGGACAAAGGTGACAGTTTAGAAACAGGACTGGTTTTGTATATTTTCAGAATTTCAGAATTTTTATCAGCTGTTTCTCATGAAGTTGCTGACATTTTCACAGAGTAACTAAAACATACCGATCCCCCAAAATTAGCTAAGCTATTGTAAGGAAAAGTTACATAGCTGCAATTCAGGAATGAAAAACCATAATGGAACTACATCTTCAAAAATAGAACTATTAAATAAAAAGGACATGAATACACATTTTCCACAGACCCTCTCTGCGATGAATATGAAAAACATTGCATTCTAACATTGAATATGCCACGTAGACATCATCTCTGAGAAATTCTGATCTTTCAAATAATTCTCTTCCAAACGGGCAAAATCAATGGCTGTAAAAAAATAACAAAACAAACAACAAACCAACCCAAAAAAGCCCTCCATGTTGAGAAGAGATAAGAGGCCTGGTATTTTTCATTCCTGCGTTCCGCTCTTGCCTGCTGCTTTGCTGTTCACGTAGCACCCTTGATCGTGAAAGAGGCTTGGCACTTACCACTCCTGAAGCTGATTTTCCCTTTCCAACCAAAGCTCACCCTAAACCAATATTTATATTGAGGGAAAGAATAAATACACACCAATGATGGGCAGATAGAAACATCCCTGGTTTTCGCACGTGAGTGAAGCAAACCACCGAGCTGCTGTACGAGTTGCGTGTTGTGCTCACAAGCTCTCTACTACAAGAGCAGCTCCACAGTTTAAAGGTGTGTTTAAAGATGTACATATGCCTTTAATGTACATCTAAAGATTGTACACTGCGGTCAACAGCAAAGCAACAAAGTACTGACGTTCTCAAATGACTGCATTTTGCAGAAACTGCAAGTTTCTCTGTATTCAGAGCTTGAAAAGACAAAAAGCAAACAGGAAGGTGCTGCCTCTTCCACCTCCTCAGTCCCAGCAGGACTGTTTCCTTGGGCTCCTGAAGCTCTAGTCGCAGCTCCACCCTACTCCCAAGAAAATTCATCTCTAACCTGCATACACCCTTCTTTCACATCCTATGGTGTTCTACTGCCCGTACTTAACCCTGATACTTGTGAGAGGAAAGACACAATGCAGGTATTAAAGAAGCCTTTAGTGGCATCCACTGACAGCTTTCATAACTGCAAGTGCTGGGAGCAGCAGCAGTGTTAAAATACAATAATTTCTTCCTCCGTTGTAAAAAGGAAAAAAAAATAAAAAATACATACATGCTATTTGGAGGTGTTTACCTCTATGCTTTAGGTTCTAAGATACAGCAACATTTCTGCATTAGTCTGGTCAGCCCTTAGTTACAGGATTTAAACCTCAACACCAGAGTGTTTGAGAGCACTTAAAATATGCAAAAATTCATTGCCAGGGAATGACTTCATGACAGTATCAGCATCTTGTACTGACTCTTGAAAAGGTCTTAGTCATTCAGATTTTTATCTAGAATATTACACGTGTTTCCTCCCACATAGGAGCCAGCAATATTTTTATTACTTGCTAGTAAGGAGATAACTTCAGTGTCAGGAGCCGAAATGACGTATCAAATTGTTCCCAAGCGGGTCATTTTTACCTTGTTTAATTTGTCCTTGGGCGGCATGACTTGAAATCGAAGGGGGAGGTGCCTTTGCTTTTAACATCTCAGGAGTGCCCGGCCTGGGTGGCCTAAACACAAAACACACGTGAAGAGGGAGAAGGAGAGGAGAGGAGGAGAAGAGAAAAAAAGCAACAAAAAACTAAAAAGAGATTATTTACTAATGATACCGTGACTAAACCAACTTTGAAGAGCAACCCTATATTTACAATTCTTAGGTAAGCTTATTTTTTGGTGATAGGAAGTTCATCTGTGCATTTTGATTTATTTAGAATTTGACTTGCTCACTACAAAAACTCCTTAAAAACAAATCAGCACTAGAAAGGAGAACGACAACGGGCTCTCAGACCTACCGGTGCAGCCGTTAATACAACTCTGCGTTTCATTAAGGTTGTACGTTATGTAACCCCATTCAAAGTTATCTTGGGATAAAAAAAAGATACTACATTCAAGGAAGGAGAAACACACTCAGTTCCATCTGTGTACCAAAGTTTTTCCCTGCCATTAATGCCTCACGCACCCCAGCAAAATCCAACAAAACAAAACACTGTATAAAAACAGAGACTGAGAGGAAGTTAGGGCAAGTTCAAGTGAGTATTGGCTCTACCTGGTGGGCCCTTTCTTCATGTGGTCTCCGATAAACGTGGCATTGGTCATGCTCATCAGGGTGTTGGCCAGGGAGATAACGGAGAGGAGATGCTGAGTGGTGACGGCTCGGGACACGCCGTAGGTCCCCTTCCCGAGTCCCTCCGTAACAGACATTTTCCTCCCCGGCTCCACGCCGTCATACGCAGCTTTGCCCACCGGCTGATTGTAGCCGGGAAGCATCAGGGACATGTGGCCTCCTCTTGACAGGAGCCCAAAGGACACTGAGCAGTGTGGCTTGAGCATCCCCAGGCGATGCAGGCAAAGCTCGTCCAGAACAGAATTCAGGCCCCAGGCGTGAAGACAGGACATAAAAAGCTTTGCTGTGTCCATGGTTAGATTATATTCTAATAAAGTTAAGGGTTTAGATTTGCTGGAGCGATACTCTGGGTCGCCGTCTTCTCTCCTCTGTCTTAACGATTCTTCATCTTCATCCTCATCATCGAGTAGGTGCTCTTTTATGTTCTCCTTGATTGTTTCCTTCACCTGCTGGAAGAGGACGGCCGCTCGTTTGCCAGTCAGAAAGGAGCCTCCTTTGTCAGAGCCGCCAGAGGCCTTCTGCAGATTCTCCGGAGAAATGAGCGCGGTGTTGGGTCTGGAGGCCTCCTCGGTCAGCAGCTGAATTATCAGGGCTTCTACGTCAAAGAAGAGCACGTGTATATCTGGATCTGTCAAGTTTGTCTTTATAGCTTGAACCATCAGGGAGTTGTGTGAATATTTAGGTAAATTCCCCTGGGAAAAAAAAAAGAAGACAACAAAAAAATAAAGACATTTCAATCGGCTTACTTAACGCTTTTCTCAAAGTCAATTCACAAAGGAAGGAAGCTGCGGAAGATCAAAGCTTGAAAACTCACACGGGTATAAAACAGGTTTTGAGAAATGTTACAAAAGTATCAGTGAAGAATTTTACAGCACTTCTGACATTCCTGACCTTGTGAGATTTGTGATCAAGTGTTACATACCTAAAATGCAGACATTTTACTTACGTTAAGTTTTTCAGACAGAGCTCTCTAGGTAAGATGCAAGTTCACATTTCTTTCTCAGGAACTTTAAAAGACAATAGTTGTAACTTCGAGGAACAACAAGATTTCCATATTTTGACATTAAAACAGCCACAGCTTCATTTTGCCGTGCTGTTGGCAGGTGGCAACACTTTCACGAGACAGCAGGAAACCGCGCGTAGGACGCGTACGTTTGCACAGCGCCTACAGGCGCCACACTCGTCCTGGTGACACTGGAGGCAGCAGGAACAGCAGCACGCAACTCTGAGCAAAAATGTATTTATAGAAAGGTGAGGGTGCTGTTGTGAGGAATGCTGGCTCCCAGTGCCATTTCTTTTCCGAGCAGGTTGTAACAACTGGGTGAGAAGAGCCAAGGCAGCGGTGGCGGGCGCAGAGCTCTGCTGCTCTCTGCTGGCCCCAGCCCAGACTGCCAGAGCAGCACCAGTTTGCCCTGACAAAAAGGACAGCAAAACTAGAATACCTGTGTTTATTTGTCTCCTCTCGTAAGCGTTTGCACTCAGTAACGCTTTTGCTTAGTTTAGACTAAACAACTTTAATACTCGTCTACTTTGACAGGTCTTTATTAGGAAAATAGTTACGATGAGTAGTAGAATCCTGGAACCACCAGTAAGAGCCAAAGTCAGCATGACGCAGTCACAGAATCTCCACAGTTGGTGATCCTCCAGTCTCAGCTCTGCTCAGAATAGGCCCCCTGGAGGAAGTTGCTCAGGACCAGGAAAGCCTCTGACTTACTTCACTAACACGTGACTAAGGATGTTTTTCCCAGTTTCCTTCAAGGTCATTTTGCACATCCTTCTATTAATCTTTAACGGAAAGATAAAAACGTTGCAGTCAGGGGTCATTCTTTCTGTGACAAAGTTCCTAAACCCCTCACAAGGCCAGGACTTACCTCTTCTCGATATCTGGCCCAAACCAAAACGCCTGATGCAAAGGCCAGAAGCAGCTCTTCCTTGGAGCTCTTAGCTCCGAGGGTCTGCACCCACCTGCTGCTGAGCCCACCTGCTGAACTGTCAGCGATAGCTCAGCCTGGCTCTAACCCTCACCTCTGCTTTTCTGGTCCATCTGCACCCTCCCTGCAGTGGGATGCTGGTTAAGCTGCCTGTTAGCCCTCACCAAACCCAACAGACTGAACAGTAATAATTAATAATCAGGCTGATTAAAGTCAGGAGAATATTCAGAACCAACTCTGGTACCGTTGTATCCTCCATACTGAAGTTCCTTATCATTTTTATCACGAGACACCAGAAAGAGCTCGTTACTAGCTGTTAAGAAGGGAACTTCCTCACATCACAAAACACTGAAGGAGCTTCCAGGCTGTGCAATAACCACCAGCATGGAGAGTAATCCTCCTGACTCCAGAGACTAAATATCGCAGGCTCGCCGACCTTCCTGCTCTCGCTGTAAGCCCCGAACAACTCTTATCATCAGGATGTTATCGGAAGGTCTGCTTAGCAGGGTTCTTAGGCCAGTGTTTGTTCTTGCTCAGACTGGTGGGCAGCCTGTTCTTGTACTTGGCAACATCCACAGAAACTGTGGAGCTTTGTGTCTAAACGAGCACACGCTGTGGCTCGCAGGCCTTCCCTGCGCACACCGACAGACCAACTGATGCTTTTAAAAAGGTACTATGGGCACTTCCCTGTGAATTCACCTCTTCAGTCAGAAACCAACATTTAGAAGGCCCGTAAATGTTCAGAGTTGAAATATTCAGGAACCAACTAAGCCAACCTGACATTAAACACTTAAAAACCTTCTCAAACCGTAATTAACTTTCAGCATTTAAGGTACTTTGGCTCCATTTATGTCTATTTGTACATATATTTCAGCAATACTTTTTCCGCCCTGTCACACAGCAACAATTATCAAACTAAAATCAAATCCAGTTGCAGCTCCAGCTTTAGCAAGATCTGCAGGACCGTATAAAGCATGTCCAATATGGAGAGAAGAGGGAAAAAACAGATCAATGCTGCCTCCATTCCTCAAAGTTAGCACTCGCTTCTGATGGCTATGGATTAGGGGCTGGCTCCTTCCCTACCCATCGATACCACAAATTAACCGAACGTACACAACGGAGGAAATATTCCAGATGCTATGGAAAGCAGCTAAATCCAAATGTTAAAATAAACTGAAGCTGAAAAAAAAGTAGCAAGCACACTGGAGTGGGAGGCAGCAGCATTAACAGCAACATAAATCGGCAAACAGCGTCCAGGGAGATAGGGGAGGGGTTGTGTTGGGTGATATTCAAAATAAATGGGTACTGATCTAGAAAGAGAGGAATTTATTTGGTGCATAAACTCTGTTCTTACTGAGCCTGGAGAAAGAGACAGTGAAAGCAGCACTGAGTTAGGGACAGTGAGGAGGAGTTTAAAAGCCTGAGACCCCTGCAAGGAAAACTCCTTCCACTGGAAGCACAAAATAGAATAAAAACACAAATGAAACGTGTTCTAAAAAATGTAACTCTTGATACCATCGCCTGCACTGCAAACTGCACACAGATGCTGAAGAAGACTGAGACTTTTGTTGAAGGAACATGAACTCCCAGCACTGACTCAAGGCCAGGCACAGTCAGTTTAGGTCTTTCTACTCAAATTTCAGGGAGCTTTGGGGAAGAACCTTCCCGTTCGAACGAAGAAGACTTCCCGTCCTTTATTCAGGTCTTTACAGAAGTAACTGTTCCAGGTGCTGGACTAAAAGCAGGCACCCTGGCACAGGAGCTACCTTGTCAGAGGCTTCGGAAGCGAGGAGGTTGGTGGCGAGAGTCTGCAGCTTCTGATGCGCCACGTTCTTGAGAGCAGCCAGGCTGCGCCTCGTCATCGCCTGCTTCAGGTTGACGGCAGGATGGCTCAGCGAGTCCACCGCCGCCGGCACCGCCTCGTCGCAGGCGTTCAGGATTTCCACCGCCGTGATGCCCATCACGCACCGGTCCAGAGCGCCTGCGCAGAGTTCGAGAAGCAGGAGTTGGAGCAGAAACCATTTGGAACGTCCAAACCAGCACCAGTACAACCACGGGTGAGAATAATTTACACCGCGGAACGAGACACGTAAGAGTTTCCATGGTGTTAATGTCTATTTTCAGACCTAATATTCTTACAGGGATGGAATTTCCCTGTATTTCCGTGAAGTTGAAATGTGTAAGGAAGAAACATCTTAACAAAAAAAATCAAGACAAGTTTAAACAAACCCACAATGTGATCCTGTACTGAGCAGGGAGCGATGAGTGCAGGTGCTCAGCATGTTTTACTGGGAGGGCTGTTGGCAAGCATTTTGAATTCCCTCCCCCAACCGGCTGCCTACGGGGATTAAATTTTCCACAACTGATCCCAGGTTCCTCTTCGCTTCCTAGAGCTTCAGTCGAAAATAATTCTTTTCTGGTTTTCACAGTAAGCTGCAAATAATATTCAGACATTATTGCAGGTTTGTCACTTTTTTCTTAAGTGAGTAAAGGAGTTAGAAGGTGTCTATAAAAGACATATAAAATACCATGTGTATTTTTGATGCTTATTTTCCTCAATTTCTCCCTTTCAAACATCACAAAATTTTCTACAAACCTGGGTTTATTTTAGGTCTTGTTGCCTATTCTGTTAAGGCTCAATTTTAGCTTCTTCTACGCAAAACCTTTTTCCCTTCTTAACAAATGACCACACCAAACGACAAAACAAACAACACAAAAAAACCCTAAACAGAACTATAATCAAATATATATAACTGTTTCATCAACACCTTTGAACTTAAGCTTACCAGTATCCATCTGCCAGACGTACACCGAGCCATCTGAACATCCCACCACCAGGTAGTCATCCGAAGGCCTCCATTTGATTACTTGGATAGGGAAAAGGTGGCGGGATGCCAGCATGATGCATTTTTTCTCCCGTAGACTCAGAAGCCCCACAGAGTGATCGCTGGCAACTGAGCAGATGCAGTGCTGGACTCTCGCCTAAGAAAAGAAAAAAAACAACAACACAGAAGAAATTTTAATTGTAATCCCAGAGAGGTTGCGTTGAACGATCTCTTCTTCAATCACGGTGAGCAACAACCTATTTTATAAACAAAAGCCAGGCACATAAGTCTATGGCTAAACTCACTAGAAACAGAACTGCAGAATTTCTCCAGAGCTCAGCCTCCTGCACATCAGGAGAGCAAACAGGTATCGGAACCTGATTTGTTGAGCACAAAAGAGAAACCTCGGGTTTCAGGTAAATCAGAGAGAGTTTGTTCATTAAGCTTTACCTACTCATCCAAGTTAGGAGAGACAATAAAATTGCCTCTGAAGCCTAGGGGCTCACTACTGGGGAAGAATGCTTGCCTCTCTCCCACTATCTTTAATATTTTCCGCTAGTTTTTCCACTATTTTTAATCCTTTATGTAGCTAAAACACAATGTGAAGAAACCAAAGTTAATAATTAAGCTCTTCTTTTAAGTGTCTGCCAGAGTCATAGGTTGGGTGAGTGCCACCTCCTCGGCTCTTCCTATTGTGCTCACGTTCTCAGGAAGGATTTGAGGAGCTGCACTGTTTATGGGAAGTGTGAGACAGGTTATCAGACATATTGTGTAAAACTTACGCTACAGTTTTCTGGTGGAACTAGAAGCTGTGTAATTTCTCCACCATGTACACAGAAGATATGTTTCATCTCTCCAGAAAATATATCCCATATGATGACTGAGAAATCCACACCACCTGAGATCAAATACCTTTGATCATAACGAGAAGAAACCTGATGAGGGTACAGTAAACATGTAATTTTGTTTCGATGGCCTCGGAGAGTCCGGTGAGGTGGCCAACCTGAGAAATTGGGTAAGGGGTGAAAGGGAGGAAAGTAAAAAAAAAAAAAAAAAGAAGAAAGCAAAAGAGACAGAAAAAAATAATTCAATAGAATAGTTAATAATCCAAATCACTGTTCTTGATGAAAAAACACCCAAACAGATATACTGCAATTTTTAGCAGATGTTCTTATAGAATTAGCCCCATCTTTTTTTTTTTTTTCAAATGTTTATAATTTTTTTACTGGACTAGGACTGAATAATTATTTTTGTTTTGCAGTACCATCTCAGTTTAAAATAATCCAGTTGTCTTAAAACCGCCTCTCCCCTGGGCCCCAAAATAAGTAAAATTAAAAGGCCATAAAAGTGTGAAAAAAATCAATTCCCTTCTCTATCAAACATAAATTTATCCAAGGTTACAACCAAAAGGACCAGTCCCAGGAAAACTGCACAATCTTATCTGCAGTAAGATTCTCCACGCGACAGCGGCAGGCAAGTCTAGGCGGCAAATTGGACAAAACGGGCCCAGTAAATGAAACACCAGCCAGGAGTATTCTGCGCAACGCCCGCAGGGTACAGCAGAGCTGTTTTCCTCTCTGATTGATTACACTTTTGGCCAAGCACAGCAAACCTCACATAGAATACAGAGGTACCTCTGGATTTTTACGAGGGTAAGAACCACCACCGTTTATTTGCAGAATCATCTATCAGCTTTGAGGCAATTCAACTTCACACGAAGGAAAAAAGTCCGTTTTGTATAAAGCCATAGAAAGTAAATGAGTTTATATAAAGGCAACAGGACAACCTACAGCCTTGTATGGAACTGACAAGCTCACGGGTCTCTTTACAGGAAAATATTCACACGTCTCTTTCCTGTATTTATCGGCACTTGTAAAAATCAAAATCCAATTGTTTGTTCCGCAACTACGATCACAAAAGTATTAAAATGACATTACCCAGAACCCAAATACAAAGCAGCAGGCCAACGTGTAACACTCAGCTAATGTAAACAAGGGGGAACTCTCTGTCCGATGGGTTACCGTCCCAAGGAAACGGGAGGTGTCTCTCCTCGCCCCAACTCTGCTACTGCAGCTCAAAACCCACGGAGAAACAGGGAAGGGAAACGCCCCAAAGCAACGCAAGCTGGCCACAGTGAATTTATGTAATGAGAAACCTAAGCAATAAGAGAACATCCGAACGGTTAAGAACACGCTTATACGATTTCTGCCTGTAAAACGACTCCCTGCTCACTTCACAAAACCCCTCCTCCCATCGGCGTATCTCCCAGGCAGGAGGCGCGCGCTGGCGAGCGCAGGGCGCTCTCCAGGTGCGCGCTCGCCCTACCTCTCCGAAGCATGTGCTCCCCCTGCAGCAGCTGAACGATGGCTGTCTGGGTGGCCGGCACGATGACGATGCTGCCGTCCTCCCAGCCGCACACCAGGCGCCCGTGCGCTGGGATGTACACGCTGGCTGTCACCCTCAGGGGCTCCTTCAGGTTTGGGATTAAGCTTAGTTGGTCTATGATCCCAGCAGGGTGAGGAGTCAGCTTATCAAAAGCTTCCTGGAGGGACACTGAAGTGGTTGTTTGCAGTCCTGGTTAAAAAGGAAAAAAAACCCAAACAAAATGAACAGAGAAGAGGGTGAAGAAAGGCAGGAGGCTTTAAGAAAAATAGATAAAAATCAAGAACGGAAATTGGGAACGCTTTCCAGGAAAGATTTCAAAGTTTAAATACACCACATTACAAGATTTTGAAGAAAGCAAAAAAGTACATCCTGGAGATCAGTTCACTGCCTACGTGAGGGGAGCTACAGCCACACATGGAAACAATGTGTGAGAGAGCTGGAAAAGTCTACGGTTGGAGCTACAAGAGGAAGTCACGCAGGCAGGAGGCAATGACCACAGCTAGTATTTGCAACAAAACAATTAACACCTGAAAAACAGTCAGAGTAAATTAAGATTGTGATCATATATGAAAAAATGAAGTTACTACCCCTCTTACAAGAAGCTAACAATCAAAAAAACCCAACTTCATGGATCTGTAGGAAAAGCAGCAGCACTTCATCCAGCAACAAAGCACACGATGCTGCCCACTAAAATTAGTTAATTAATTAGTTTGATGTACCTTTTGCACTGTCTTGTTGTTCAAGAGTATCAGGAACACTCCAAATACACAGTCTCCCTGAAGAGTCTCCTTGGATTAGCAGCTTATAGGGAAACTCCCTGTGCCCATAGAAGAATCGAGACACTGGAGGACATATGAGTAGCTGTTTAAAAAAAAATAAATTGTACAGCAGACTTAGATATATTAGTTTATAGCAGATACAGCTCACAGTAAAACACCAAAATGAAGTATAGCTCAAAGAGGACTTGGACCTACAAAATTGGATTTTCTTTACTTTGTGAGGATTTAAGCTTTCAAGCTCAAAACTGTGATGCTGGAAGCTCTTGCTCGGTTATTGCCCTGATCATCGTGCACATCACAACTTGATTTGTAATTCTCTGGGCAGTGAGGAACGGTGAACTGCTGCTGTGCAGGAACTGAAGATTCACTTGACCAGAGACTAACCTCTGCCTCTATCTGAAAATGGACAAGAATCAAGCCAAACCAAACGGCAGGGCGATTCCATCTGTCTGCTCTCTCTGGAAAAAGAACAGCTCCTAAAGTGCCACTCTGAAGGAGGAGAACTGCTCCTGGCGTACACATGCTTCAACTCTGGGAAAGAGAAACAAGCTCCATAAAAAGGAACCCAAAAGAAATGAATTTTACCTGTTTATCTGCTCTGTCCAACACACTGTACAATAAAGGTGGAATCAAATTTTCTACTGCTTTCCCCACATCTCTGCGAAACAAATCGCTGGCTGGTAGACAGCTGGGGTGAAGAGCAAAGAGAAAGGAATACAATTCCTTGTATTACTAGGGAGTGCTTACTACATCCCTAGCTACCGAAACACTACACAAAAGAATGTAAATGTAGACATCTTATTTCTTCCTTATTTGGACCTAGTTGAGGAAATATTTAAATTCTATTTTTATTTACGACCCTTGCTCAACAACACAATGCCTGTCTTTCCATCACATGGCTCCACGAGGAAGTGAAGAAGAGTTAGGGTAATATCAGAAAATAGTGAAGTAACAGTGGCTGAGGCAATCTCAATTACTGAGCACTGTTCAACAGGGTATAGCTAGGGACACACTTCAAAATACGCTCGTGGAATACTAGCTTCCGCAATGTCCATATGATTTTGCAACAGAAGTCAAAAGACGCTCCATAGTTCTTCAAAGTTCCTCATGTTTTTATCTCAAAAAACATAAATAAATAAATAAATAGAGAGTATTTAATTGCTGACTACCTGGCTGGTAATCTATATATGAAACTTTGCCCATCTTCTGTCCACACAATCACTTTATCAGCTGACACAAAGTCACCCCCAGTCCAGGTCTGATCGTTTTCACTGGGGACCGAACATAAGAGGGAATAATCTCCAGCATCGAAAACCTGAAAAGAAACAGAAAACTCTGTTGCCTTTATCCAATTACAGACCAAAATGCCCAGACAGCAGCTGATTCCGCTTTCGATACCGACACATAAAAAGGTCTTAGAGCACCTAGATCTTGCTGGCAAGGCAACGAGACCAGCTGGCGGAGCGCGAAGCGGTGCGGTGCCGCTCGGCTCAGCTCCCCTTACCCGCCAGTACTTGGAGCACACCACCAACAGCGACCGCTGCGTAAAGGCGCAGAACGAGATGCTTTGACAGGTTTGGCAATAAATAGGTTTTGACTCCTCTTCGAAGACTGGTGTTGTATCCTAAAAACAAACAAAACCAAACCAACGTTAAAGGCGTTGTATTTAAAATGCTAAATCTGAAATGAAAGAGCCCTGTTACCGTCGGTAAGAACAACCGCTTCAAAAATAGGCGTTTCTTGATGGTTTTAAATCTGCTCAAGTTGTGAATAAGCGAGAAACATGAGTCATTTCTGTAAATTTTAACTGAAAGAAGCACTTCAGGTTTATTTGGACACTCCTATGGGTCCATCGTAACTTGAACGCCAACTTTCCCGTGACAGTCAAGCCTGCAGACTACGGCACGAGTACAAGAGGAGCAAATGTGCAGAAAAGCAGAGCCAAAGCAGCCATAGGTAAGGAATTGGCTTGGAGAGACAGACAAAAAAGACACCAAAGGGAGATTACCACTTTTACGTGGAGCGTACGTATGAAGCTGCAGCGAGGTGCAAGTACCGGCCCTTGCACCAGCCGAGCCAGGGCAGAGCTGCTGGACGCGCGAGCCCGTTCCCTTCCTGGCGACCACCAGCACCAGCACATCTCCAAGTTTCCAGCTTGGCCAGAGGTTGTCAGCCACTGCCGGCCATGTTCCTCTGAGATTGAAGCCAGCACTACCAAAGAGCGTGGTCTCTGAGTTGTTTGGCCGAACGCTGCCTGCTGGGCCCGACTATCAGACAGACCCATCATCCCAGTGCCGTCCCACAATGGATTCAGGCTCGCCTCAAAGCAAAACTTCCTCCGCTGGTTGCACTGAGGGTGGTCACTCCTAACTTGGCCACTGCCAGAGCACACCCCAGGTAGCTCCCAAGCTCACTCTCACTTTGACGGACTGCCTGTCTTCACTCTGACGTGGAATCCCTCGAAGGAAGAAGCGAAAGCCACGCCGCTCATCACCGGAAAAGTCCGGCTCTCGGTGACGACGACCTGGCTGAAGCAACAGAAGGCTGCAGGTACCTTGCCGTGGGTACAAACAGAAGAAGTGGAGACTTGGATGTCCTAGATCACAACCTCTTACTCGGCTACAGACTTCTGAGGCAAGACAGTATTTTCCTGAAATATTATTTCCTCACCTTCAGGATGGGGAATAGGCATTCCGTCCCGCACAGGAAGCACTGAAATGCTCAGCCAGTGTGACAACAACCAGCCTCTGAAACAGTCTCCACCCAGAGCAACATACAGATGGAAATCAGATAACAAGAAAATATCCAGTTGATTTATTTTTCTTGCTCAAATTAAACTTAGAACCGTGACAGAGACCACATGATGTAGTTTCATAAGACACCAGATGGCCAACTTCTAAGGGAAAAGCAAACACTTGCAGCAGTTCTTATTCTATTACCCCTCCTAAGAAGATCTGCAGGAGCGTGTGGGATCCTCTTCCGGCACTTAAGTGGCACAAATTCCCCAGCTGGCCAGATTAGCGGTGCCTATTTAGCACCGCCACTGCCGGTGCCTCCCCTCCCATCCAGCCAGCTGGACCTAGGCAGCTTCAGCTCACGTGTCACTCTCCCAGGGTTCCCCACATCCCATAGTGACCAGGCTGGGAGAAGCTCCTGTTTAGTCACCTCTGTGTGTGTCTCAACAGCCACTGCTTTTCACTGCTCACATCTGGGGTTTTTTTCCTTTTAAAGTGTAATTGTTAGATGTGAGGTTAGTTAAAACACAACCAGCTGTATGTCAAGGGCCTCCAGAAAAGGCTCTGAGAGCAAACACAACTTCATCAAGTGTGAAACTACAAAACAGAAACCCCACGCCCACCACCTCTGTCCTTGATGGGGTCGCTCGTGGGGGATTCCATGACACCGGCCTCCCAGGCTGATGCAAACTGAGACGCTTTTACCTTATGAATACTCTGGAAATAAACAAGTTCATCAAAAATTAATTCATTTATATATCAGAAGGTTAGTCCCCCAAGTTCTTGGATATGAGAGTTCTGCCTGTCCTGCCTGAAGTTGTGCACGCTGTACCGTTTGGGAAGCTAAACACCACGTTCACAATCTTTGTTGTTAAATTCCAGAACTGCAGACTCCTGTGCAATGCAGTACAAGATGACTTCATGAAAGAACAGGAAACGTAAAGAGGGAAAAATTAACAGAAGAATATTTATGTAATAACAAGAATATTTGTATATTAACACAAATCATTACATGGTACAAAAACCAAACAGATTTGTAGAAACTGGAGATTATCCTACTCTGAATATTAAAATAAGCTCTCCGAGTCAAAGCTGAGCAAGATTAGCAGTCCTGCTGGTAACCTGAAGAATCAGTAAAGCAAAATTAAGGAAGCTGGTTTTGGAAATGGCAAAGAAGAAAAAACCGTAGTATGACTGGGGAGCTGGAAGAGCGGGAAATGGCATTAACAGAAGTTGTCCCTTCACTGCACGAGGAACATCATGAACTGAGGAGCCTTTGCTTACCTGCATGCGACTAACTTCAGAGGTTATTATCCACACTTTCAGGATGCCAGTCACCGAAACTGCCACGACAGTATCCTCTGGGGAAAAACAAACACCAGGCTGATAAGCACAAGGATGGCCTCATTCCGCTGCACACCGGCGCGTATCCGAGTACAGAACCGCACCGAGAGCGCTGACACGTTGCGAGTTTATCAAAACACTCCTAAAGCGCTTGCTTTAAAACCCAACGTCTACTTGGCGAGCGGCGTCTCAGAAGCACGCCGGCACGTGGCGCGGCGCGCACACGGCCACCGCGCTCGCTTAGCTCTCCAGGCTCCGGCTGAACGGGGAGGAGGGAAGTCACCATTCTTCCTAGCGCTGCTGCTTGTCCCACTGCTCTCCCCAGAGGAGAGCTGGCTGGCCTGTGCCCACGGCAGCCTGCCAGGACACTGCAGCTCAGTGGGAAGCTGCCGCTTCCTAAAGGGCATCTCCACAAGATGACTCCACTGGAGTTATTCCCTTGGCAAAATCCAATCAACTGTGAGTCAAACTTCCTAGACATTCCTGTTTCTACCAGACAAGTCTGAGGTAAGACCAAAATCCAAGGGGTAACTTCTTGGTTACGATATAAAAATGATTACAAAACAAGAAATAAAATAAAAGACAGTATCAGGAGACGATACCAGAGTTCACTTCCAGTTGTTCCAGCAGCTGCTATGCGGGGATAGTAACTGAGGTTTCCCACGCCAGGACTTGGGGAGCACTAAGTGCTGTCAGCCTTAAGAGAGGAGTCTTTCCTTTTCTCAGGATCCTCTTCCCCAGTGCTCCCCGAACCTCTTAAGAGTTCGGGTCTCCAGAGCAGGACAAGCTGACCCAGACGCTTCTGCAGCTCAGCAGCCAGAAGTTAAAGCCCAGCAACATTGACATGAACCAGAGAGCAGCATAGCGGTGTGACAGGGATCGCTTCAAACCATGTCAACCAATCCTCCTCCAAACAGGAGCCTGCTCACACCTCTTCCCAATGCCCTCTGTCATCACCTGGAGAAGCTCCTCTCTCTACAGCCTTCAGGTTTTTAATCTTGTTGTGTACTTTAATCAGTACACTCCTTAAATACATTTTCTACAAGAATAGCTTGGAAAATGTTATGACGGAGTTTTTTCTGAAGCCACTACTCACAAGAAATACTTGCAGTACGTCTCTACCTCGCCGGCAGTGACAATGTCTAGCTTGCCAAATGATCTCGGTGCACACTGCATATCACCTTGGTAATCAAGACTTATCACCCAAGTGAAATATGGTTTTATTCAGAATATAAAAACCCATCCCTCTTCCTGTAGGAACGTTCCTTGTCCTTCAGGTTTCGGCAGGTGCACAGGCTGAAGATGCCAGAGCTGAATCTATTTACTCAGCGAGGCTGGATCCTGCTGAGCGGGCACGCGGAGTGACGTGGACAGATTTGAGGTGCTGCCTGTGAGGAAGCAGCGACATTTTAGCCAGAGCCCAAACCCCCATCTGATGGAACAGCAAGAGAGACAACTCTAGATAGGTATTAAACCAGTCTCATTTCTAGGGACTAAAACCAACTACGTATCCATTACTTTTTGGAAAGGTTAGTGCTTGCTGGGTGTTGCCCAAGATCACAAGTAGTAACATTCCAGTTCCTCCCCAGGCTCCTGAAGAAGCGGAAACCAGTGTTCTCTCCCATAAGGCGGCAAAGCGGTAATAAAAGCAACAAAAAATCATTACCTTGTGTTCTATTGGATCGAATGATAGTCATGGAGCTGATCCAGTCAGGAGATATCTTTGATAATAAAGAATAAAGAACTTCAAGGCTGGTGGCATCCACGACAAGAATTTCTGGATAGTGCCCGTAGCATAACAGTCTCCCTTCCCGCTGAGTCCCGACGGTAAACTGATAGAACTACAAGGACATTAACAAAACACAGAAGTTTTACTTCACGTGAACTATCAATTATTTCATTCTTAATCAAAACTATGATTTCATAAATATTCTAAGGCCTGTGTGTTACAAAGGACTACTCCGCACAGTAGGTGCCCTTTCTCCTGGCACCTTCCCGAGGGATTGCTTGCCCTGGACACGCAGCTCCTGCAGCTGACAGCAGCCTCCCACCCGCCAGCAGCACTCCTCCAAAAACTCTTTCCCTTTCCTCCTTTCTTTCCAGTCTCTCATTAAACACGATACATTTTTTCCCAGTGCTGAAGCACAGCACTTTTTTCCAGCTCCAGGGCATTTGATGATGCAGCAGAAAGTATTCCTGCGAGACTGCAGTGTGCACACAATGCCACTATTCAGCTTAAAAAGAAAGACAACAGCCTTGTTTTGATACTAATCTACAGATATCCCAGCTGTGCCACATAGAATGGGACCCTGCAGCCTACAGCAGGTACCGACCTGTATGCCAGTGTGTGTGCAGGCCAGCTTGGTGAACTCGATGCATCTCCCATCGTTCACGTCCCACAGGCACATCTCCCTGAAAGAGAAAAGGCAGATTTAAACGACATGGACAATATTTCAATCTTCCAAAAGTCCAAAAAAAATCATTTACATTGGGAGAAACTTAATCATCCGAGCTATTTGCATATGAATAGTATTTAGACAAAATTCTGCCTGAGGCAGAGGATGGGAAGAAGAAGAAGTGGAGAGGGAGATAACATATGAGTTATGAAGGACAAAAGCAGTAATTTATCAAACTGAGAAGCTTTTTGATAAATTGGCCCAAAATTTAGGCTAAAATGTGACAGTACAAAGTATATTTTACTGACAAGTTAAGAGTATGACTTGACTTTCAATTATCTGACTGCAATCCCCATTAACACCAACTGCACAGGAAACCCCGTTCCCTTTTCCCTCCTAAATAGTCGCTCTGAGTCATAAATAAAACCGCTTAAAAAATAAAAGCATCTAAGAAATAAAATGTATTTGCTTAAGGCTTAAATAACTAAATGAATAAAATATCAAGCTCTGCAACAGAAATACATGTAAATTGTGTGACAGGTTTCCAGGGTTTAAAACGCGAGTAAGAACTGCTAGGTACGTAAACAACCTGATCTCTCCTCTACTCTCAATTTCCATTATTTAACAGATCTGCGCATAAGTAAGTCCTCCGGAAACTCACCCGCTCTCCGAGGCGCTCACTATGTACTGCTTCTCGCTGGAAGCAGAGGCCTTTGATAAACAAGTAATGGAGGCTGTATGGCCAAACAACAGAGCTCGAGGATTAATCTAGAATCAGGGAAAGAAAAAGGGAGGTAAAAAACAACAGCGGCACGCTTACTTAACTACTTAACTTACTTCCAGGTTATGTATTATACAAATATGTGTGTCAATACACACACGTGTACTTCATTGGCACAGCAGATGTATAATCTTGAGTTTGCACAGAATGCTGCTACAGGACGTGACAAAAGTTTCTAGCTATTCATGAAGAGAAAGAAAAGAAAGCATTTTGTATCAAATTTAGGGTACCAATATTTTAAATTGTAAGCTGAATTTGGCTCAATTGGAATGAAAAAAACTGCATTGCACTGCAACGATACTTTGCTCCCCCAACCAACTCTTGTTCACAACCCCATATATTCATTCAGTTCATACACATAAACCCGGTGCATAGACTAAAGACAAACAAGAAAACTGCCCTCGATTTGTCCTTGCTGGAAAGAACTAGTTGCTTTCTCCTATTATTTCTTTTTAACTACACCAGACAAGCATAATCTCGGGGGTTAACTGGCAGACATCGTGGTTTTCAGATATTCAGTACGCTCTCTTCCTGAAGCGCCGCCTTTTCCACAAGAAAGGGCCGTTTTGCCGTTCCATTCCAGGAGTTTAAACCCCCGCGTGCCGAGGCAGACCGTGAGATCCTGTTCAGAGCAGACGCTCGCACGTTGCGACCCCGGGGCAGCCACCGGCACAACACAATTAATCATCAACTTCTATCTCTCCTACCAGTCTTTGTTCTCTTTCTGATTTCATGGGAAAGAAATAGTTGAATAAAATAATAACAATCTTAAAAAGTTCTCTGGGTGCAGTCCTCTGATCCTGGGGATCTGTTTTCACAAGTATTACACAATAAAACTTGAAAGTAACAAGTAGTTTAGTGCAGCTCCAGGAAAGAGGAGGAAATGACTTAAAAATATAAATATAAATATAATAAATGACTGCAGGAGCAGCAGCAAAGCTCAGGAGCAGAATCATCTCTGTCTAATCTGAAATGCTCACTACGAGCCAGTCAACCCAGGTCTCCTGAGAGGAGGAAGAAAGGAGGAGAGAACAGGGTGGAGGAAGAACTGAAGACCAGAACAGATATAGTAACACCGGAAAATAAAATTCTGCAGGCAACAAGGCGCTTTAAGCGGAAAGGAAAGGAGGCTGGGGCAGAGCTTCTCCTCACCTCTAAATCGGGGGAGAGGTCCCAGAGACATATCTGCCCGTCGTGGCAGCCGGTGACGATCATGGAGGCGTCGTCCATGAGCAGCAGGGTGGAGATGCAGTGGGTGGGGGCCCTGCGGCCCCACAGCACGATGGGCAGCACCAGGCTGTTCCCGGCCATCCTGCTTTCACGCCTGTCGATTTAAGCCAGATAATAAAGGTCACGCCTCAGCAGCTCAAAAACCCTCAAGAAAACTTGAAACGTTAACTCGAAGTGACTTCATGAATGTTTTAGACAAAAGAAATAGTCACTCTAGATGGCATCCCTCAAATAAATTGCAGTCTATAATCCATCTTCCTCTCCCGCCAGGGAACGCGTCCACCTTCACGTACGGATTAAGTGACGTTCTTTAAGCAGCCGCTTGAAAAATACCGTGACTTGTGGTACATCTTAACTTCACAGTTCGGACTTCCAAGGATACTCCTCCAAGGGGCAACTCCCTACGCGTCCAGGTACCAAGCAGCACGTCCCTCAGCCCCATCCAAGCAGCCAGTGACTCCAGCACGGGTCTGTCGAGGAGCTACGGGAGCACCGGCTGTGCTTACTGAGCGCAGGAAGGTGGTTTCCATCACCAGGATTTGCCATATCAACCAGATTCTGGCCACGACCCAACAAAAACTAGATGCAACTCTATTTTCATAGCAACATCGAGTATCTTATCGACGCAAATAACAGGGACAAATCCTTATCTGTCACAAAGCCAAAAGTTTCTTGGTGACTAGGGAAGAGAGAACGACAAACGTGTCTGAATCAACTTCAGAGAGAAAGAAAACATCACAGGAACTCAAGTTGTAGCAATAAAACCCAGTCAGGAGGATTAGCACCGGAGTTAAAGACCAAAACAAAGCACTGTTTTTGTTAGCAACACGCCGAGCTTGCCAGCCACTTAAAAACTGGTTTTATACTGTAGGATCCTTGAACGCCAGTTTGCCCGAGTGAACTCCAGTCAAACTCACCTCTGAGTCTGCAACTCACCCATGGGGAGTTTATGTAAGACATACATGAGCTCCACTCCAGCCGCTCTCCCAGAAACAACTGGAAACTGGTGTGTGCAACCACGGAGCAAGCAAATTCGTGGAGACGGACAGACATTCTTATGGCTCTCTTATTCTGGACTCAAACACAGCTGTAGGAGTTACTCGACTTCGCCACAGCAAACGTTTGAGTTAAGGGAAGTTGCTGCTTGGAGCACTTGGTGATAAATGAATGGGTGAGATGGTTGTGCTACATAAATAAAAGAAATGCTCCTTAGGTACCACCTCAGAGAGCTTTGTGTTCTGAACTTACCACCCAAACCACAGCAGAATTTCTAATTTAGAGGAGTATAAACACACCAAAGAGGCAGAACTCACTGAAGAAATATTTTTTTTAAATGTTTCTTTTCCTGTCTCTCTAAAGATCCATACATATTGCAGCCTCAGCTATCCAGCAATACTCGTATTTGTTCCCAGATATGTAAATCTGGTTTACAGCGCTTCGCAAGATGGGGAAAAAAAATTCTGAATTACGACAGAGGGAAAATAAAGGTCACCCTGAATGCAAATCAGGTTCAGTACAGCTCCACTTCCCCACTGTAGCAGCCACAGTTCCCCTCTGTCTCCCTGTGACACTCCAACCAGACAACAGCCATGGGAAAAAGCAAACGAGCCCAGTCGGAAATAAAATCCCTTAAATAAAATGTATTTTCTCACAAGCGCTGCCTGTGCTCCTAGGGCAACTGGCCTCTGCAGCCAGAGAAACTCAGCACGAGGATGTACATGGAAAAAAGGGGGGAGGGAGGGAGGGGGGGAGGGAAGGCAGCAAGAGCAGAATAATGAGCAGCTCAGCATCACATAGTGCAGAAGAGCTCCCGGGGCCAGCCAGACACACCGAGCCACAGACTCCTGCAAAGTGAGAGATGTGTTATGATTCAGATCATAAAAACCATCACTCCACTTCCTATGAAATGCCATTTTATGGCAACTCTTCTCTTGTACCTGCCTGGACTATCCTTTTAATGACTGCTCATCTTAGAGTTGTTATTTAATGAAGAAGCAGAAATAAAGACCAACAACGGAGCATTTAACCTCCTGCAACATCCCCAAAGCGACCCTGGCATGAGGAGTTGTAACACACGCCTGTGAGCGTAGTGTTAATTGTTACGCAATGCTAGATCAATTGTTCTGTCTGGATGATCACCAAAGAGAACCATAAAATAATAATCAAAAAAATGTCAAGAATATAGTGACCTTACTAAGAGTTACGATTCTAAAACTACGTGGAGTGAGATAATTATAGAAATACAGCGGAAAACAGGAATAAAGCGTGGAGTTGTCATAATAAAAAAAGCGAGGATAAACAACAATCACCACCAAGCCAAGCAAAAATGCCTGTTGAACTCTTTTACCACCCAACTTTCCTCTCGCTCCCGGCCAAAACCACACTGGGCAGCAGTGCCCTGCGGAGCACCGGTGTGACGTGACCACACTTTCTCCGGGGTTTATCCTCATGACAATAACTGCTATTTGATCATCAGCGCACTCCCTGCGCTAAGTTTTAATAGTTACTAAAGCACCAATAACCTCAGAGTTGAAAACTCCAGCAGTAAAAACGCTGGTAAGCAACACAAAAATCCCTCCTCATTCATTTAGTTTCCAACTGCTCACAGTTGAGGGACCGAGCGACAGTACCTATTGGCCACCTGGTCGCTTCGAGATGCGGGCGGCCGCGCTTCTGAATAAATACGGCAGCCCCCCTACCAGGGCACAGATCGTTCCTGGGAATTCTGCCGTCGCTTTCATGCTCTTCCAAACTATTTCTAAAAAGTTTCATAATCAACAGCACTACAAATATAGATCGAAACTGAATTTTCAAAAGGAACACAGAGGCTACTCCAAGACACAAAGGGGTCAGCAGACAGAAGTGACTGACGTGTTTGCTATTTTCCATGCAGCAACATGCGCGAGAAAGCACTGAAAACACCAACAGCAAAACACTTTCTACAGCCTTACAGATTTTGCATTTCAAAACTTTAGGCTAAAAGAAACAGAATTCTTAGGACATTTCATACCAACTTTTGGGATAGAGAGAGAGAGTAAAAAGAAAAAACTACCTCTTTCCTTCTACTTTTTTACTATGGTACCGCAACGCCTTCATTAAAAACTTCATTTTCAGAAAGTACCACAAGCTCATTTTACCAGCCGCAGAACTGAGCGTACAGAGAAGAGCCCTTCTCGGTCGCTGCCGAACACCGACTCTACACCCCCTGCAAAATCCCAAACTCGGTGTCTGCAAATGATCGATAATTTTTTTTACATCAATGATGACAAACTCCAGTAGCAAATAAACACTGGACTGTTGACAAACGGGCGGGAAGCGCGCAGCGAGCCGCTGCCAACGACAGCCCACCTTCCCGGCAGCGGCACCTCGCTGCAATAAACTGTTTGGGCAGAAAAGGGAACTGGAACTTTGAGCTGGAAAACACGAGGCGTCGAACAGACTTAGTCCTCCCTGCTTCATACCCCTTCGTCTTCACTCAGATGAAGTTTTTGTCTGTCACTTCCACAAACGCCAGCAGCCTTCCATCACCCTCGGAGGAAGGTTTCCTTCCTCCAAACGTCCAATAAAAGAATGAGTGGGTGGTGCTGCATGTCCGTAGGGGCCTATGCCTGGATATAAACAGCCATATGCATAAAATAAATCTATAAAATAAATGTATAAAGACTTGTACCGATTTTGCTTCACTCTCTCGGAGCCAATAAACACACAGATGCAGGGATGGGGGACAGTTCTAGAAAGACCTGACAAACACGGGGCACTCTTTTGCCTTCTCCACCCCACAAGAAAGAGTCTTTTTTTCTCCCTCCTATTTTCTTTTTCCAAAGCTGAGAGCTGCAGAGTAAATCACACCATGACTTTCATCTGCGGTGCCTCAGACATTACTGCTGCTCACATCTTGGGAGTCACCAAATCCCTCTTCCTCCGTCCCTTTCCACAACCCCAAGAGGTGCCCCTTGGCACCCCAAACCCCTACAGCCTCTCAGATCCCCTCTGGATAACACCGGCTCCTCCACACAGCTCCTACGGCAGGTAACACCAGCTGGCACCTCTTGAAGGACATACCACCACAGCCCGGCGCCTCACCACCCTTCCTCTCCTTTTCCCACCCCGCCGACAGAGCCCAGGACTCTCCTGCCCGCACAGGACACGCGGCTGCTTACGCAGCAGGATGCCCAGCTCCCCTCCTGCCAAGCTCCAGCCCATGGGACACTTCGGATGCAGGACTTGGCAGGGTCCTCAGGAACTTCTCCCATCACCATGGCCTTCCAACCACAGCGAGCAGCCTCCAAACCACATCGGCCGCTGTCTGTTCCTAGGGATTTTTATTTTCCCCTGTAAAAACCGAGGCAAAAATGGCAGAGCACCTCAGCCTGTTTCAAGCTTTTGGTACTAGGTCCAACATATCATCAAAGCATCATCCAGTTAGAGTTACAGACACATACATTGCAGCTAAGTGCTTCGTATTTAAAGACAGAGTTGTGCTTTAGGTTAGCAGATGATTCCCAAAAATTAAAAAAAGAATATGCTAAGCTGGTAGAATGGTCAAGTGACTCTTTAAGGCTTGTATTAAGGCAAATTTCATATAATCTGGGATAAATTCCTATTTGAGTAAAGCTACTAAACTGATTTCTTAAGCACAAGGCATTAAATACTGAATCAATGACTCACATAAACATCCTTCTCTGGTCGCAACACTTTCGGGACCAGTAAGCCAGGGTAACCAGCTAACTTAGCTAACTCAATTCCCACCAGAAACCACGACAGCACTGTCAGATCGCTGGCAGATGCACAGCCGCCGTTCCGGTTAAGGGGAGGTCACCGCTGGCTCTCCTCAGGGCAACGAGTGGGCAGCGGAGCCCCAGGCGGGCAGGCAGAGGTCAGACCCACGGTCACAGAGCTTTATAACTGTTGCTTCCGTAACAGATTAAAGGCAGAGGCAGATAATTTTTCTGGTCCTCTGCCTCATCTGGTATCTAAAATCAACCTGATAGGCGGCAAATCAGAGTCACACCAAAAGACAAAGATTCTGCATACAAAGCATGGCAGGACTCAATGCCTTCATCACCCAGGTTATTACCTCCTGCCACGGCTCACGCTCGGAAACCAACGCCAGGATTTGCAGAGGTGATTAGCAGGCCTGTCCGCCAGGTTTTTGTATAGACCTTTATCTTTCCAAATGACAGCAACAGATAGGAAAAAAAAATCCACAAGCTTTTCTCCCCAACCGTTCCCAAAATACGAACGTTGTGTTTGCAATTCCCCCAAGTTTTTCCACAACTTCCAGTCACGGCGGGAAGCCTCGAGACCTCATGAAACCCTGTAAGCCTCAAATTCTTTCCTTCAAACAGCATCCACGCTAAGGATTTTGAAGCCAAAACCCAAGAGATTTAGGGTAGGAAGCCCAGCAGCCAGCGAGAGCGACTCTTCCCCTCTGCATCGCGCTGGGACAACACACCCAGCTTCTGCCCGTGCCTGTCACTCGCAGGCGGCTACAAGCCAGCACTGCCACGTCCTGTGCACAGGGAAAGAGCAGCAGTTGGGGCCGCTCACCACCTGACATGTCTTCAGATCTCCTTGACCTCAAAAATTCCAGTGGGCAGGTACACGGGGAAAGGTTTCAGCAGCGGCAGCGATCACAAGTAAGAAACAAAGCTGAAGGAGAGAACATGGGACTTCAGACACCTCCAGGGGAGGTAACCAGAAGGCACGATTATCATCGTCCTTGGGTGCAACTAAACACAGCGCCCAACTGCTCTGACCTGCTGGGGGCTTGCACCTAACTTCAAGACATCGGTGCTATCACCAGAACTACAAACCCAGGAGAGCAACTTCAGTTGTGCCACCCAAAAGAAGCCTGGTTTAGGTTCCTGAGCACTAAGCCACCATCACATCTGCTGCTCTTTCTAAACACCTTTGTTTCCATTAAAGCACGTGCTTATAAAGAATGAATCTTGGGATACGTGCGGACACTGAAAGAATCTGCCGAAGAAGTCCATCTCTGAGTTGTTTCCTCATGGTACGCGCTCTCGGTACGGCACAGCTCTGAAGGAACCGTTAAAGGCTGCCAAACCAACATCTGCTTTTAAATAAATGTAACTGTGCTTACGTTCAAACAAAGCTTAAGAAGAAACCATCCCTTCCCCTATCAATGTTTACCACATGTTAATGCTAATTTTTTCCTGTGTTTTCAGCAGAATATAAATGACATTATTATTCATATTTGCCACCAGTAAGCACAGAGATGGCTGCCATCCATGACACCACGACAAACCTTCTAAGTGGATTGCAAATTTTCAAGAGAACAGTGATTTTTATGCCTCGTATTTGTCACGCGTACAGCGGCTTTCACTCAAAAGGACGCGAGTTCAGCGTTGTAACAACCCCCCAAAAACCATTTCCATAAAGACAACCATACCTGGATGGCAAAGGCTCGTTTCTGCTACAGCGTGCCTTCCATTGGAATAAGCAAATGCATTTTCTAAAAATCTGACGATTTCAAATTTCAGTACAAACGACCCCTTCCGCTTAACACTTAGCGATGGAGAAAACGGATTAACGCGGCAGGGAGAAGACAGACAAGTACTTTACTCAGAGCAGCAGGAATCTTGCACTATCAGAACCCACACAGTAAGACAACCAAACCTTTCTTTAAACAGATGGTGAATAAAGAAAGAATTCTGTTATTAAATACAAACGGTCAGCAAAGTCTGCAATGTCAATTAAATGCCACTAGTTATCCAATTAACAGAGCACCCCTCCTACTCACAACTACAAAGAGATCACTGCGACGCTCGGCTAAGAATTAATTATAAAACTTTTCTTCACCTGTTTGCTCGTAATGAATGCAACCCGTTCTGTTTGCCGAACAATTAAGAAACAATTTGCGGACGGTGGCAGAGTCAGGAAAGCCAAAGGATGACGAGTAAAGCAGGAGTTTCAATGGCCCTCCACGCACACACAACTACACCAAATTAACAGCACCTTGCCCTCTTTTATCCCCGTGGACTCTGTTGATTCAAAACTCATCCCCTCGCATCTTCTTTGCTTTCCCCCTCAATCAGGAGCCTCTCTATGTTCCTCCTAAGCTGATTTACCTGTAACAGCTGCCTCTGGCCAGCACCAGGTAACGGGCCTGCACTTCCAGCACCCCAGAACAACACCGGTCACGGGGCTCTGCATCTGGAATTGGCCCTTAATTGCTACAGTCATCACAATAAAGAGATCATAAACGCTACGGCCAAACCTTCCCAATACACTCAAGATCAAAAATAAATTCAACAAATAGAAGCTTGTGTTCCAAACAGAAATTGGAAAGTAACTAGTTAAGACACAAGCTGTTCCTTTATTTTTAGGTGGCAGTAACAACGGCGACGATCCAATGTAAGATTATTGCTCACCCCTCCCAAACCCCACTGCTCCCAGGTTATAAAACAAGAAAGAAGAGGAAATAATAATTTAGGACTCCTAATCTTTCCTTACAGTTGATGGACACCTTTGGAAGCCATCCACAGGTTTTTCTGGCACTTCAGTGGATGACACATTAGAGCTAGGTATATTTTTCCTGTTTGAAACAGCCACGATGGACAGTTACCCACGGCAGCTGCAGAGCACACCACGGCACTCCCAGAAAAAGGAAAACAGTCAGAGGGGCCGCAAAGCCACACGAATTTGGTATTACAATTAATCCAAGCTCCTACCAAGGATGATTCCTGCATGGAGAGTCGCTGCTTTGCTAACTTCCCGCTAATCGAGCTCTGCAGCCCATCAGTAGGCGGTCAACACCGCCATGGCCGCGGGCCGGGGGCGCCTTTTGGGTCGAAACTTGGGGAAAACGCAAGCCCGAGAAAGCGGGAGCCGCGCAGGGCTTAGGGCCGAGGGCTGGGAGCCGGCCCGGGCCGCGCAGGGGAACCCACCGGCGCCTCCGGCCGCAAGGCGCG
>VWZK01009545.1:0-17747 GCA_013396935.1 Baryphthengus martii | reverse complement strand
TTCCCCCCTTATTCCCGCCGTGACGCTGCAGATAGAACAGGCCGGTACCGACACCGATACCGCCGCCGCCCAGGCGAGGATGGTGGGCGTGAAGGTGATCGCCAACGACACCGAGTTCCAGCCGGAGCTCAGCGCTGCCGGTTCCCGCCTGGCCGTGGTGAAGTTCACTATGCGGGGGTGAGTTGAGGGTGGGATGAGGGCTCGCGGTTCCCATCGCGGAGGGCAGGAGAGGTGCGGGAAGAGCCCCGCGGCAGCGACCGCCGCCCTGGAGCTCTCCCCGCGCCTCCCCTGCCCCGACGTCCTCGTCCCCGTTGAGGCGGCGGAGAACGGGCGCTGGGCCTTGAGCCGCCGGGAAACGTGGCCTTGCCGCCGGCTCTGCGGCTGAAGGAGCCTCCCCGGGACCGAGAGAACCTCTCTAGGGAGGCTTATTTGTTTTTAAGGTGAGGTTTCCAACTCTCCTTCTGTCGAGCGTGTAAACATACTGACAGCTTCACAGTGGTATTTCCTGTTTCTGCTCTAAATTCTGTCTAAATTCACCTTTCTGCAGCTGAGCCAACATCCCCTGCTCTCTAAACCTGGTGTTCTCCAGGTGCCCTGAGGAGACCAGGTGCTACCCTGGCTCAAAATCCAGTTGCAGGTCAAGAAGCCTCTGCTAACAGAAAGCACAGACACCTGCATCTTGCTTGGTTTCTGTTAAAAAACATCTGCTGCCTTAAAAGAATTCATCTACATCCCCATCTCTTTAGCTCAGGGCGAGCAGATATCCCCTGCTTCACTGGGGTTTGAAGTACAACTGGGGTGTAACTGGGGACCAACTTCAGTTAGTCAATGACTGTTATTATTACTCAGTGATACAGGTATGCACAGTAATTTGTGGAATTAGGGCGAATAGTGATATTGCTGTGGGTCTGGAGTTTCAAAGTGCATCTCATTAATGTCAAAGTCCTGGATTTTAGTGCCCATACACTTTTTTCTTCATCCTTCCATCCCGTATGTAAGTACGGTTGAAACATTCTGCATGCAGTGGCTGTTTGGAGCTCCAAAGGTCTGATGTGAAAGAACTGGTGAAAGGTGTTGTACTTGAAAGAGGCACCGTGAATCGCTAGTTGGGAATCTGAAGGGATGTGGGAAACTCCATCGGTACACACACATCCCATGTTCCCTCCCTGCCTCTCGGTTAGAGTGAGGTTTTTTTTAGATAAGACAGCTTCACGTGTTGCTGTAGAGCTGTTGGTGGTCTCAACAATACTGTACACACGTGCCTAGGACAGTTTTGTTACGGACAACCCGACATATGATGTTAGATTAATGGCTTGGTGTGTGAAATCCGTGTGTCTGGCTGGCTGGGCCGCTGTGGATCCGTACCCCCTGCCGAGAGATCAGCAGAGGTGTGGTGGGTCTCGTCTGTGCTGTTTTACACCCGCCTGTGTTGGCGGATTCACGCTGACGGAGCTCCCCGGTTTAGATACAGCCTGTGTTGATGTGCTGGTGGAGTTTCTACTGAGTTTGTTTTCTATTTTACTTTTCAAAGGGTTCTTTCACAGCAAGCTGAGTTGTGAGAACATTCCTTTGTGGGAATAGCGGTATCTGTACAGCTCGTGTTTGCCACCCAAGGGATAAGTAACAAATACATATTTTCAGCAGAAGTCAGGTCTGGGCTACCAGGGTCAGATAAGCACGGTAGTGACTCGTTATGGTTGTAGTAAGTGAGATTGATTGTAGTAAGTGTTTTCTCACTCCTGCTAAAGGATTTGCTTCACTGTTACTGTTAAATATTTCATGTCCTGCGTAGATTTTGCTGTAGCTGCTTTCCCCCCCCCCATAGGAAGTACCATNTTTTTTTTTTTTTTTTTGTGTTCCCCATAGGAAGTACCATGGAGTGCTAGTACTGGCTTTCTGTTGAGTGGGTTTTTTTGCTATTTCAGGAAGAGTGAGCAACTCAACCCTCCCTCACGTCCCTTTAGTTAGCAGGACTTTGGCTGCCGGTAAAAGATGCTGGAGCTGAACCCCTTAGCTGGAAAATAGGAAGTTAGTATTAACGACTAGGTGAAGCTAATCACGTCACGGTGAAGCTCTCTGAGGAAGTGGGAATTAACACTTCATGATGTGTTTCTAAATGTCATTCTTAATTGTATCACCAGGATTGCTCGCCATCTGTCAGCCAGGTAGGCAGGTTATTTTTACATGTAGCAAGGATACTGGGAAACACCTGAATGTGCTGATGCTGTTTGGGGCGGACGTTTTTCAAACCCAGGTGGGGTTAAAGTGCGTGCCGGTTTTCAAACCCAGATGGAGTTAAAGCATGTGGTGTTTTCACAGATGCGGCCCTTGTTTGAGGATAGCCCCGGCTTTCAATGCGCTGAGCAACAAATATCCCCAGGCAACGTTTTTAGAAGTGGACGTGCATCAATGCCAGGTTGGTACTCAAAAAAACGTGCTTTCGGTTGTAACAGAAAGAGCAGATAATGCAGTGAATGGGGAGACTTGAAGAAAACCCGTTCAGACAGCATAGTCGGAAGTGTCTGGTGGCTGCCCCGCGGCTGGTGAATCAAACGACCGTATCGGGGAAGTCTCCAAAATCAGGATGTGCAGAGAGATGTGAACAGACAACGCTGTTGTACATAAGCGTTCTTGGAGTTACCGCTGTGCTGCCCTTCATTTGAGCAGCATACAGGCAGTTTAACCCTTCTGCTGCCCATACTGATGCCATTAAATGCAGAAGAGAGCACCGCTATGACTTAAAAAGAGTATTTCCAAACAAATACTGGGTAATTATTGAGCAAAATGAAAAATGCAGTAAATGGATATGATTAGGGGGACTAGATTCCTCTCCAGAACTACTCAACTGTTTTCAACAGCCGACAGCGTTCTAGGTGAGCTATTGATTGAGTCGTTAACCAAAATTGACAGTGGTACATTGAAAAGAAGTGTCTTGAACTGCTACAGGTTATAATGAAGAGATGAACATCACAGTGGTAGCAGTGTTTGCAAATGGTGCTGAATTACCGAAAATGTGGGGGAAACTGGTGCAGGTGTATGAATGCAGGGAGAAATCAAATGGAATTCACCCTCAGCAACAGGAGGCTGCAGTTCCTGGGTGCACATGAGCCCGTGTGGCTGGGGAGAAGCAGCACTGTGGGAGTAAAGGAAGCTTGTAAAGCAGGTGTGTTGCATTCAGCCATCCCCGCTTTCAAGAGCAAACAAGCAATATGATTTTTATGGTGCACCAACAAACCTACTGACAATGTAGTGCTTGTTCAAAGAATGCCCAAATGAGTAAAGGATTGGGAGAATCTGAAGAATTTAAATTATAGTTATTATTTTTTTTGTCCAACTTAAAGCTCTTTATTAAAATAACAGCTATTGCTCGTGCTGTTTGAGGTGGTGTGGCCTGATTAATATCCCATGTGTGCATTCTTAGCTGGATGAAGGAAAGGAATGTTTCTGCCCCGTGTGAGTAAGACCCTGCTAGGTAATGCTCATGATGAATTTATGCCTTCTAGGGAACAGCCGCTACCAACAATATATCAGCAACACCCACCTTCCTCTTCTTCCGAAACAAAGTGCGAATTGACCAATATCAGGGAGCAGACGCCGTAGGTTTAGAAGAAAAAATTAAACAGCACCTGGAGAATGATCCTGGGAACAGCGAAGACACGGATATCCCCAAAGGATATGTATGCAGCTCTTCTCTTAAGATCATTTTTAAATGCTTGTGTAATCTTAATACTTTTTTCAAAAATCAGTTGCTCTCTAAACACGCTCTGAGTTAAATAATGCTACTTCAGGCAAAGCTGCAAGTTCCACGTGGCTTTGAGGAGATGGGTTTCCTTTTCCAGACAATTTAAAAATGAACATGTATATGTTTAGTAGCTGTGGTTATAGAGTTGTAAAATGTTTTAAGAAAAATCTCTGCACGTAGCCCTGAGTCATTAAAATTATGAGATTACTGTTTTATGATGAACTTTTTGCTGGAGCTGCTTATTCTGCCTCTCAGACACCCGAATCTGTCTTGCCAAAACAGTTTGTAAAGTGTAAAACTATCCACGGGAGAAGATGTTGTTAGATGTGATTGTCAGAAACGTTGAAAAGCTACTCTAGTCGGTTCTTAAGAAATCCTCTCTGTTGTTTATCTGGTGGTAGGTTCATTTGGGGTTTTCCTTTTTTTTTTTTTCCTTCTTGCTCCCTACCCTTTCTTTAATCCTCTTTATTTCATTCTTAAAAAAGGAAAAAAAAGATGGAGAGATTCTGTGACCAAAGGAATTAGCCTTCCTAACTGGATCTGTTGGCTCCGGGAAAACATCCCCATTCTCTTGCCCAGCTGTGCATTCCTTCTCTTTCCTACTGAGTTGGGAGCTAAGCCTCCATGTGGATGTTGGGAAGGGAATAGGTGTATTTTTGCTCAGCGTGAGATGTTGATGCTCTGGCCTTAAGATATGAATTACTTATTTCTTAGCTTGACTTCAGTTGAACTTGTTTTACTGTAGTTGTGGGTGAAAAATTCTGGCGATTTGGGATAATAAAAGATGGTAACCTTTTAAATGGCTTGGAGCATGGATAGCGGGGCTGCTTTGATCTGCAAATGCAGGTGTGTTCATGCTTTTGGTCCACCCTTTGCAAAAGAGCTGAGCAATAAAGCAAACTGGTTGGTGGTGACTAGTGTAGCTCTCTTTTCTGTGGTTTTACCGAAGGATATGGCAAGGGTTTCATAAAGTTAATTTGTGTACTGTGCTGAAAAAGAAGTCAAAGACGACCAGCTTTGCATTCGAAGCCTGGCAAGAACTGTGGGGGTGTCTCCTGCTTTGTTCTGCCGCATGTAGGATATTTTGGGGGAGGCCCATTTCTGGTTGGTTGGTTTGTGTTTTTTTTCTATGAAGTTGCATATAGCTGCAGTCTGATGTCAGTTTGTCCGTGTTGTGGTGTGACTTATGATGCTGCAGTCATGTTTATCGAAAGTGTATCTGGAAATTCTGCCCAAATTCTTATTCTCAGAACGACAGAAATGCGTTCCAGGGGTGCAGGAGTTTGAATGGAGGGGAGAAATGTCGTTGGGTTATGACCAGGATACACCCGAGTACGTTTCTGTTTGTATTGTCTTTGGGTATAAACCCCTGAGGTTTTCTGTGTGTCTTGTTTAGCCTCATCTGTTGAATGAAGAATTTCATTCATTCCAGCGCTTCCTAATCCCAGATGAGTTGGTGGTGCGCTCAGCAACGCTCTTGCTTTTGCTTTCAGATGGATTTAATGCCATTTATCAATAAAGCCGGCTGTGAATGTCTTAACGAGAGTGACGAGCACGGATTTGATAATTGTTTACGTAAAGACTCCACCTACTTGGAATCAGACTGTGACGAGCAGGTACGGGAGATATTTTAAAGTGAGAGATTTTCTGATCCGTGAGCAGTTTTTTTAAGAACTTGTCTGCTTTGTGTCATTGTGATGGTGTAAGTAAGAGTGGGAGACGGTAGTAGGGTGTAAGTAAAGTCAGTATACAAAGGTTGTTGTCTTATTTCTGGTTTCATATCCCTTATGTATGGATAAAATCCCGAGCAGGGTAACACTTGCTGATATTTGAAGCCGTCAGACTAGTGCCTGTGTGGAATACAGTGATGGTGTTTTATTTAAAAGTTCAGACTTGCGTCTAGGTAATTATTGTTACACATTTCTAAGAATGAAGAAAACAACGTTTTACAGCAACTTTTTTGTTCTCCACAGCTGCTGATTACCGTCGCTTTTAGTCAACCTGTCAAGCTTTATTCTATGAAACTTCAGGGGCCAGATAACGGTGAGTGAAGCATCTGTTTAATGATATCTTTGAAACCATGCTTAGCTTTGTTTTCTGAAATTACACTGTCCCTGGAACCTCTTACCTTCTGAGAATCCCACAGCAGCTTCAGGAAATTTGTTGTAAATGGATTATCTCATTGTTTTTATTTTTTTTTCTCTGAGCTTGTGCTTGGGTATTTGGTGCGACAGAGATACAAGCGTTTGCTATAGTTTGTGCTGCAAAGAGAAATGTTGAATTCCAGAGTTAATGTGGGAGGTGCTGAAAGGTATAGCTTAGTTTTTATGGTGTCAGTATATATTGTAAAACTGACTAATGTTCAGGTGTTATATGACACAGCAAAACTATTATTTTTAGACTTTAATTGTGGGTTTTTTTGTGGAATTCCACCTCTGACAGGTAGGCAATTATTGCAACTTTGGATACCCTTCAGTACCCAGGGTGGTGGTGGAGAATTGGCAGATAGGAGACTAGGAGACCTATAGAAGCTTGTGCCTGCCTTGAGCGGTGTCTGGAGACTGATTGATGGTTTTGAAAATACCTGTAAACAATGAAATACTACTCCTATATTTGAACACAGGGCAAGGGCCAAAGTACATAAAAATCTTCATCAACCTTCCTCGATCCATGGATTTTGAAGAAGCAGAAAGAAGTGAACCAACTCAAGCCCTGGAGCTGACGCCCGAGGATATTAAAGAAGATGGTATCATCCAGCTTCGCTACGTAAAATTTCAGAATGTCAACAGTGTGACTGTAAGTAAATCTGGTCCTGGGTCTCCAGTGGCTGAAACCTTCATGGGCTTTGAAAGCGCTGGGCGTGTTGGTCAATTCCCATTGAAGATGTTAGTCCCTCTCTGCCGGTTGCACACTCTGTGCTTGTGCTAAGAGCTGTGCAGGAATTGAAGACAAATCCAGTTTCTCAGTATTGTGCTAAAAGCTGTGCAGAAATCGAAGATGAATCCAGCTTCTCAGGAATTGCAGGAATGACAGATTTCTCCCAGTGTTAAGCAAAGTACTTGCCGTGTCTTTAAGCTCGGTACCTGCATGAAGGTTCTTAAATGGTGTAATCAAATCACCTTTGTCTTTTAAAGAGCTCTCTGATTCTTTTGCTGTAAGAGACTTTCCACAGATTTCACACGGGCTTTTAGGCTCTGAAGTGCAGGTGTGGCCTCTTCTCTTCCATTTTAAAAATAGCAATTTTAGTACAAAGTGTGTGGTGACTAAAGTGACGCTGGAGTTGCTGTTCCTTGGCATCACCCAGGTGCTGCACTCGCCCTGTTTACTGCAGGATTGGGGTGAACTGGTTTTTTCCAGTCTTACCTGTGAATCCTTATCCGTGGAATTGCTTTTAATGGCCCGACTTACGAGTTTGCAAACGTGTGGACTTAGGCTTGATGGAATTAAACTGTATCCTAGTGGGCTGGCTACAGAAGCCGCTGGCTGCTTAGGAGTTACAGGTAACGTTGATCCACCCTCGATCTTGTCATCACACTTTCCCCTTTTACAAAAAGTTTCTGGGAAATTTCTAAATTTACTATTTAGGTCAGTTGGCTCGTTTTCTGTTTAGCAATGTTTTACTAGCAGTTACTGAAAGGTAATGAGAAGCAAACCTCTCCTCTGTTATTTTTGTGGAGTTACCTTTGTGACCAGCTCTATTCTCACCCAAACTGAAATGGAGACCCATCACAGAGGTTTATACTCTACAAAGCTGTGCTGACAAGTACAACTCAGGTATTTGTTATTTAATAAAATCCCTCGTCAGCTTGAGACAGGATGATGTGCAAACACTCGATGGGTGATAAGGTGATTAAATAGATGTACTGCTTGTTTGTGCTCATCTCGTGGGCCCTGCAGCAGCTCTCCCCTGGCTTCCCTGCTACACTTGGACTCTGCATTCAGGACTTCCCCAAAATGAGATGGCCAGTTGTGGTGTCCAGTACCTGACCTTTGGGTGCAGGTGGTGAAGTTCTGCTGGCCTGCAGGGTCCTGTGGGTGAAAATCCTAATGAACTGGAGGAGGCACAGCTGTCATAGACAACTGTCCTGCTTTTGTGCCACATATAACCAGAAATACTTACTGAACATTTCCAGGTCAGTGCTGGCAAGTTGAAACTTCATTTATCTAGATCACCACTAGGTCTGTTAATTTGAACTTACCTGGTTTATTAATTCTATACCCTGTAGTTTCTAATCCATATAATTCAGTGTATCTAATGCTGATGATCTTGAAGGTCTTGCTCTTCCAACCAGAACAATTTCTGATTCTGTTTTATGTATTAAGGAAAGCTGTCCACTCCTGAAGTAACTCTTCTGTATGATTTTTCTCTTCAGTTGTTTGTCCAGTCCAATCATGGTGATGAGGAGACAACAAGAATTACATACTTCACATTTATTGGAACTCCAGTCCAAGCAACAAATATGAATGACTTCAAGCGAGTGAGTCCTCTTTCTTAAAAGCACTTTGGAATGTTTTCAACCTACTCAAAATTGGGTTGATGGATTAAATACGTTTGGCTGTTACTACAGTCCCACAACTTAAGGTACTTTTGGCATCCAGAGGAAAACCTGTAGCTTTATTGTACAGATCTGTGATCTTGATTACAAGTTCTGCTCATGAACTTTGTGAGAATAACTGATAAGAACTTATATATGAAAACCCGAGGGACTGTCAAGTTCTATACACTGCAGACAGCGTTGTGGTTTTTTTTTAACAGCTGTGAGATTTATGTCTTGGTTTTGAAACATGCCTTCTGATGGTGCTCAGGAAGTAGAGAAGCAATCGCGTGTACACATTCAACAGACTCCTTGTGACTGACCTCACTTCTGCTTTGAAGCATTTTATTCGCTGGGCAACATGAAGCTTGAGAGCTGAAAAATATTTTGGGCCCAGGCTGTCTGTTAAACGTACCTGCCTTTCAAAGAGGCAATAAAGAAGCAAACAACTTGTTTGGCTATGACTTTACACACACCAGTGCTGAACAATCAGGAACTCCGATTCTTGATGATTTCTTTTTTTGAGAATGTGAAATGGGTTTGAAAAGACTGAAACTTTTAAGCAACTTGTAACTTCTTCACAATGTAGTAAGTCTTTTTAAACTGAATGGCTTTAAAACTTAGTAGCCTTTGTAAAAGGGCTGCTACTACCGTAACACCTGCCTACAAACTCCTCTCTGGGTGCCCAGTAATGCTGGGAGCACCACAGAATCTTTTATACAAATAACCTACAGCTTGAGGAGGTTTAAAAACACTAATGCTGCCCAATGTGTCACGTACTTGGAATTTTTAACATCAAAACTTGATCTTAACTTCTACATGTAAAACTTAACATCTTGGCAGGTAATAATTCAGTTAACAAATAGAAGCTTAACAGATTTTGCTACCTTTTTGTGAAATGAAGTCATTGAAAAAGTTGGTTTAATGTACTAAAATTAACGGGATATCGATTTAAGACCTTTGTTATGTAGCACTTCAGTTTCTCCCCAAACTAGACATATATTAACTGATTTACGGCCTGCTTACACTTTGTGTTTTATGCAGCTTCTTTGCCAGTGCTGATGGTGTTAAGGCATCCCCTGCCATGAGTTGTGCAGTTGATTTAACCTTGTTCACCTGCAGTATTTCCTGGTATCGTTGTGCTGGGAGGTGGGACTCTGGCTCAGTCTTTGATCTGTCTCACTTTCAGCTCTCTTTAAATTAGTTTCGCTTTCGAAATTGCTGAGAGTTCATTTTCAACAAGTGCCCTCTTTTAACAACCAGAAGGTCAGGTTTAAATAGTGATTTAAAAAAAAATTTTTTTAATTGACAATCTTGATTACAGTGCCCTTGATAAAGCAATTCATGGTTTTGTGTTTTTTGTAGAATGTTAGGTGGGTTTGATCCCAGTGTTGCCTCTGCACAACGTATTTCCCACAGTATTTTGTGTGGATAGAGTGCTAGTTTGGTGGGCCCGGTGGTGAGCTTGGCTTAGCCTGAAGCCTGCTGCTGTAACAACCTGAGCTCCAGGCAGGGTTTGTATGGGGAGTGGGCTTTTAATTCCCACCTGCCTTCACACAACCTTGTGAAGGTGTCAAAAATAGTGTGGAGGAGCTCCAGGCTCCTCCTTCCTCTGCTGCAGTTGGAGGGGATTTTGCAGATCTCTCGAGTCTCGGTGGAGCGTGGGGACTTAGCCTGGGAAGCACTACGCCAGTTAACAGTTCTGCTTTCCTTAAAGCTTGTGAGTGACAGCTTTGGCACCATCCAGGAGTGTGCCTCTGTGCCTTGTGACATCCCTGTAACTGGTCAGAGCGGCCTTAGAGGAGCGGGAATCGCTGGGTTGTGAGGTGGCCGATCCTGTCTCCGTTGAGACGCTCGCCGCCACTACGCGTAATGTTCCTCCTTTGCTTCCTGAACATGTAGTTCCTTTTGATGTTAGGCTGTTAAAATATTTCAGCGTAACAAATGGGATGTGTAGTCTGGCAGAGTTGCAGTGCTCTTAGGAATTTTAACTTTTGTTTCCTCTCCTCCAGTGAATCCTGTCAGCTCAGAAACCTTAATATAGCGTTGGGCATTAATTATATCTAGGGTTGTAGATTAACTGGGAAACCTTATTTTTCTTTTCATCTCCCTGAGCAGTCACCCACACTGCTCCTCACTGCTTTCATCTGTCTCCCTCATCTCAGTCTGTCTCTACTGTTCATCTTTCTCTTCTAATTATGATAGAGAGAGTCTTGCAATATGATTGACAAGATGGGGGGAATGCTTTTTTCCCTGAGTTTGACAAGTGTTTGTAAGAATCTGTTACATTTCTTATTGGAATGGCTTGAATTAAGAAGAATGTGCAAATGCGGTTCCGGTCATGTTGTTGTGGCCGATCACCTCTTCTCGATCAGGGAGTCAGTTCACGTGTTGCTCACAAATGGAGCTTTATTTCCAGTGTATAAACCATCACAGAAAGCCTGAGATTCAGCTACTCTGAAAAATAACAGAAGTATCGAGTCAGTCCTTTGTTAGTGACATTTAGCCTTGAGTGAATTTGGGCAGACGCAGAATTGAAACAGCCCAGGTTGGAAGGGACCTCTGAAGATCACCTGGTCCAATCTTTTGTGGGAAAGGGAGCTGAGATGAGATCATCTGGCACCCTCTCCAGCCACAGCTTGGAAACCTCCAGCGATGGGGACTCCACCATGTCCCTGCGCAGGTCGTTCCACTGATTCACTGGTCCTACTGTAAAAAAAACCAAAAATTCTTTCCTTTTCTTGCCTGTAGTTGGTGTTGCTGGATTGAGTGAGTGAAGTTATAAAAGCTGCTTTCAAACTTGGTTTCATATGCTGTGTCTATCCTGCTCCTTGCACACCTTGATTTTTATCCTCTGGGGCAGAGGGAAGTCTTTGAAGGAACAGAAAAGGGGGACAGGAATGTTTCTTGGCTACCCAGGGTGGCCAAGTGCTACAGCCAGCGTGCAGGCTCCTACAGCAGGCTGTGCTGGAGCTGTACATTCCATTTGAGACTGACTTCCCGTGGACAGACGCTCTGGAGCTGAACCGCCTCGCTGGACAGACAGCTACCAGTGTAGGATAAAAGTGTGAGTGCCCCGGGCTTGCCGCTGTCGGTGGGTAGCTCAGTGCCAGGCAGGGTCTTGTGAATCTTGTCATGTGCTTTTGGTTTTGCTTTGGCTTCCAAATGGAAGAGCCTGCAGCCGCTGATGTCCTGTGTAGTTCTTGTTCGTTTCTGGTATTAATGACCAAGACCCCCTGCTGCTCAGGTTTGAGGATGGAGCCCAGATGAATCTCAGCTGCTTGTGGCACTTTTTTTTTGTCCACTCTTGAGTACAGGCTTGCTTTCTACTCAGAACTGCTTATTTGTACTACATGCTGCTGCTCTTTGATTGTTTTTCTTGTAACATTCTATTTGTTTGTTTTTCAGCTTAACTTCCCATTTCTAAAGAACTAAAAAGGCAGAAGAGATTAAAAAGTAACAAATCAGATTGAAGTGGTCTCACACTGCTCCCCTCCTTGCTCCCTCTGCTCATCTAGCACCTCTTTCACCCTTTCCACAATCTCAGCCCTGATGCAAGACCCACCTTCTCTGCAGCTTCTGCCATCAGGAAAAACCTTCTCTACCTTCTGACTCATCAGCTCATCTTTCCCTCCACTCCCTGCTCCAAATCTTGCCATAAACTCCTCTATTTACCTTCCGGTCTTGCCCAATTCCTGCCCCACTGTTACCCTGAACTTGGCCTTTTCCAGACGAGCCGTACAGTCCTTCTACAAGTTATTTTCTGTAGCTCTTTTGGCATCCTCTACTCAATTTTGTAAAGTTGCTTGAGCTGCAGCTTGTGAAATGCTCTTCCAGGACTTTGGCTTTTTGAGTGTCTTGGTGGTGGTCTCTGTCGTGACCCTCCCATGAGTAGCAGGCCAGCCAGGGTGGGCTGCAAAGTGCTGCCCATTGCTGTCCCACCGGTGGCACTGGGCTCCTGCTCGGGGAGGATGCGGTGAGAGGAGTTGGTGAGTGTTGGGACATACGTGGCCTGATAAGGGCTCTTCAACAGCATCCTACTCATTTTACTCACTCAACCTCTTTAGACACATTTAAAACAAACAAGCAAACCCAACTCTGCTTTGAGAGGTGCAGTAGTTCAGTGTCTCCAGTCCTCCTCTTGGCCACAAACCAGAGAGTTGGCTGTGGTTTTGTCGCTGTCAGGCTCTGGGCTGAGGCTTGTGGGGGGGAAAAAAAACCAAATGATTGTAGAAAAACCTGCCCCAAATCTGTCATCTTTTGGAGGGGGAATTCCAGACTGTAGCCACCACCTTAGAATGCACCAGATGGCAGATCCTTCTGGAAAAGAGGAGGATGGATCTGCTTTGGAGGAAAGAATAATGACTATTGGTTGGTATAAGCCTAAATAGCCTGTTGCTTCGTGGGAAGGTGGGGTGGGATGGTCAGCAGCTGGATTTTCTTTGGCCTGTGATGTCAAAATATCCAAATCAGTGTGATTGATTTTCACAGATCATACACATGGGCGAGTTGTCGTTCTCTGCCTTCGACTGGTATACAAGAGTGTTCCTTGACCTGCCACACTTGCTAACACCTAATCTTTAATCTTTTAACTGTGGTTTTTACTTTCTCTTCTTTTTTTCTTATCTTTATTTTCCTTAATCTGTGTGTGAACACAGTTTGGTGCTTCAGAAACACAAAGAATAAATACTGCTACTTGACAACTTTAACGGTAATTTTTTTTAACTTGATTAATTGGATCTTAATACAAGTGATTTGGCGCTTTTTTTTCCTCATTTTTTCCTCATTTTGTCAGACTCGAATTTTCCAGACCTTAAAGCGTTAGGTTGAATTTACAGCTTGGTGAAATGTTCCTGGTCAAGGGTTCCTTGGAGGTGAAAGTGGGCTCTTAAAAGTCCTTTTCATCACTAGATGTCAGTTCCTTTGAGAGGGTGATAACTCAGCTGACCCAAAGCAGCCAGAGAGTGAAAAATTCTCCCTCTTGAAGTTTGACAGGAAAAGAAAAAAGGGGAAAGGATCAGGAAGACTAATCCAGTGGGGCCGTCAGACTGCTCTAGTTTGGAGCTGTGGGTGTTCTGGGTTTCGCTTTGTTTTGTTTTGTGTTTCCTCCTGGTTCTGTACTTCACTGTGGACTGTGACTCTTGTGTGGTTATTGTCACCTAACCGCAGAGGTCATCAATACTGCGCGCCGTTGCGGCCGCAGTCGATCGCCTCCGATCCCAGGGAGGTTTTACTCCTCCTCGTCAGCGCTCTGGAGAGGAGGAACGGGAAATGCTGGGCTGTGTTAGTGTTGTTTTCAGATCTCTGTGCCCGTGGGTTCTGACTACACCTCCTCCGAGCTGCCAGTGCTGCTCTCGAGTCAGACAGAAACGGATTGGCAATCGGTGCCTTGCCCTGGTCTCTGAAGTCTTCAACTTGTTGAAGACCTACCCAAACGGAAAGAAAAAGAAAACTTTTTTTTTTTCACACATCTGCAGGAGCAGTGGAGTTACATCTGCACCTTTTCAGAAAGGTGACTAAAAATGCCTCGTTTTCTGCTCTCAGGCTCCTGTGCTCAGTGGTGTTAAGGAAGGGCCTGGCAACCCTTCCGCCGCGCCCCGCGCTGACTCTGAGCCCGCCGAGCGGCACAGAGAGCGCCCGAGGGGCTCTGCCTGGTGCCCCGTCGACTCACCCGAGCCAGGGGCAGCGGTGATCTTGTCAGAGAAGGGAAGCCCTAAGCTGACTGCTTCCAGCTGGAGGTTGCACAATTGGAGAGTGGAAGGAGCCTTGGTAAGGAATAATGTTTTGAGAGGGAATAACTGAAACTTAGGTGGCCTCCAGATCTCCTTCTAGGTTGGAGCTGCACTCTAAGGGGAACGCTCTCGGTGAGGTACATGGCAAAGCTGCCAAGGGAAATATTTGAGCACCCAGTGGTTCTCTTCCCACTGAAATATTTTGCCTAGTGTGTGAAGGTTGAATGCTCGGTATGTGGCACACGTTATTTAAATTGTGATCCGCCTGGTGCGGTGACTGCCTTCTAACCCCCCGCAGAGAGAGACCCAAGCTTTGCTGTCTGGATTTAGTACTAAAGATCAGGTTCCTCGTGTGTCCTGCATCCCTTTTAACCCTTCAGGGGGATTCAGTCACAGCTTCTGCCAGCGCTGCACCGTGATGCATGTTAAAATGCAGTAACTTAGTGCAAAAATTCGGTTGCACTTGTTTATTTTGAGACTTAATTTTAAAAAATACTTGTCAGGACTGTTTTGGTTAAATATTATTTCTGTTTTCTCTTACCAGGTAGTTGGGAAAAAGGGAGAGAGCCACTAGGATGTGGAAGACACTGGAAGGCCTTATTGCAATCAGAGAGATCTTCACTTTTATCTACGACTCCTGGATAATTGCTTGACCATAACCAGAGACTGTCAATCTGTTTCATTTAATGCCATTACCAATAAATCCTTGCTTTTCTCGAGCTGGAGTTTCCCTAGTGTGTTTCTGTTGTAATCCTCCTTACATGTATTTGTAAATAAAAATTCATTACTTTTGCCAAGTTTAATTTTGTTATTCCAGTAACCGTGGCTCTTCCTTTGTTCCGCATAAACCTTGACTGGCTCGTTTTCTAAATATTATTAGAAAATCGTGACCTCGTTTCCCAGGCTGCGGAGTTCTGGGGATTTAGATGTCTGTGCATCCCACTCGAACGTAAGTCCCATAGTTCTTTTGTTGGATGTGTTTTCCTCTCTCTGGATCTTGATAAGGAAGTACTTATTGCAAATACTAATTGGAATGCCTGTACGACTTTGGTAACTTGCCTTGGAAGCGTGCCCTAAATAATTTTAATAAATCGGGCATTGATCAGCGCCACCGTAAACATAAAATACTGGATAAATTCCCTGTAAAAATTGCTAAGTGCTTTAATTGGCATAATTAATTTCTTTGTAAAGTTGAATTTGTTACATTTCTAATTACCATAAATCCTGCTAAGGCTGAAATCCTGTCCTAGTTGGCATTCCTTCCCTCAGCACAGTAGGGCGGTTCTCTTCTGGCTGCGGGGTTCACACTGCGGGAACTTTCTGTTAGCACAGATATTTTTTTTTTTTCCAGAAGGGAAACTGGAGGTTGTCTTTTGTGAGGTGAGCTTGTTTGGTCCTTGTGTCACTCGGAATACTCCAGGATGCTCGTCTAACCGATATCCTAGTCCACGGCGTGTGACAGTGACTTGGTGTCCTCCATCCTTCCGTGGGGGGTGCAAGGCACGTACCAAGCCGTACCTAGAATAGAAATGGGTTTTAAGTCTTCTGGAGGGCCAGAGGAATAACTTCCTGTTGATAATTTTGTACACTAATTACCTTTTGGGTTATTGTTGAAGTGCCTCGGGAGATTTATACCGGGGAGGTTTGATAACCCAGGGATGATTCTCAGCTTTGTAAAAAGATCAGTCAGAATCTATATTGTTTATCAGGCTCTTGCCTGGTTTCCTTGGCTGCATGATGCACACTTTCTGTACACAGATCCAAATCAATGCTTAAAGGGAACTGTCCCGTGTTTCACTTTGTGGAAAATGGGGTGGAGTTGTCAGTAAGGAGCTAGAAAAGGCAAACCTGGAGTTACAGTGATGTCACCCCTTCAGAGTGTGCCCGGGCACACGTGGTTCTTGTTGGGGTGTGGGTTTGGGGTGGTTCTTCATGGAAAATGTCACACTGGTGAGTTATCTGGTTTGTAACTGGGTGAGAGCCCCAAGAAGGGGCCGTGAGGCTGCTTGTGCTGAAAAAATGCAGAGGTAGCTGAGGTTTGATGTTTGTGTCTCTGGCAGAGGTTGGTCTGTTGAACTTCCAGTGCAATACTGGAAGTCTGTGGGTGCGTGTGTGTGTGTTACACCGAATGTCCTAGGTCAGCTGGTAACTTAGAGACTCGTTTTTGCTGGAACTTTCTCTTGCTTCCTTCAGGGTTGGCACAGCTGGTCATGAGGTTTGCTTGGTGTCCTCAAACGCCAACACGTTCGTCTGAGAAGGCCAAGGAGCGGGACTGGAGTTGCTAGCAGATATTGTACACCAGGAGCCTTTGATGTTGGCTTGTCTCCTCTTCATCCTTTCTGGTGCTTGTGCGTTGAGATTAATGAGCGTGTATTAGCAGAGAGCTGCTGGGCTTGATCTAAAGACTGCTGGAGAGAGCAAATGCGGCTCTGGGGAAGTTGTTTATTTTGGTGTTTATAGGCCTCAATGTTTTTATTTCTGATAAGAGTTGGAGGTGTTAGAAGACTAACCTCTACATATCATTTGGCTTCTAAATTAATGAAGCAAGTGTAAGAAGTACTAACGGTTCGAAGCTAAAGCCTCGGAAAGTGCTTGTGCTGAAGGAGGTACATCTTTAATCTGCCCGATTCCGCCAGCATACTGCGTTTCCTACTTCCCAGTGAGCTGAGGGTGCTTCTTAAATTACAGGCTTGGTGTTGGGCTTTTTTTCCCCTTTAACAGCCAAAAGTATCTTCTGTAACTGAAACTTTGAAGTAGTTGGGTATTTCCCAGTGAAGTGTCTGCCTTCACGCTGCGCTCTGCTGCATGCACTGAAAATAAAGCAGCTTGTTCCGCACGTACGTATCAAAACAGGTGCTTCTTTTAAAGTCTTTCTGTTAGCTGGGTGTTGTCATGAGGGATGACCCTGCGCTGAGCTCAGAATCGCCGCTTGGAGCACTGGGCAGGGACAGTTGTTCCACCTTCTGTCAGGGCAGCGGGTGATGAATTGGCACAGGAGGCCCTGACTCTAGTCCTACTACTTCTGGACTGGCTTTTAAAGGTACTTAAGGTGTTTTACTGATGTCACAATGCCAGCTTTTATCAGAAGGCTGGGCAGGGTAGCAGAAATAAACACCTACATTGCCCTTCTGGATGGAATCTTCTTAAAAAATGTGTGTATAAATTAGTTTGTGTAGTAACATCGTATTTTTTATAAAACTGTGTTGACTGTCAGCAACTGTACTCCTACCACTTGATTATCTTTTGATAGCCTTCAAACTTCTGTGAGGATCATAGAATTGTTTTAGTTGGAAGAGACCTTTAAGATCAAGTCGAATTGTTGTGTTTGGGTTGTTGGGTGACTTTGGGTTTTTCTTGTACCAGGACTGATGTCGAAGCAGCTACTACTTAATAGGCCTTGAATGCTGGTAGAATTTTGAAAGGAATGCTGGTAGACTTTTGAAAGTTTTCAATTTTGATTTTTTTTCCATTGAAATGCAGGGTCTCGCCAAGCCTGCCAAGGGGGCACAGGTAACACACCCCAGTCTGCTGTAACTCACGTGTTGGTGAGACGTGGCTCGGGCACAGCTACCGGGTGTCTGTGGCTGGTGTAACAGGGATCTTAATTCATCTTTAGCTCTGGTGGATACTGCTTTTGTCAGTTTTAAGTGGCTACAGCTTTCTTATAGTGGTTTTGAAGCGAAAGAAGGGAGATTTAGACTGGAGAGGCGGAAGAAATTGTTGCTGCTGAGGGTGGTG
>VWZK01009544.1:17992-186302 GCA_013396935.1 Baryphthengus martii | reverse complement strand
CCCCCCCCCCCTCCCCGATTTTTTTCAGTTCAAACTCACCCATGTGCCCACTCCTATGTGTGGAATTAGTCACTTGGGAAGTGCTGCTCTTCTCTTTCAGTTAGTTCCTGCTCTGTTATGGCTCAATATCTTTCATGGTAGCATCTATTTTTTTCTTTATCTCACTCCATAAAGAAGCTTGATTGTTTTGTTTTGAGCTTATTTAGCCTGAATGATGAGCATACTAACTACACTACAGCTTCAAAGTCTGTGATTGTATCTTTGATCTATAGGCATATGATGCCAGCCATTAATGTTTTCCAGATGAAGGAGATATTTAGCTAGCTGCTTAGCAGGTAGGTGTGAAACAAACTGGCATGATGCTTGGCAGACCCCCCTAGTATGCCCCACACCACAGTTTTTGAGAGTGATTATGCTGCATTAGCTGGGCTGATGTTCAGTGGGTAATAAAGCCCAAAACAATTGCTGTCTTTGTGTGTTCATGTTTCATATTGCTTCTACAGATGTACAAGGATGGTTATTGTGTCCTTTCAGGTAACTTGTCAAAATCACAATGGAAACAACTTTCTGGACCTGTTATAACTCAAAATAAATGATATTGTTTTTTTTCTGAAAAGTATTCTCGATAAAAAGATGCTACTTATGTATCCATGATTGCTATGATTCTTTCCATAACACTTCAGATCTGTGAACATTGTCTAGATAACTTTTAATTAGGACAAATATAGCAAGGAGTTGGTCTACTAGGAAAAGGAAAGGTGCACTCCCTTGCTATTCATGATGTTTTGCTGAGACTAAAAAAAGCAAAGAAGGCTCTACCCAAATTAAAGCATGGCTCTAACTGTAACTTCAGTGCAACTATCTAGGATTTGGTTGAAAAAAAAAAATAAAAATAAAAACAACCCACAACCCTCCCCAAAACTAAGCAAATGGGAAAAAAACCCTACTATTGGAAAGCACCCTCAGTAACATTTTTTGGGGAAAAAATGGCCCAAAAGGATGAAGTGTAGCCTTAGACTGTGCACTCCTAACTCCTAACGTTAGAAGTTTCAGTAAGCTTATTTGTGGAAAAACAACAAAAAAAAAAAGGTAATTTCTCTTCTATAAAGCAATTGACTTGGAATCAGATGGGAACTTTGCACATGGTAGTCATTTTAACAAACTCTTTTTTTTTTTTTCCCCCACTGGAAATATTGAAAGAGTTTAAATTGGAAAAACAGAACCTATACGGCCATAAACAGAACAGAATGTGGAATATCCAAAGCATATACAGAAAATAATCACTAAAACCACAGAACACCAAAGCAGTATCCAAATTATCTGCATGGAAGTATATAATCTGGACAGTGTAGCCTGAAATAATATGGGCATAAAAACCATTTCCTAATACAAAAATCAGTATGTATCTTCAGTATTGTGTGTTCCCTAAAGTTACAGTGATATCAACCATATTGATTACTGTTGTAGGTAGTCTGGGGGAAAATGTGTGGATAGTAATAATGGTTCTGGTTTATTAATAGTCATCAATGGGAAAACTACAGAACTCAGAACAATACCTAGAACTGAAGCTGAGAAGTGGGTTACTTAAGACAGTTCATCTTAGTGTAAATATTTTTGGCTTAATTTTTTGACTCATGCATTAGAAGAATCATTCAATGCAGTAACTCCTCATTCTGACTGGATGTGTCTGTCTCTCCCCGCCCCCCATTACCATCCCCAAGAAAATATATGCGGCCACATTGGCGTTACAGAATGGGAAACCTGCTGTCATTTGATGACAGTAAGTGCAGTCTTTTACTTCAGTCCGACATTTGTGCAAATACTCTAAATGGGACTCCAATAAAGGAAAAGAGGATAATGAGAAACTGACTCCTTCCTGTCCTGAAAAAGTACATTTTAAGTTCCTCACAGAAGCATTTTAACTCACAACTAACTTGATTTCAGAAATGGAGAGGGAACCAATTTAAATTTTGAATATATGAAGTTTGTTCATCACACTGTCTTATACATAGATACACAGCAGATATACATTTTTACGTTTGTGTAAGGATGTAGCTCAGGGACTGAAATTCCAGCACTGGTATCAGAAATGATACTACAAAAGTTTTTTCGTTAGTCAGTGCAGTATAAATGGCTTAGCTGATTCAAAACAAATCATTAAATCCCTTCTGGTTTGCATGGCATAGTTATTTTTATTCTCTTCCTTTCTGCCATCTGTCTATAAAACTATTGATTTCCTTAGTATTCTCTGTTTTTGCTGCTGATGCAGTATATCAGTTTCCTTTTTATTACAGGGATGTTTTTCTTCCTGATCTTTGGAGGACATTTATGTAAACTGAAACAAAGATTAGTTATAATGATGATGTAAGCAGGGAGTTCAAACTGCATTGATCCGACATCGAGTATAGTCAGGAGGAATAAATCACACCCTAGAAAAAAAGAATGGGGTCAATAGTTTTGAACTTCTTGCTTACTTGATATAATTTTGATATATCAAAGTCTGCTTACTTTTTCTTCATGTTACTATTTTATTTACCAGAAATTATCTTGACGGGATTAAAATAATATTGTTAAAGGCCTGTTGAATATTTTTAGAGATACATAGTGTCTATTAGTATTTAGATTCAGGTAGTTAGCTGCCTTCTGGATAGGCTATGCATGACTATCAAAACAAAGAGAAATGATGGATCAGGCCATGGAAACTAAAATAGCCTTAAATTATATAGGCATAGAATTAAAGCAAAGAACTAACTCTTGTGAGGTGTGCTTCCAGATTCCTTTTAAAGTTGCCTAGCAAGCTCCATTCATTGACTAACAAGGCAAGTAGGGATTAATCCTAAAAGTCAAGGTTCAAATTAGAACGGATGCAATACATCATGTCTCTAAACAGAAAAGCTGTATTCAATATATTGATTCTTATGAAGACTACGCAGAAACTAAACCTAACAGCTTGACTCTAAAAAATGAGTCTGTAAATCTCTGGTGCTTCTTGAAAGTACCCTTGCTTAGATAGAAGTTATCTTTCTGTGTGTGTTGTCAGATTTTTTTCCCATGCAAATATTACATAAAGGTAATGTTCTCATATGATTGCTCCTGTTATCCTAAGGGTAAAAGCCTGGACCATAACTCGAAAGGAGCACAAATAAATTACGCTCGTAAGTGCAGATCATCCTTTTCTGTGTTTTCAAATCATGCCTTTCTTAGCACTTTATGAGTTGCCTGCTTCTTAAAGACAGAAATCACTGACCTTTTCTCTTTCTAGTATTTTGATGGAACTCAGACAGAACTGCTTATTTCTAACAAAGGATATTTTCTGATCTTAAGGTCTGTTGAATCGGTCTACTGTGTTATTGTTTGTGGCAAACTGTCTTCTAAGGCATGATGTTGCAGAGGTCAGTGCTCTAGTGGTGGGGCCAATCCTGTGTCACAGTGAGCCGAAGAAGTATAAATGGGTTCAAAAAAAACTTCTGACAAATTGGTATGGGATGAGTAGCTATTAATACTGTTGTCTAGATGTAGCCTCCAACTTGATAGCGCCTGAATCACTTGTTGGAAGCCAGAAAGTTATTTTAGGTTAGTGTCATTTATGTATCTTATAACCATTCTCTTAGTCTCTCTTGCTAGATCCCTTCTGACAGAGTTCTGAAATACAGCAGCAGACAGCTTTATGGCCATTCACTTCTCTGTTCTGTATTCTGATTCAAGATCCAGCATTTACTAAATCTTAAGCTCATATAACTACAACTGGGAAGGAAAAAGCTTTGATAATCAGAAGTAATAAAGCTCTTGCAGAACTTGTTAAAGTTTTCCGTGTTCTTTCTCAGAAATGCATATTTATTAAAATGAACTTTTTTTTTAGGACTTATATATTAGTTTTGACAGCGATATAGATTTCTAAATATTCCATCTCCACAGAATAGTTGATGGATAGAAATGAAGCTGCATCTCACATACCCACAGACAGTATCTCAGGGACTTTCCCTCTTTCATGCATGAGCTTTACTTGAAATAATCCTGAGTTCATCCTGGTGAGAGATGAGAAAACTTTGAGAGACTGAGAGTTTCATGTCTAGAATTTTCTTTGTTATAGTCATTAGATGCTTGTTATTTTGTTAACACCTTGCTGAACAGTCTTCCTTCACTGCCTATAAGGAAGACAAAGCTTGCATTTTACCTTCCTCACGTGATTTGGTGAATAGCCCCTCGCTGCAGGGACATTTTAGCATAACTGGGGGTGTTAAATGTACTTCTACAGTAAGATGTTGTACATAACTTTAAAAACAAACAAAAAACAAACAAACCAACCCAAACAAAAAAAGAAACCCCAAAAATCTCCCCCACACCTTTTCATGACAAACTCCTATCCTATTTATACGTGAATGAAAGAAATGCATTTTTAAATTTTTTGTAATCACTTCAGAATATCTTTATTTTCTCCTTTCCAGAATATTTTATTTCTGAAGAAGCCAAGATAAAATAGAAGGCCATTTCGGAGAGATATTTTTGCAACTGCAGTTCTCTTGGAAAGAATGTTAATTTTTATTTTTTTTTTTTAACTTGACAAAATCAGTGACTTTTGAAAGATGGCTGTATGGAATTTTCTGTAGTCGAATCTTGTTTCTTCCTATGTTGTAATAACAGTCTAAGTTTTAGAGATACCAAAATTCTCCTGCTGCATGCAAGCACAGATCATTCTGTGGAAAACTTGGGCGCCTTATGATTCTTCTTTTAATAGGTGCTTTGGTTTTCATTGAAATAGTGGGAACATAAACTTTGGTCGTCTTACCTGACCTTACCTGACTTGTCCTTGATAGTGGATTCTCCTCAAGAGAAAGGAGGGCTTGGTTCTCCAGCTAAGGAAAAATTATAAGGGGTTGGTCTTAGGACATTAGTATACCTCTGTAGTTTCTATTGCATTATCTTCTGAAAAAAGGCAAATACCAACTACTGTTGCCTTCTGGTGTGGGAGTGTAAGGAGGGGCTCTGAGGGGACTTTTAGACCCACCAGCAGTCACACTCTGTTCTAGTCAACACAGATTTAATGTAAACTATTATCTACAGCTCTGGTAATTACCTGAAACCTTGGGTACAGTACATTCCTGCCAAAAGGTCAAGATGGCAAATTACTATCCTGGTATTGTTCTCCTTATGATTTGCTGTATTTATTTTTTTCATTCTTCTCTTAAAAGAAAAAAAAAACAAAACAAAACAACACAACAAAACCCAAACTATTTGTAGAAGGCAGTAGCACAGTAGTTAATAAGACAAAGCTGCCTACTGTAGCATGCTGAAAATATTACCTAAAATATAACAACGTGGGTATGTGTAAAAATGAAATGCATCCAATTTCTTTTTCAAATGAAGATGTGAATGAGCTTGACTTTGCTTTGTATACTTGGTTTTAAATATGCATTTTTGTTTGTTTTGTAACTTGCCATGGAAAAAAATGATTGCTGCTGCTATGAATTTTTCATAGTAATCCATGTAAACTTCTCCAAATTATTTGAGATCAGTGAGCAGAAGCTATTAAAAAGGCAATATATCAAAGCTTCTTTGATAAGGCTTTTAAAATTATAGGAAAACAGATCAGTTCAATCATTCAAGTAATTTTTTTTTCCAGAATGCAATTTAGCAATATATAAAATGTTACTCAATAAAGATCACTTCAATGGCTTTGGAGATCTAAATCACCCAAACTCTATTTCAAATAACTAATCACATTTCATAACCAGGTAAAAGCCAAGAATTTCTTACGGGGAGAAACAGGAAATAAAAATTGCTGATAAATAACATTACAAACAGCTTGGCATGTTTGATTGTAGGTTAGTTTAGTTTGTGTTTTTGTAATGTGGATAAGTTCATAAAATATTTTCAGCTTACCATAAACCATGTGAGATCACAGGCTCTTGTTAATGGAGTAATAACAGCTGATCTTCTTCAGCATGTTTTCTCTGGTGTTTGCAAGCTGAATAAAAAAGGACATCTTAGCATTGGGTAATCTTATATAATGTTATTGACATTATGGTGTGTTTTCAGGAATCTTGACAGGCTAATGTTTGACAAACCTGTCTAACCATGGCCATGATAATATTTAAATGCTTTAAGGGAAAAGTTTCATAGTAAAATGGAAAATACTGTTTATGGTGTGGTGTCCATGGCCAGTAAGTGCAGCTTGCAAATGCATGTGCCAGTTACACGATTTAAGAATAAAAAAACATATTTTAGGACTTAGTTTGGAGAAAGTAGAGGCAGTTTTCCTGAAAAGAAATCTCTGATATCTGTTGTTTGGTTTTCTTTTATAAAGTCAGAGGGATTCTGAATGTGACAACCAGCTGTTAAGATTTGTTTCTTTAAAGTAACTTTCAGAAGTTACTACAGAAGTACTGGGTTATTTTATTGTTTTTACTTGGTATATACATAACATTTCCCTCATTTAAGCTTCTTTTTTTTTTGTATACCTCTATCACAGCCACCACCAAAGGCAGACTTTTCTGGCGACATACAGTTCATGTTTGAATCCTTGAGGATGCTAGAAATGGGGTGTTCTTCCTTCACGTACATCCTGGCTGATATCCCTCCAGACTAGAAACTCTTTCGGCTGTTTATGTGGATTTAACATACTTTCTGTGATGACTTCTTCAGATCCAGGAAGACAAAAAGTAGAGAGAGAATACATTAAGAGTTTGGAGAATATATTAGGAGTTTGGTTTGTGACTTTAGAGCTCCTAAGATACTGAGATTCAAACTGTAGGTACCAAGTCGAGAAGTCAGCTAATGATTGACAGTGTGGAAGTCAGTGAGATAGTTTGGGCGTTTTCTGGAATAGTCAGAGAAAGAGAAAAGAAAAAAAAAGAGGAAGATTTCCAGTTCTCAGTCTCTTGATGTAGTTTACTATAGATCACTTGGGTATTATAATCCTAGAGCATTTTCTTCACCACACATGAAAAATGTATGCACTGAATGTATGATACTATAGCATCTGAAGACCTGTGTTTGCCACTTTAAATTCTACCATTTTTCATTCCTTTTTCCCCCAAGGTTGATTCCTCTGGTTTGTTAAAGCATTCTCTGCTCAAGATTCAGGAGGGCATTTAATGATGCCATCAGCCACTAGTATAATGGTTCAGATGAAAATGCCCTTAGCAATCATAGCTCATTTTAAGTGTGGTGATATAGTCTGACAAAAATCTTTGTCGGTTTGTGTACTTAACTTCAAACTCACATAGTGGGCAATGTAAACTAGCTTGAAAGAGTTTTTTAGTGTGGTATTTTTTAATAATATGGTGTTCTTATAGACCTCTATAACCAGATATAGATACAAAATAGGTCTTCTCATGTCCAGCAGGTAAGCATTTATCTATTTCTTTAAGCAGATAATTTGTTGTCTTTTCAATTTTAATTTTACAGGATAATAAATAAATAAAAAAAACACGTTTCTTCACACAGATGAGATATTTAAGCCCAATTTTGCATCTGCCTAAGCATAATTGAAGGCAAGTTTTTCCGGTGCTTGGCACATACCTGCTTTCACCAAAGCCAGGAAATCATTGACCAGGAAATGTTAATATATATAATGGCTCTCAACCCACCAACCCCAGACCNGAAGAATTAAAAAAAAAAAACCCCCAAACCCCAAAAAAAAAAAAAAAAAAAAAAAAAATCTCTTGATATCTGAATCCACACTTTCACATGAATGTAGTGGTCACTTGCAATTTATCTCCAGGTACTATTGAAGCAGCAACATGCTTTTGTTCTATGCTTTACAATCTCCAAGGTATTTCTGTGATTAAGATGGTTCATTCTCTATGTTTTCGGGGCAAATGATTTCTACATTTGCCTGTCTTTGTAACAGCTGGTGTAAAAATGTGTTTTCTAATTTCTGTTATTGGTTTTGGTCCCTTAAAAGGATTAACAATTGGTATTTTCTGGAAATCCAACTCTCTCAGGTTTCACTGCCAGCAAATACATGTGCTAAATGGCAAGCAGTAAAATTTAGCTAGAACTGAATTTTCAGTGGTTAATTTCTCTGGTTCTTCTGTAAGCAAAGTATGAAATTATAAGATAATGCAAAATTAGTTCTGGCCCAGTTGTATTTATTAATACAATTCCTTCTTACTGACTTTCCCTCATCCTATTTTTAATGTATTATATCAGCATCATATTTGTTTTTTTGTCAAATAATACTGCAATATAGTTACAATTTAAAATGCAGTCCAATTTTACATGCTGGTTTCGTGTTGTTTTTTTTTAGTGAGTAATACAGTATAATTAAGATAGATTAAAATGAAAGATTTGCTGCTTTTTAGGATTCTGTTGTTACAGAGCAAGACTCCTGACTGCTCCTTAGTCATGAGGAGATGCTGTTTACTCAGACTGTTGGATATAAATGCATGTAGATTGCTCATAATAATGTGAGCATAGTTGTTTACTATTTTCTGCAGAAGGTGATTTCTGATCCAAGTGGAATGATCCTCAAAAAACAAAACTTAATGTTATGTTCTGAAACTTGATAACTGCAGAGCAGGGTGTACAAGTTCCACGTTCTTTCAGTGTAGTTCAGCTAATTTTTGTTTCTGATTGATTTAAGGGATCTTTTTTTTTCAAATTCGTGATTCATTGTATTTTTCAGAGGTAGTTGAAATTTCTGAAAATTATTAGATTTTTGTGTCAGTTTTATAAACCAAAAGATTTGCAGATGTCTTCATTTTTGGAGCCAAACCTTGGTTAGCTTCAATTACTAATCATTCCTCCTGTAAAGTGCTTCACTCCATCCCATTTTTTTTCTCTCCTCTGGTTTCAGAACAGGAAAGAAATTTTACACCCCATCAAGTAATGATCTACCAAATAATGTATTTACCTTTAAGGAAACTTCTCCCTAAACTCCAGGGTTCTTCCAAACTCTGTTTCTCTCCCTCTCCCCTTTGCCTCCTGCCCCTTACTTATTACATTTTTTCTCTCTGGTCATTGTATTTAATTGTTTCTATTATTTGTGACAAAGTGTCATCTTATGTGGGTGACAGCTTTGTCTTTTGCTGAAATAGCCTAGAATGTCAAACCTAGTTGTTAAAGCAGAGCTTTGGAGGAAATGAGGATGGAAAGAATGGATTATTTTAACATTCTAAAAAGCTATCTAAATTAATTCCAAACTTCAATGAATAAAGCAATGTATGAACGGTAACTCTGAGAATGCTAAATATAATGAATATCATAAAACACCTTCAAGATTTTATCAACCACAATTCAAATTTGTACTTAATGTTCCATGTTGAGGGAGAAATGATAGAGGATGTTGCCTTGTTGAGAAGCGTGACGAATACAGAAGTGTCATTCATGTGTTTTTAAATTTCACCGTACTTCTGAAAGGAAGAAATATAAGATACCAGCAATCAAATGAATGTTGAACTTTGATAGCAAGGTAGATTTGATGCTTTTGCTTAACAGACATCTTGTTTGACTGGAAAATATCTTGCTTCCATTTTCTTGTCAAACATGTTGGTTTCTTGCTGTCAGAAAGTGCTGTTCCATATCTGGTATTTCAGCATCAATCTTTTGCTATTACAAAGCTAGTGCCGTTGGCTGTCAGGTCTCAATTGGCAAACTTATCTGTCTTCAGCAGGATTAGACAGAAATATGTCTCATTCACATGATGCTCCAGCCTAAGGCTGCACCAGCCCTGGGAAACTTGAGTACATTAGCTTCAAAGAAACTGTCTGCAACCTCTTCTGACAGCATACTATACAAGTACCCTCCAATCTATTCCTCAAGCTGTTTTCTCTGTCTTTAATATTTACTCTTTGTATTGCATAAATACTTTACAACGTATCTCTGACAGTTACGTTTTGTAGTAGGAAGTGTTAGACTATTCTTTTTACAAGCTTACGTTAATTATGTGCTAATATATTTCAACATATAAATAAAAAAATAGCTATTTGTCCAGTATGAAATGGTCCTATACTTCAAAGAAGATATACATAAACAGCATGACAAGACAGTGCTTATTAAAAATCTTCCCAAATTTGCCACTGCATCCTGATATGAACAATTTCCTTCAAAACAGTCAATCTGTTCCATGGCTTTATTTTGAGAAACTAAGAAATAACGTGACTATCGTCTGTGAAGGCCTTGTCATCAGCTTATTTAGGCACTGCTTCTGCTATTGCAATCATATTAAAAGAGCAAAATATAATTTCAAAACATAGTTATCTTCATTAGTTTGTGTACATGCAGTCATACCCATGTATTTACGTGTACATGCACACTTACAACTGCAGATGTATAACCTCGAATGAGTGTTTTATTTTCTAGGAAATAGCATTTCCCAGAGCAGTCCTAGTTTGCATGTAAAATATTAGGCCATCAATTGTGTTTATTCGCTTTGAGTTATGTCATTCTTCAAATAGCCTGGTGTTATGTATTATAGCATTTAGTGCCTATGTATGCTACTTGTTACCAGTGATTGCATTGCTTAACATCTACATTTGCTTAATAGTAACATAGTCTGCCTTGTATTTTATGACATTTCAAATTATACGTACCTCAACAACCACATATCCCAGCTGAGCCATGATGACTGAATAAATCTGCAAAACTTCAAGTCAATGATATTACCAAAAAACTTGGTATTTAGGTACCATACAAGGTTTCTTACGGTTCTGGTGCACAGGAGAAATGTGAGCTGCCCTTCACTGTGAAAGTGTTACTGGTTTTATTGCTCTGGCTACATAGGCAGGGGTACAGGGAATATGACTTCAAATGCATCGTGAGAACATGATACCTCAAAATTCCTAATTCTAACTATGTTCACAGAGTAAAAACCATTGTACCGGCAAACATGAATGGCTGCAATGTGCCTGTCCATTTCTACTGTGAATAGTTTAACTGAGGAAAGAAAAAGGGGGGGAAAAAAGTATCTTTCCAAGGATAATATGTTAAAATTGCAAACCAGCCCGGAGATAAACACACAGACCATCCTACAAAGCTTTCGAACATAAAACACAGTGCTGTTTGAGTAAAGGCATATATCCCCATGAAAAAAAACCAAACATACACCTTTTTTTCTCCATTGTAACTGGAACAAGTCACCAGAAAGCAAGGTGTTTCTGTTATGATACGCATGGAGAGATATCTGTTGCAGTACAGAAACTGTTCCTCTGCTAGTGTACCATATTAGTGGAATTACCTGACACTACATTGAACTTTCTCATGTCTCCACCAATAGCACAGCTGCAAAAAGGAGCCAAGGAGTCTCTTTCAGCTTCAAGCCTGTACAGCATATGATTTTGTGGACAAGGAATGATCCTTCTTTCTGGCTTCTTGTTACTGTTGAAAAAAGCTTCTTTTAAGAATAATAGACTCTCAATATTTGACTTCCCTGAAATGGTGGTTCTTGTCCATGAGACTTCGTATTCAGGGTACGCATGAAGCTACAACAGATTATGTAACTTTTTGCAGCAAAAGATCTTTTTGTATGGCTGATATGCAGCAGCTCAGGACTTCCTCTGAACAACTGCAAAACTTAGCTGATTTGTCATGCTGGACTTGTTTTGAGAGCAGGAAGCTTGTTTCTCTTTGGCTGTCAGTACTAAATGAGAAGTCAAAAGGAAGATATAGCTGACACTTTTTGATGCAGAAAGGATACAGAAATGGAACTGGGACTGAGAGTGGCTGTTAAGTTAAAATCTGTAGTATTAAGCAGTAAACCTAATTGTTGGTATAGGGAGAGGCTAGAAATGTGCCAAGATGAAAGGAACAAAAGATACACATAATGGGATGGGGGGCGCGGAATTAGATCCAATTTAGTTTTTAGGGTCCTAATTCAGAGGAAGTGCAAGTCGAAGTTTTAGCAATGCTAGCAGAGATAGTGTTTTCACCCAAAGCAGTTTGAGCCCTAGCTTTCGTGTTGGAAAATCTGTGTATGGAGGATTTTCCACAAGTGACTGGGACCTTAGATTCTGAAGATCTATAATGCATTTTATATGAAAGTGTGAGTATCCTTATGTTTTTCTGTTGTGTGTCGCAGTATATGAACAGTATACTTATTTATTCTACAGGATGTCATTAATCAAGAGGAATAGTTTTCAGGCAAGTTCTTTCACATAGAGTAATTAAGCCAGTTTTCCTACTGATACCTGTCATTTATTCTTTAACTTCTGTGAATAATCTTGTTTTCTCCATTGCTAACGTGGAGCTATCTGTGCTACATGGCTTGCCATTTCCAGGGTGTAGATTAATCAGTTGGCAGCTGCAAACAGGAGATGAGCCTACCTACTTTCTCATCTGTGGGAACACTAATTAGAGTTTTCTTTTCCGATTTAGCCACTTTTTTTTTCACTGAAACTTATAGGAACTTCATTATCTCTGAGAATTTTGCCACCCCGTACTCTGTGTCAGTTTGATTTGGACAAAATTAAGCAGCAGAGTTTCTCACTTAAGGTGAAAATAGTGAAACAGGCAGTGGAGTTGCATAAGTTCCATCGCCCTAGGAGTTGGGGCTATAAATTTTATTTATCTTACGGCAACACTTCACTGATACAGCTACACTAGTTCTAAGCTGTAGGTTTTGGTCATGTGGATTTTTTTTCTTTTGTCAAGTATGCATTTTTGCAATGTAATGATACAAAAATCAGATTTTTCCCCTAATCAACAGCAGTGATACAGCTGCATACATTGGCAAGAAGATGGAGTACAGATGCTGCCAAATATTCATTTTCTCTGACTCCTCTGGGTTATTTTTTAAATATCCTAAATATCCTTTAAGTTAATATTATATAAATAAGATGGCTTTGAGCCATTTCTTCTTTTACTTAATGTTGATGAAGATTTGTTTAAATGTCTGATCTATGCTGTCCTGAAAAGAAGCTGTTACAACGTTAATTAGACCTTCATTTGTCCTTTGTCGTATGTTAACATCAGTAATGTTCTGATTTTGTGACTACAATATAGTGCTTTAGAGAGTAATTTGTCCCAGCTAGACCATCTGAGAACAGGTACTTTGTGCTCTATCTCCCTCAGTAGTTCAGCTATTCCTTCAGCAATTAATGCTGTTTTAATTACAATTTTATATATACCTTCCTGTATGTACCTGGGCATAACCTAAAGGTATCCCGAAATTTTTGTGTCACCTCTTTCTTATGATGCCTTTCTCCACAAATGTCCTTGATTATTACAATGGTAAAATAATTAAACTAGAGCTATAGAACTAAAGGGCTTATTCCTGTTTATTGCACAGATTAGAGTATGTGCCTAGGCTGTGCATTTATTTCTCGAAATAAATCTCTAAACTGCAGTTAATATCAAATTTTATATATCTGTTTTGTGGGGTTTGTTGCAGTTTTGTTGGTTTTGTTGTTTGTTGTTTTTTTTTTTTTCAACCTGCCAGCACTTGCTTTTGTAGAAGTTTGTACAAACACCTAGGAAAACCTTGCAGCAAGACGTATGTAGTGCAATAAAGTAAACCACTTTTCTCAGCATGAAATTGGAGCCACTCTTTTAGGCTGCAGTTAAACAAACACTTAAATATGTGCTTAATAAGTGTTTGAATTAAGTGGATAGCTGTGGCTAGGTCTTTACTTTGCATGTCTAAATGAGTAAGAAAACTGTGATTTTTTTTCTTTCTGCTTATAGTACTTACAGAAGTGTATTAATTATGACAAGTTCAACATCCTGCTATGGGAAATTCACTTAATTTGAAACAGCTGTAAATTACCATCAGTGTGTGTTTGAACCTCTCCCCTACACAAACAGAGACACTTATCTTTTTGTGAGGCTTTAGATAGGTATGTCTTCTCAATAGTAGTGCTACTTGTGGTGCAAGGAAGTTGTTGAGCATGTTTTCTTTATTCTGATTAGGAACTAAGCTTAATAACACACAGGAAAGAAAACATTTGACAACTATTACGAAATGTTGTCTATTGCTGCTATTGTGGGCTGATATCAGAATATACTTGGATCATTGCCTCATCATTAGACTTCAGAAAATGATTCTACTCTATAAACTATTTTCGTACTGTAGATGGAAACAGTGTATTTTTTTTTTGCATTAGGGCAAAATTTTCAAGATGTTTTTGTGTGGTTTTGTTTGGGTTTTTTTGGGAGGGTGGTTGTTTGGGGAGTGGGGTTTTGTTGGGGTTTTGTGTTGTTGTTTTTTTTTTTTTAACCTTTCCTCCACCCTAAAAATCTTTCTTTCAGTATCAGCCTTGAATCTGAAATTCAAGGTAGGCTTTTCCTGGCACATATTTCACCAACAATAAACTTTCTGTAATCAGAGCTTTGAAGTGAAAGCATGAAGACACACAACAGTTTTAAATACAGTGTCTTTGGGGAAAACAAAAATAACTGATGGCTGAAGATCTGAACCAGCTGCTTTCTGGAGTCCAGGGAGCTATAGGATTTGCTGATGCTTCTGTAGTTTGATGGTTTTGCCATTTAATTCCCTGTTCAAGACTGTAAATACTTGTAACTGATAGAGACACTATTCTCTCTATCTCCACTTTGCTCCTAAAGGAAGAACAACTCAATCCTGGGATCTGTCCTTTTCCCTCCCCTTCCCTGTGGCTTGGCAGCTGTGACAATACAGAAGAGCAACCAAAGGCTCAGGGCTGAATGATTTCAACATGGACAGAGCTGTGGGGGAAACTGAGCTGCCTGCCCTTGACTCTTAAGCATGATGTTATCTGGCTTCTTCTAACAGCTGCTGCCTTGACTAAAGCTCACCCAAGTTGTACAGCTTGTCTGGACATGTCATCCCTTCATCCCTTCCCCAAAATCAGGGAGAATTTAGCAACAGGGCTGGCTATAAGCAGGGAAACCATCTTGCTGGAAGCCTGTGGAAGCAATGGGCTGCTTGCTCTGCATAGGCCTCCAAGATGACCTTCAGGTACATCTGTCCAGACTAGGCCTCTGTGCCTTGCCAAAACACTGCCATTGCCTCAGCCAGCCTCATCAGCAATCCCAGCCCTATCTATCTCATGCTCCCACTTAGAATAACAAGCTCTGCTCTTGGTCCTTTCCTTCTCTTTTGGTTTAGTGAGGGGGAACTCCTTTGCAAGGAGAGGGAAGTAGGTTGTAATTTGTAGCTTACACCTGGATATCAAAAGACTATGTCATACTTGATCAGAAAGAGGTCTGTTTAGCCCAGCAGAAGGGTGGTGGGAATGCTCAGAGATGAGGGGGAGTTGAGGGAGGGTATCCATGCTTGAACAAAGTGTAGAAAAAGAGATGGTCCTAAGGAAGTGGGGCCTGCTGGAGAGAAATACCTGCACCATCAGGTACTCTAAATTCTCCCACCCTTTTCTAACTTCTGTTCCACCCAGCGTCTTTGAAACAATGCTTCTTCTTCAAGTTCCTTTAATTCATTCCTTTGCTTAAGAATTTATCTGAACATGTAACTTTATTTCACCACTGCATCACCCTATCTTCCGGACAGATAGCTTTGACATGGCTTTGGTGATCAGAGTTGTGATACCCTACAAATACACCATATCCAGGTGGCATTTAGTGCTGGTATTGTCAGCCTTTGTGTCTCACAGACATCACTCCAGGTGAAATAAAGAGCTATTTTACTGTGCCAATAAGAAAGAAAAAGCTTGCATTACCCTAGTTGTATAGCAGCTTTAAGAATTACATCCAGAAATAACAGTTCTTGTCAGAGCCTGCCTCAACAGTGCAAGCCAATTGGGAGTTAGAACTGTGAAGATATAAGCATCTACTCTTAGTCAGTCTTCCTGCTGGGAGGAGCACCTGGCCCTTTTCCCTGCCAGGTTGTCCAGTGTCCCTGCCTTGCCTTCCCAGGATGTTTTACAAGCATGGACAGATACAGATGCAGCTTGCAATGTTTGACAGTCATACGCTGTCTGGTTACTTCCTGTGTCCTGTTACAGACATAGTTCCCTGACAGTTTCTTTTGAATCCAGTTATCTCCTGTTTCTGACTTGGTTTGATGGTACTGTTTCCTCAGATGCCATATCACTTGTTGAATCAATGCTGTGCTGTATTTTTTCTCACTCCCTCTCCTTCTCAGCCAGGAGAAGAAACATCTGAGTGTCTAAATGGAAGTTTGCAGAGGGAGCTCACCTTGAGACATTGTTCTAATAACAGTATAACAGATCTTATTTGCTGTGTGCTACTGAAGTATGTGAACTGTAGGCAATGAGCAAGCAGTGTCCTACTGTGGCTATTGTGAACATAGCAAACTCATTTTCCTGTAGAAGAAATTAAAAGGTCAGGATAACCTGGAAAGGTCTCTTTCAGAATTCCCTTCTTGCAACATTTCAGAATTGCCTTCAAGGCAATTGCCAGCTCTGTTTATCCCTGCAAAAGCCTGGTCTCATACTTATGACTGATGCTTTCTGTTTGGTGTGAGCAACCAAATCGCCCTGTAGCCAGTTGTGCACTGCTGCCAGTGCAAGTCGAAACAGATCTTCCCATCTCATCAGAAACCTTATCTTGAAACAGCCTTCATTTTATTATAGCAAATGTCACAGTCCCAAGTGTGATTGGGATTACGCATCTTTTAGAAGCAAGTTACAGATTTTGAAACCCCCTCAAGATTCTCCCCATACAAGGTAAGCCCTGCACTTCCCATCAGTCTGCCTCTTTGTGCAGACTTCAGTCTTCAGTAGCTTTAGCAATAAAATAGCACTTCTCCAAGTGCTTGAACAGCGACTGGCTCTTTTTGTGAGTCTAGTGTAACACTGAATCTCTTCTTCATGCAGTGGCAAAGCAGTCTGCGTATAACCAAGAACAAAGCAAGGTGGTGAGAGTGATACTGTTTTAATGCTCTTCTTGTTGACATCTAATTCCCTGGATACTCTGAAATAGTTACTTTTTCTATAAAGGCAACACCGTTGTTGCCACTAGCAGGCGACTTGATGTGTCTTGCTCTGAGGGAATTTTCAGTAGCCATATGTTATGTACGCATGTTCATGCCTGTGCATAGAAGCAGTCACTGAATTTCTGACCTGAGCTATTACTGCTTTCTTTTTTAAGCCCTCACAAACGAGACTATGAAAAATTAAAGGCAGCTACAGTGAAACTGTTGATCCACTAATGTAGGATTACTCAATCTATGTCTAACCAGCTTGATCCATTCTATCAATACCAAGATGAAAGGGTAGTTTCTGCTCTTCTAGTAACTAGCCTTGCAAATGTCTTTTAAAATTCTGTCATGCTGAATTACATGGCTCTTATCATTTGCAGATCTTTTTTGAAAGCCGCCCCAGGTTACATGCATATTGGATTACCACCCATCAAAGAGATTAAAATAGGTGTGTTATAAAGATAAGGGCTTTTTCTTATTCTACTTGCAAAAAATTGCATTAAAAAGACTCTTCAGAGAAAACAAAAAAAGGGCTCAGAAGAACCAAACTGAAAGAAGCAACTCATAGTGAATTGCAGTGTGTCTGTCAGGTTCCTGACAATATACACTGGTGCTTGGTTTCTTGCTTTAATGTGTGTTTTATATCCTCGTGAAGAGGGATAAAGTTGGACATAAACATGTGAGAGTTACTACTTACACATTATTGATTCGTTTTATAGTCTTGTGAAATTATACAAAAACCTGCAGTTACTTTCAGATGCTAATTTTCTCAGGCACCCCTCTCTAGCAGATCTGATATGAATTTGTAGTTGACCAAATATCTTTCAAAGTGCAACACACAAATTCAGCAATTTTAAAGGAAGAGTTGGGGTGGGGCATCTAATTTTAGAATTTCTTTTATTTTGAGGTCTGTAAATTTTCAAGTTGCATTTGATCCCATTCTCCTTACCTATTAGCAATAAAAAGCCCACAACATGAAATTGTAAAGAAGTGATATGTTGCTATTTGTAAAAGCATTTCAAAGAACTACCTGTGCACAGAAAGAACAAAACCAATTAGGAGGTCATTAAAATTGCAGTTAAAATATGAAAGAAGAGTAAGTTCTATGGGGAGGTGGTGGAGGAGGGGGAATCTTTTGAGAATGACATATCCATAGGTGTCTGACTTACAGTCTTGTTGACTGAGGGAGAATCCAAGCTTTCAGAAAGGCTCTTGCCCTTCACATCAATAATCCAGTTCTTGAAAACTGACAGATTATCTGATGTTGATTCAAGGAGCCTTGGAGGTACAATGTTTGAGGGAAAGGTCTTAAGGTACTGAGTAACTGAACTTGCAAGATAAACAAAAGCATGAAACAGTGTGAACTGTATAACCCAAAAGAGGTTATCTGTGATTCAGGATGTTCACTAGACAAACCAAAAAGGAATGATTTTGCAGGCTCTATGGCTTATGCAATCTGATTTTACTGAGCTTTATAGTAGCTATTTCTAAAGCACATATGCCTTCAGATGATCTGAGTATCTTAATTTAGAGTATTGTAGGAAATCGGACATGTTAGTCTGCTTTACCAGGGTCATAAACTACTAGGACTAAGAGTAGTATTGGAAATGGGATGTAGCTAAGATGCTATAAATTATGTCCATGTGTGTTTAAGTTTACTTAGGAAGAGCTGTATGTATATTTTCCCACATCTTAGTGAAGAAGAGGGGAAAGGGAAAGTGTTCTCTATCTGTTTGTGCATCAGCACAGTAGCCCGGTCTCTGTGAGGAAAGGGGTGGTTTGGCAGATAGCATGTGGGAGCTTTACAGAGCTCTACCCTTGTAAAGCTGCTGGCTGTATAATAGTATATTGCCCGAGTTGTCCCACCCCCGCTGTGCATTCTGCTCACAATAGCATGCTTTGCAACTCAGACGTAGCTGTATTTTGTGCTGTGTTCCTCCTTGTGCGTATTTCTGAGTACATCCTCAAGATTATAGAGTCATCCTTGTAATTAAAATGTCATTCAGACTACCTTTCAAAACCAAGCACCTTATTGCACTAGTAGTGATTAATCTCTAAGAATGCCCAGTACCCATCACTAAATCCATTGATTTTGGAGCATTGATGAAGATTAACATGTTGTCCAGTCAGCTTTCCTAAAGTACCATATAGTCTCAACAATGGTTTGCGCTTCCCACGTGTATGAACCTAGATTATAACGCAACAAGGGGAAAACATAACATCTGACTCTTTCTTAAGCCTGCCATCATCTTATGAGCCTACAAATAGTAACTCTGGAGCCATCTCACAGGAATTGTATTCCTGTCAGTTGGTTTCTCTAAAAGTGGTTTCTGACAAATGTACCTCTTTCCAGGGAGGTGGCCTGATTATGGGTACAGTTGGTGCTGGACTTTGTGCTATTCTGCAGCTTTGGGATGGGGCCAAAACAGTGGGATATACAGAGAAACAACTCAATTTTCTTTCTCTTTGTTAGAAAATATTTGAACATACTATATGAACTTGCAGCTCCAAAATAGTTAACTAAGCTCCAACACAGAAAGTGCTTCAATATCTTTGCATGTAACAGTTTCTTGTAACCTCATCACCAGCAGTGTTCATAAGATCATTATTTTAAAATCATTATCTAGCAATGCCAACCTACTTAGTAGACCTGTTAAATTAATATCTGCAGCAGCATTTGGTATTCTGACTCCAATTTTATAAAACTAAGACCAAAATTAATTTAATCAGGAGACTGAAAAATTCTCAAATTTGCAGGGCTGCTTCACCATTAGAAAAAACAGTCAAATAATGCACACTAACTAATGGTTTTGTTTTTCACATTCACGTTTCTGGCCAAAATATATTTCAGCCAGAGTAGGTGCTTCTTCATGTAAGGAAGTGCATGAAAATGTGAATGTGCTGATTCTGAGCGAAAAGTTATTGTTAAAAGTCATATAAATACAGTTATGACTTTTTTGAAGTATCTGTTCCCATTGCTCTGAAATTAGATACTACGCTAAGGAAATCTCAAGAGAAAGAAAGTTTGATACTTTGCTTCAGTCCCTTATTTCTTAGCTAATTTGTTAGTATTGAGGTGGGGAAGCTGACTAGTTACTACTGGCTCCATCACATTATCTATGAGCTTATAAAAGGTTTCATGTTGATTTCTTTTAAGTGTTCTCTTAGAAATTTTGTAGCTATACTTTGGACTCTAGAAAGAGTGAGAAATAAGTTTAAATAATTTATAAAGCATCATTAATTTTTAATAAGAAATTTCCTGCTAGATTCTTCAGGGCTTTTGGGTGTGCTCTAAGATGACAAGGGACTTTAGGGGCATTAGCAAACAGTAGGCCACATCTGGAGCTTTATTAAGTTTTGCCACTTGCCAAAGTAACGTATCTTTTCTTTATAGATAAGGTTTGTTGTTTCCTTGTTTTGCAGACATAGTTTTAATTATGAGATTTTATTCCTGTGCTATCTGTTCCTTGAAAGCTCATGATGCTTAAGCCTTTCAATCCTCTGCTTGATGCTGCTGAATTCTAGCACAAAAAAAAAAATCTGTGTTCACATGATTACAATGTCTTAATTAAAGATTTTTTCATTTCATGTGAGGAATAAGGATCAGATGAATTAATAAAAGTTGAATATATTTTTTTAAGATAATTTTCAAAATAAATGGCAAAGGAAGAGAATCACAGAGTATATGTCAGCAGCTTCATATCATCAGTGCTGTTCATCAATAACTTCTAAAGATCTTGTGGGTCTTTCATTTCATATTTAAGCTTTATAATTCTAATAGTAATTTATTTGAAATAAATACATTGGTGCATTCAAATATTGAAATTCAGCATTTGGAGTGGAATTCCTGTCTTTTCTAAGACATCACAAAAATCCTATAGCAACACAAGAACTAAATTTGTATATGAGGTGGTAATTTCACACATTGCTGACTGGTTCTTCACAGCTACATTCACTTAGCTGAACAAAAGGAAGCTAACTCTTCAAATGTCTGAATTTTACTAGCTTTCCTCATATACATGTCACTTATCTCAAAATCTTTGGATGCTAATGCTAGTATTCTGGGGGCACAATGAAAGATGACAAGTGATGGTTCCTGCAGTGTGCATGGTGGTGTGCCAGCCCTCTGTGGGAAGGGCAGGACCGAGACAATCACTGCTGGGTGCAGAGACTGGCTTCAACCCTTGATTTCCTCCTTCCCACAGCCAGAGACTGGGTTCATGAGTAGCTCTCAAGGAGATTCAGTCCTGTTAGTCAAACAAGTGCCCTGCCTTATGGGTGTGACTGACTGAGAAGCTGTGTGCATTTCAGAGTTTGGCCTTCCTAGCTGTAGCATCTCATCTACGCTGTACTATCACACCCAGTTGTGCAGTCACAGATCTCATGTTTTGTTCACAGCACTGGTTCAATTTGTGATACTAAGGAAGCCACATCACTTAGGATTAAGTTGTCCTGCCGATGAAGTGCTTGAATAGTTCCAAATCTGTGGTAAAAGCCAAGCATAGATCTAATTTAGGCCTACTGTTAGACTCTCTTGTCTCTCTTCCTACACTTACAAGAATTATGAAAACATTGGGAAGTACTTGCTGTAACTGTAGCTTTGATATATAGCTGGATTTTTTTTTTTACTAGACACGTGTAAATGAGTGTCATTATTGTTTTCCATTAAGAGCAGAGTAACTATAAAATGCAAAGCAGGTGTTGTGGTCATGCCTAAAGAGTTCCAGGTATGGCAGCAAAGTGAAGAACCTTTGGTTCAATACTGAGCGTGCCTGACAGTAAAGCTCTGCTTTGATAAATGATTAAATATGCTGATACGTACATTGCTTAAAGCATCTTGATGGAGTTGCATTTTTAGTACAGTATATCAAGGGATTAAAGTAAAAGAAAGGAGTGTTTATCATATGATAATAACTCTTTAGAAACGGGCTTTAATTTCTGTTGCATTCAGGAAGACAATGCTCTGATTTTTCATATTCACTCTTCTCAGATGAGTTTTGTCTTTGTCTTTCTACAACTGAGTTGATCACTTTGAATAAATTGCAAATGGCTGGTTAGCAGGAAAAGAAAATCAAGTCTGAACTCTTTAAAGCATTAAATAAAGGACAAATTACTAGGAGGTTTTTTGTGTGTGAATACTATCTGTAGTAGAATTTAGTAAAACCAATTGCACAGTGGAAGTGTGAAAACTTTGATTAAGAATTAGTTTAGATGGCACTGTTATACGTTATTACTGAAGAAACTGGCTCAATCTAATTGCAGAATGGTGATGGTTTTTCTCTCAACCAAGACAAAATCTCAGTAGATAATTAACTGTAGGTTTTGAGCTTCTCCGTCTGGAATAGCAAGGCTAAAAGGTATTTTGGAACAACAACAACAAAAAAATAGTGGAGCAAAAACTAGTTTCTTTACATTTAGATTTGTCCGTAATAAAGTAATTTTTTTCAAAAAGCCAACTGCAACAATAGCAATGAAATGTCTAAATAAGTAGGTCCAAGAGTTTTGATTAGCAAACATACATCAACAACTCTGTCAAATTTCAGATCAGTGCTACGGTTACTGAACTAGAAATCCAACTGTATTTTATATTTTGTTAAACATAAAGCTAGAATCCTGATAATAGCTGAATGGATACTGTAAACTGAAATCTAGCTATGATATTGTTTAGTAGAAGGAAGAAAAGAGAACATCAGTTCTATGTAGCATTTAGTAGTAACTAACATTTAGGTTCTTTGGTGTGTTAGAATACATTCCCTCTTTGCAGCACACAGATGTTCTGTTAGAAAACGTGTTTGACTTCTCAGTCCTTAAGCTTTCATCACTTGATATGTGCTGAAGTTTTATGGCATAAAATGATTGTGAAGTCATTTGTTTTCCTTGAAAGATAATAAATTTTAAGCTTTAGTGCTGCTGAAACATTGCTGTTGTCGTTTAAGAGTTAACAAATTGAGGGGGGATGGACCCTGTAGGACCCTGAGGGGTCAGAGTGCAGCTGATATTCCCTCCCCTTCCCTGCCATACTCCATAAAAGGACAGGAAGTTCAGGTGTCACTGTTTTCTTTCTCACTCGGACTGTGCTGTTCCTGGGATTGCACCTCAGCGCAGCCGGGCCTGGCTCCACGTGCTCTGCACAATCCATCGCCATCCCAGAGCTGGTTTTGATTATGCTTGTATATCCCTCTGCCCTTCGTATTCCTTTTCCCTGTTTATCTCTGTTACTTATTAAATTTTGTTTATAGTCTTAACTTCCAATTCCATGTGAGGCACTTTCTTCCTCATTCCCCTTTTTATCCTCCCTTGGGAGGGAAGGGGGAGGGGGAGAGAGAGCCGATAGGAATCCTGCTCTGTGGGGCTTGTCCTGAGCCTGAAACAGAGACAATTGCCAATCCTGTAAGACTTGATCTGACGTCCAGTGAGTACAATGAGTGTGCTTCTGATGGCTTTAGTGAGCATCAGATCAGCCCATACTCTTCAGTCTTCACTTATGTGATTAGTTACAGTATTTCGAAACCTTTCTAAATATTGATTAAGTTCTTAATTGAGATAAATAATGGAGCAAAAGATTTTTTTCTGTTTTGTTTTTTTTCAAAAAATGTTATAGATGTATTAGAAGTAAATTTAAAGTCCAATAAATAGCAGCTACCATAGTGTTACCTGGAATGGTAAGGTGAACAAAAGCAGAAAAGCAAACAGGCAAATCAAACGGATTTAAACTGACCTGAGGAACAGCTAGTAGCTGTTCTTGTTGTTCCAAAAGACAAAGATGGGACATCAATCAACAAGGAAATAAATATACCTCTACAGCTCATGAGCAGCTTTTTGTTAGAAAATAACCTGCATTAACTAGAATAGTTAAAGCTTCTTGTATTAAAACCAATTTCCAAGAAAGTCTCAGGCAGTCATCAGAATAAAAGGAAGTTAAGATTTCAAATTTCCATTCCTCTAGAGAGAGGCATTCAGGTCAAAAGTGTGTACCCTGTGTATAGAAGTGATTGTGGGAATGGGTACAAGCTGAACCTGGTTATGCACTATAGATGCCCCTCCTTTCTGCTCATTCATTCCAATCTGTGATGTGGTATCCCCAAATTCAATACAGTGATTACAGTAGTAGTTACATAAGGAAAGCATAGTACCCCTTGTTCGTGAGAGTGTGCACACGAGAGCAGCAGCTGGAGGATGTTTCCCTTGAAGGATGTGCTGTTGAGGTCTATCTGGGCACCAACCTGTGCGCACTTCTCCATACTTGTGTAAATTAGGTATTCTTTTATCGTCTTGTAACATAATAAGAAGTCTAGTATCTCTAATGTATAAAACAGATTTTAAAAAAACAAAAAACAAAACAAAAACTGCAATGCATGTTGAAAAGTGTCTGCGGTTTTCTTGTGAGTGAGTTGGGGCTTTTTGTTTTTGAGAAAAAGGGTATAAATATCCTAATGAAAAAGCTATATATGTATTTTGATTTTGTAGAAAGGTGAGTATGAGCAATTACCTAGCACTGAGGAATGAAGATCAATCACCATAGGGAGAAAATAGTGTTTTACACAGAACAGTCTCTATGCTATTACTCCACAGATATCTGCAAGCATTTAATGTGATGTAAGATATGGGATCATCCCTCATTCCTGTGGAGCGTTGTAGAGAATTGAGACATTGAGAGGACATGTTATAGGGTAACTTGCTGTATTCCTTTCTTTTGGCCACTGAAGTTTAGGATGGGACAGTTCCAAACCTGATGTTCAGCAGAATACATGTGTCTGCATGATGAATTAGTAAACTACTCAAAATGCAAACTTTTCTCTGTATCAACGGAGTTGGATGTTTGAGGCAGGATGAATATTGACTGCTTCAGCCTATGAAAACATGGGAGACTATTCCGTTTCAGTATGATGCCATCAGTAGTTCCTTATCTGTCAGTGACAATACGTATTCACATGTAACTACTGAAGTCCTTTAATAACATTGGGCCTAATGAACTTTGAAAGCTTCTAAAAATATGGACACAATAAGCAAGACTAGCTTATGTGTCTCCAGATTCTCACTACTATAGTATATGTACAGCTCATAGTCTTTAATATAAAATTCCCACAACTTTTTCTTTGATACAAAGATAGTGCTATTATCTCTCTGAGGTAGAATGTATTCTGCTAAACTTTTAAAATCAGAATAGATATGATGGTTCAAAACAGAGGTCTGCCCAGGAGCATATCTAATGTTAGGCTGGAATTTTGAGAAGGGTACAAAGCATGTAGGTTGATAGTTCAGTTTGAATATAGGGGAATTGGGTTCAAATGCATAAATGGAGCAAGTCTGACCATTGACTGTTTTGACTATTGAACCTTTTATGAGAAGCTTCAAGTAATTCAGTTTGCATTTCATTTAGAAAGAGGGAAAGAAATTTAAACGTCTTTTTTTTTTTTTTATTCCCATGCAGCAGAATTCAAGTTTTCTTCTTCTGTTAGCTCTGCTTTACAGGAATTGGAGTCTTTGCAATCCCCTAACAGACCTTCTGCATATATCAGGGATTTGCATTAAACTCTTATGCTAATGTATTAACCATTGATTCACTTTTCACTCATCACATTTGAACTACTGATGTGCTAGATGTCAGGAGAACAAATAAATTCATACTTCGAAGTTGCTTTACTTTGGAGAAAGTAAGTAACATCTGCAGAGGAAAAAACTTGACAAGAGGCAAATTGTTAGTGTCACGGGAAAATAAGAGAAAAGAAACAAGTGCAGAAAAAGAGAATCATAAATGTCAAATCATAATGGAAGCACCAGGAAAATACTATTATTGGTTGTTTTCTCTGTGACAGTGTATACCTTGGTGATCTTTCTCGGGTGACCTAGGTCTTGGCTCTATCATGAACATAACATAGCAGAAAATTACTTCAATGTCAGAAAATAAACTATCCAAAAGAAAAATTATTTCTCCCTAGATCTGTTAGCAAGAACTCCATGAAAGTAAAGCTTATGGAGAGATTAATGTAAGGGTTAAAAACCTTGATGACCAAGTCACCTGTTATCAGCCCACTGATGCTTTTTTTTTAAGCTGCACTTTTATGTGTTATGAAGAGTAAAAAATGTAACACTTGCCTAGTGCTGTGTATGAAAAAGCAGTGTAGGGCAGTTGAAGAGTCATATTTTCAAGAGCTTTTAATTTTTCCTGAACAACGAGCCATTATTGTGAACCTTCTCTCTTTGTATGACTAATTCTTTTTGCTTTCTTTTTTTTGCTTTCATGCTAAATGTTGTGACTGATATCTGATGCACTGGAGTTACGAACTAAAACAATAGAGAGAAATAATGGACTTGATCTACAGAGATGCTGAGGTTTTGCACAGGCTTGATGAACATTTCATTGACAGAAATGAGACGCCTTTGGTCATGTGGTCTAGACTGGCCTCTAACATATCTTTGAGCAATTTGTTACAATCCCAATGTTAGTTTAGAGAAGCTACACAGATATTGTTCTGACAAATTTTGCTTGGTACAGGACCATATATTTCCTATTTCAGAATACCAGTATCGATTTCTGATTACTGTCCGTATAATCCTAAACAAAATCCCATGTTACCAGTATGTATGAAAGTGCGTTCGCATGCTGAAGCAACCACTGGTTTTGCACCCTAGGTGCTGTTTAGTTGTGATGTGCTTCAGATGTGATATAAACTTTTTTAAGGTTTAGATTGGATCCACATGTGGTCCTTGATGATGAATTAATTTTCTTATTGTATGGAGTATGCACTGAAAACAAATGAATACTTCATCCAATACTCCCTCTCCTCCCTGTCATGTGCTGCTGAAGGCTGTTGAGTGTGGGAATGTCAGTGTCCCAGAGAACTGGGCATAACTTTCCTTCCAGCAGCTGAATTGGGGCAATAGTCTCTCTTTAGGGAGTAGAGATTCATATTTCAAAAAAACCCAGGAGTGACAGATGATGTTCTTGATACAGCAGTTGTATATAGCTCAGTCTAGTCCAAATGAGTATGCAGGGCATTTTCACAGATTTCGAAAGAAAACAATAGTGTGTAAATGAAATGTATTGATAACATGGTTTGTTAGGCCTGGAATGCAGCAAATGAGCTCTAATGTACAAAGTGCAGACCTCTGAACTTAAGTAAAAACAAGAATTTCAGCAATAAGCCAGGAGCTCTTCAGCTGAGGAGGCCAGAAGAGCAGAAGGGCCTTGCAGCATTAATTAATTAGAGATTGGCGAGGGACCAGATATAAGATGCAGCTGTGAAAAACATAGATGTGTCAACTGAACTTCCTTCAGCTGAGCCAAATCTCATCTAGAATACTATACATTGATCCAGTTAAGCACGTTTGAAAGGTGTTGGAAAAGATGAAGCAGAAATTTTTTGAGATGGATGCAACTGAGAATCTGGGGACTCTCTTCTGGACTCCAGGAAGGAAAGGAGAAAAAAAAAAGGTCTTTACTGTGTTGTAAATGTGCCCTTGAGGGTTTGCTCAAGCAACAGCACAGTACCGTGAGATAGGAGCAGTCTTGCTGACATTATAGTGTGGAGTTTTGCTTCGGAGTAGTTCTACTGCTTTGTCTACGTGTTAAGGGACTGTGTCTTTTCCCACTCTGTCAGAAGGGAGAGGAAAGAAAGTTCAACCTCTGTATATGCCTTGCATTGTCTAAGATCCTTTCTGGGAGTATTCTAACAAAATAAGAACTGGACGTAGACCACTGTCCAGTGATCAAATGACCAAACCAAGAGAATAAAAACAGGGAGAAGAAATTACCTCAGAAAAAACCCAAACATAAACAACCTCAAAACACAAAATAAAAACAAAGAAACGCCTAAGAAAGCCCAAAAGAATATTGATATACTGATCAGTATACCTTTATACATGTATAACAAAATTTAAAATTATGTATATACTCACATGGTATGAATATGTGTTGTCTGAATATCTTAAATTTCCAGAGCCTAATTAATATGTATATGACTGGGGTTATATAAAATTATATGTGTAGTAGGAGTTTCTGCTGAAAGGTACTGAGAAGTCTTTTGGGTCACGTAGACATAAAGTGCTGGGATTTAAAAGCTTGTGTCACACATACAAACAATATTTGTTATTTCTGTAACAGAAAATGTAACTTAATCCTTTCCATAAACAGTACATGAAACCCTGCAACAGGCACCCTTTGGTTTTATAACAGTGTTCTCATAAACCAAACTCAAAATAGTAACTCCACATAACCACAGACTCCTAGATTAAATGAGGTTTAGTAATTAGCTATTGGTTTTGTTGGACTTTCTTTGGATGTATTTGTCAAAATAATTCAAAAAGCTAAGAATGTCCTGTTACATGGTTGTGTTCACTAAGATATCTAAACCTTTGATGCTATTAGTGCATCAGTAGAACAAAATATATTATTGATTTACTCAGCTATTAAAATACATGGATTATGCACTACAGTAGAGAGAAACATTTGCAAAGTATAGATAAAAAAAATTGTCTATTGCCTTCAGAATCGAATACAGATGATAATGCATAGAAATGCTCTTCAGTGGAACCAAGAATTTCAAATATGTTGAAAGTGTAAATATCTGTAAGTACTTGGGACAGAGACCTTTTTCCCCCATCCTTTCCTTTCTTTGAACAACTAAGTTCTGAAATTTAATTTTTGGAGCAGTGGATATCTATCATAGATGTCAAACTGTATAGGACATTTAATCAGATAACTTTTGCAATCCTATTACAAGTTAACCTATGCCGGGTGCTGTATTTCCCCTTTGAGTGAGAAATAGAAAATGTTCATGCAGCATGACATACACAAGAGGAGTTTCAGAGCTTAAAAGCCCCAGCAATCTTATAGCAGTATTTACAACATTCAAGTGTCTTCTACTTTTAACAATTATAGAAAAAAGTGGTATCACCAAGAATCTTTCTGTTTTGAGTATATTAGCACCAGAAGCTGAAGTTCCCTCTGAAGGTGGTGACAGTGGCAAATGATGTAAAATCTCCATTTGAAAAAACTCTGAGCTAGTGTATCTTGCTGTTTATTGTTGCTAGCCTGTTGTGGAGCCTTTTCAGAAGAGGATAGGGATATTGGAGAAAATTCTGCATTCCCATTTTCAGGGAAGAATGAATTTAATTAGTTTGGAAGTCTTATTTTAATGCAATTGTGGAAGCATCCCACACTAGAGACAGTAGGTGGTATTTCTCCTACCTATCCAGGGTGCAGTCAGCTGGGTAATTCTGCAGATTCAAGCACTGTTCCCCCCCCCATAACCTGGACATCGAGTGCTGATAGCAACAGAAATTTGACATTAATTTTAAGCATTTCTCTTTTGTTCCATTCTAGGATACCTAAGAGGCTTGTTCTATTTATTTCTTTTTCCAGAAGCTTTATTCATGTAGGATGTTGTTGGCCCATTTTAGTGTGTACACAAAGCACTGGGAAAGATAGATGCTAAGGATGGAGGCACTGCCAACGCTTTCAACAAGCTTCCATGTGCTTCTCATCAAACCTAAGTAAACAGTTATGTATTGTCCCCCTTCATGATTAGTTGCCTGCAGTCGGAATAAACTTAAAGTATATTATTGGCATGCAGAAAGAAATGATGGATAGTTAATTTGCGATAAGGGTTTTTTTTTCCACTTGTTCATGAGATTTGGCATACTTTGGGGGCTGCTTTTTGAAATGTGCAATATAGTTACCAGTGGGTAACTTAAGTTTCACTGTTTCTAACAGCTTTTCTGTTGTAAGTAAATGTTTTCTTCCACGTCAGAAGAACTTATGTCTCTCTCCCTGCTGGACAGGCTATCACACATTTCACATAGGTAAAATGCTGTGTCTAGGAAGTTGCTGTGAAGCAAATGTCTGTCTTCAAGTCATTCTTTATGGGTATCCCTCAAAGGGGAAGTCCAAAAGTGGATGTTCTTGGTTTTTTTAAATTAAATTTTACCTACCTGTCTACCTAACATCTGATTCTACTCATTTCTTCACTTTGTGTAATGCAAAACAGTGACTCTTATCTGTAAACCCCTGTGCTTTAGGGATTCAGGTTGGTTTGATGTCTCCCCCTCTGTCCCTGTTTTGTTGTTTTTGTTAAGGAGCTTTTGTTTTATTTATGTGTGTGCATTTGGAGGCATTTTCAAAGTGGCATATCATAGATAAAATTATAAACATTTATAGATTGATATATCAAGGCACAATGTATTAAGTGTATATAAATCTAAGATTGCATATATTCATAATCAATATTGATTTATTTTCTACTGACCTTCATTTTCTTGGAGTAATGTTGCAAGAAGGGACAGCAATTTTTTTTAAAGCCATATGTTTTCTGAAAAGAATTGTATGTCAGAATTACTAAATATAAAACAAATATTTATATACCTGATTTTAAAGTGCTCAGTGGTGCCAAGTATTGCAATGTTGTCTTGTTTGCATACATCTAATTACCTCAATATCTTTCTATTATTGGCATTTTTTATCTATAGTATCTATTTTTATACTCTCTATCTGTAGTGAAATTAGAATATTCTCAGTGAAGGCCAAATTATTCTAAGATTATAGTCTCTGTCAATGGTGGCTTTTTATTTCTTCTTTTGTCTTTTCCTAGATATTGTTGAACAGTACATTTGAAATTACCCTTTCTAGTCTTGGCACAATAAATCGTGGAAGTTCAAATTACCTAAGGTCAAAAACCTTTTTCCAGTAGGACTTGCATACTAAATGTATTAAGAAACGCATTGTAACTCTTAAAAGGCAAAGTGATGAATAAGTTATCAAAGGAACTTTTAACAAGAGTGGAAGTAATATATATCCCAGAGGAAGCTATTATGAGCCCATTAATATCACAAGCCAAAGTTTTACTTACTGAATATAATCTAAATTGCATTGAACTCACCAACTGTCAAGGGAAATACTCAGTTGCTGTGGTCTTGTGGTTGATTCATTCCTTTTATTTCTCCAAATATCTTTCTTCCTTCCCTCTTTGTTTACATGAACAGTTCAAACTCAATTACAGAAGCCACAGTGATTTGGAAAGTCATTGTTTATAACAGGGCGATGTTCCTTGATGCCTATGAATAGAGAAAGTTTCCCTGGTAATCCACATGTAATGCCTCCAAACCTTAAGGTATTGGGACTTGAGCTATATAGGGCTCTGCATGCAATGCTTTTTTAGGCTCTCTGAGCATGTTGGGTTTTGGATGCACCATTCACGAAAGACTGGAAGCAGCGTGGTCAACATAGCCAAGCAGCTGCTTCGGCACTTTCCTAGAATTGGTAATTCTCAAGCTGAAGGTGTGCTTGGGCAATCTGGTAAAAGAAGGCCAAAGGTACCTCGTGACTTACCTCACTGACGTATAAGAAATTATGGTTAAGGGAGTGATTTCTTTCTTGTGCAAACCATATGTAAATCGTGAATACTAGGGTGCTGTGGCTGCTAGAGTGAGTGTCTGGTGTGCGGGGAGAAGAGGAAGCCTGTTTTGGGTGTGTAGGGCGTTAATATACCTCTGTATTTGCATGCATCTATAGAAGCGCTTCATGAGGGACCACTTGCCTATGTGTTCTGTTTTGAGGCCAGCCCCAGCTGGAGACAGTGATGGCAGCTCGCTCTTGGACATGGCCAGGCCAGTGACTGTGGTCAGCCAAGAGCGCCGGCTTCTGCACTGGCTCCCGTCTCAAGGACCTGTGTATGTAGCATCCCCAAAGCCATTCATAGAGCAACTGTGGTCTTCATCTGCTTTGCAAGTCAGGGCTGTCCCAGGCTAGTGTGGCTGATGGTGGTTGTGCCAGGCAGCACAGCTTGTTACAGCCCTCGTCCCACCTATGCTGTGCTATCCATCGCCCAGCGGTCAATAATGCAGCCTCACTGCCGGTTCTGCACTGACACCTCATCTGTCAGCCCCTTGGCCATCTCCTAGCTGGTGATCACTGTTGTCTGTCATCCTCTGCCTGCAGCTAGATGATGTCATGGCTGAATATGACTCTATTGCTGCTCTTTCCTCTCCCTATGCCCACACTTGCCAGGGGATAATGGTAAAGAGCTGTTTCTTCATGAGCTGTCTCAGGTAAGTGCACCCACATGTGGGGCCTTACCCAGCCCTGCTCCAGGCAGTTTTATGGTAAACAGCTTTTCTTTCTCATCCTTTTTGGGAGAGATGTTAGTTCATCCTCATGAATTAAATGAGTCCATCCTCAGAGTAGATATTGTGCTACAATTAACTAGTATCAGCGTTGATTTAATCTAGAAACAGTTAACCCCGAAAAGGGTTTTTGCGCCTTTGCTGTTTGGGAGAGTGAGACCTAGTTCTGGTATATTTAAGGAAAACATCTAGGTCAAAGTAAAAAAAGTTTCCCTTTGGACTAAATTGTCTCCAGAAGACAGTAGAACGGGGGCAGGGCTGAACACCTGCTCTTTCCACCCCATGTGGTTAAAGTTTCCGGTACTTTGCAGAGCTTTGTTTTTAAGCCAGCTCTATTGTAGTGTTCTCACACAAGAAAATTAAAAAAGCATTCACCATTGCTAAGCAGTGAGAGGAGCTGCATTGCGAAGCATGTCAGCTGCTGAAAGTGGCCAGTCTCAGCCTCCCTGCTGCTGTGAGCTGAGTCAGAGAACGGACTGACTGAGGGAATGTCACCAAGTTCAGGGGTTTCCATTTGATCACTACCAAATATTCTTTTCTCACAGATTTTCTGTATAAAGGGATGAATATGGACTAAATATGAAGCAAAATAACTTGATCCTTCGTGCTTTACTTCGGCAAACTCCTGACACCTAGGAGGTGTCTTGAGGCAGTAGAGAGTGATTCCTAACTCATGTCTTCCCTTAGCATGGAGGCAAGTTTATACTATTTCTGGTCAGCGGAGGAGGCATTTAGAGTGACCTTTTTTGTTTTTTTTATCATACAGGGGCCAAATACAGGACATATATTTTACATTACTAGTTCTTCAATTAACCCCATCTAAAATATTTATTAGTATCTCAATTACATTTTGGTAGGCCATTGACTCCACTTCTCCTTTCATGCTCACCAAATTAAAACATTATCCTAAGACACATAAGAAAAAAATCAATTAAATAGGATGAACTCTCAGACAATCCCACCCCTGCAATGGAGAGAACAAAGTCGAGTATTGAGATGGTTTTGTAACAATTAGCTTCAGTCAGACAAAAGCTTTTGAAGGATTCTACTTCTTTATTTATCCTATCTGTTCTACATTTTCAGAGTCTTGCATTCAACAATCAATCATCCAGTACATACCAAATAGCCAAGCAGCCCTAGTAGACACTTATTATGTATGCCCTTCACATTTTGTGGCGGCTTCAATTCTATGACTCATTTTATCATGAGCTTCCACTTTGATGGCCTTTAAGCTATCTACCCATAGCTGTTAAAATGACTGCAAAGTTTGAAATCCTTTCTTGGCACAATTTAATTCTATAACCCAATTAAATCAGATGATGTGAGCTGTTTCTTGAGTATTCTTACTTGTATTCCTTATTGCTCTGTCTTCAGCTTTTCAAATGTTAAAGTTTGAGGAAGGCTCAAGTTTCTCTCCCTTGTTATCATGGAATGCAGCTAAAGCCTCTTTGTCATGATAATGTATTTGATAAGTACTTAATGGTTAAAACATTTAAAATAAGAGGTTTTAATTTGTATGTGATAAACATGCAATGTGTTTTTGAAATATGCATCAGATTCTTATGAGCATGGATAGATTAGATTAACACATCCTACTGCATCGGGTATGGGCTCTAAAATGTCCTTTTATACTTGCCATACATCCACCCTGCATAACCTTTTCAGCTGCAGTATGTCTGTGTAGAATGAGAAGGTGTTCTGCATGACCCTCTCTGTATCATTACAGTAGATGGTGGCATACGTCTCTAGTTGACATGGAAGTGGTCATGCTAAACAGAATGACCATCTGTCTATGCTTTAAGTACACCCTAATCCCATTTCTGATGTGATTCCGATGTAGGAATCCAGTACTGTCTGCTATTGGAAGCAGAAGATCAGGTCTTCCCATGTGTGGCAGTTCTACATTTCAGTTTCAGATATCAAACCGTATGAATCCACAGCAGCAGGAGAAGCTGTAGTTATTTTGTTTGTTATAGCTAGGCAAATGTAAGAGCAAGTTAGCTTTTTCCATTCACTTCAGGGCAGGGATCAACATTTGTGCCTGCCTAGTATTCTTCTGCTCTGTCTTCTGTCTGCTTAAAGCACCTTCAAGCTGACTCGTGCTTTTGGAAAATTTTTGACAGTTGTCACGAAGATACTAGGATATTACAGTGATAGATCTCTCTGGGACCATGTAATGCTAGGTTTTTCTTTGGTGCGCTATATGTAACAATTTAAACTTTACGATGATGAGTTTTACTCCTTTTCTTTAAAGAATTGATGTGCGATGTTATATGATGACATTGTTCTCATGCTTAACTGAAATGGGATACCCCTGAGGTAGCAGGGACTTTTTTCAGCAACAAAAGAAAGCTAAAAATGCTAGAAAACCTGCACTAGATTGCAGATGTGTAACCAGTTATAATTTGCTAGTATACTAATTCACGTTGGTGGCTTAGTGAAGTTGAAGTTGATTTTATAACTTGCAGCTCTGTTGTGTTACAAATTTGGTTTATTTGGTGCTTGATCTAGACAGTAGAAGAAATAACTTTAATATAGTTTTGAGAACTTTCTTTAATATGTCTGGATAACTTCATGCAATGCATATTTCAATAGTAAGCAGAGAATGTTGTATTTACACGTGATGGATCTGAGCAGACATCAGCTGATTTTTATAGTGTATCAACCCTAGACTAGCATTAACTCTTTTTTTTTTCCCCCAAGTAAGAGATGAGCAGTGACATCAAGTTAATTTACACCAGGTGAAAAAAAGGAGTCAGTGCCAGAGCCAAAAATGTAATTATTAATAATCCCAGGTTCTCATACATTTAATTGAAGCACAGCTTTTCCTTGTTCGGTCTTTATTGCTGGAGAAAGTCATTTAGGGAATAGTTGTCTTCCTTGATTGTATTTGGATATCCTGTCAGAAAGATTATAAAAATTTTAATTCTTTTTTCAGGAATTACCATGTATTTCTCTGTTCCACAGTTCCTGTGCTGCTGGTTGAGCTTTTAATTGACAAGATTGGACAGAATGTCAGTGCTAAAGAGAGATTTGGGGGATGTCACCTTTCACCAGTATTTTCTATTAATTCAGTTTTAAGTACGTAATATTTGTTTGAATAGTTACTAATGAAATACAAGAGTGGAGACCAGGTTATGACCTCACTCTCCCACTGAGTCCATGACATTCAGAGGAGTCAGGATGGCTTGTATTGCTGTTACCAGTTTTGAATTTGTATCCCATAAACCATTTATAAGTCAACCCACTTTCTGCAACAAAACAAAACTTTTCTGAAACAAAAACTGCCTTATGCTAAACAGTTTTTTTTAATTTTTTTTTAAACGCTACAATTATTTATTGTCAGGACTCTTTCTTAAGGGATGACTAAGAACAGAACATTTGGGATAACAGAGGATGTACCTGTACCAGTAGCTTTACATTTAAAGTATGTTTTATAATTAGAAATAGAGAAGCATGGAGGAGGTAAAATACTGATATAAAAATAGTCATACTTTGAAACCTGTGCATGTTTAGGATTTTCAAATTGAAAGGGCTTGTGGAGTTTTATTCTCTCATTAATGCACAAGGAATTTGTGTATTCCGCCAATTAGCATTAATAGGGGATACCCAAATAAACCTCCTATTATATTGAAGGGATCTCACAGAGTATAAACTACCAAAGGCATTTATATACAGGTAGAAATACAAAAATGTCTCTTTATGGACCTGAACATTTAAAGTGAGAATGCTGCATTAGGTGTTTATGGTCCATACCCAATAACATGATTTAAGGAACACTTTTCTCATTATAAAAAAAGAGAAAGCAGTAACATGTATCAATTTTTACTGTTATTATTTCAAGTGCAAGTAAATATAATATTAAATATGCAAGAAATCAACACTAGCCATTTAGGAAATTATCTAGGTGCACATTATGTACTTACTAAATTTTAAGGACACGTGCATAAATTTTCTGAGTAAATGAAATGAAGCAATTTTATTGTCTCCTTAAGGCTGATACAAGCCATTGGAAACAAAGAAAGCTTATCCTTGGTCATGCTTTGTGCAAACAAATGCATAAAATATCATCTCCTAAATATGTATGAGAAACAGTGCAGTTCCGCATAAGGTGATGAACATAAAGGTGTCAAAGAACAGCTAAGTCGAACTGAAAAAAGTAACCTTATTGCAAGAAAATGTTAGTGTCAAAAAATGCAGTCTGGGTCATCTTTTAAAGAGACAGGCGATTCTAATGTTCCACTTAACACTTGTGCAAAAAAGGACTCAGTAAGTATGGCGAGTACCTGTATCTAATCCAAAGTCTTCTCTGCTTCCCTGTCAAACCTCTTGGGCCACAATGCCTTAGGTGTTACATCCTTTGCCATGATGAGGACCCTCCTATTTCTCAGTGGGTGCCTTCCACTCCCAGCACTGTAACTTCGAAATAAGCTGTTGTAGCAGTGTTATTTTTCTAGGGCCTCTTTGGCAGGATCCTTTTCCGTGTTTCATACTGCTGTTCTTTTGCTATTGTACTTGTGGCCTTGCTCCTGCAAACCCTAATACTGCTATTACGGCAGATTGTCACAGGAAGAAATTGCCACTCCTATGAGAATCATCCCTTCTTTCCCTGCCTTTTCTTACTTGTTATTTTATGAGCTTTTGTTTAGAAAAGAGGAGGACCAGAACTTAGAGCAGAATACAGAAAATAATACGTATTTGAATACCTGTTCAGTATTACCTATGCACAAAAGCCGGGTAACCAGTAAGCATGGAACATTTATGTCAATGTGCACATTAAGGATGTTCCAGTCCCACTAAAAACATCATAAATGGCAACTGCCAATATGGAGTTTGAGAGCATCCTGATGAAAAGTGCATAGTGCTGCACAAAATCACAGCCGCATTCATCATCACCACTCTCTGCTCTTGAGAGCGTAGCCTGAGGAAGATATTGTTTCGGGAGTTCATCACTGCTCTTTCCTGCTGCCATTGGGGAGAGTTTTCCTTTTCCTCCCACCTACCTCCCTTCTTTCTCGCCTCCATTTGTTAACTAAGGTAGCTTTGGAGTCTTTGAATTTTGAAGGGTTGTTCAGATATTTGAGTTTTATAGCCATGATGCTCTTAACATAGCATGGGGAAAGCTCTGCACTTGCACAGCTGCATGCCTTCTGGTATCCAGATTAACCTGGGTTTCTCCACTTTGAACTGAGCTGTGGACATTAACAGTAGTCATCATGAGTTCCTCCTCTTGAAGTCTTGTAGTTTAAATAGAAGAGATGGTAAGAATTCCACATGAAATGTTATTCCAAAGCAGAAACATGGTGAAGCAAGAACCTAGCTCTCTCAAATACCATACCTATGTTGAGCCTACTGGTCTAGACTGCTGCCACTAGTGCTAAAATACTTTGCATCCAGCCACAGATTTACATAGTATTCTGTTCTGTGCTTAGGAACTTTTCATCTGACTGCATAGAAAAAAAGTTGTGATGTTACTATATAAGCATTAGCACAGTTAATCTATTAGATGTTTCATTGGAGTTGAATTACAAATTCAACTAAAATGAATGTATTTTTTCCTGGCTTAATTAAAAATACACAATGCAGAACTGCTAGTTACCCTACAATGAAATTCCTCACAGCTTGAGCTCTCTGATTTAGGGACGACTTATCCTAACTGCAGATTTCTGTATATCTTCAGAATACATTTAGAGCTAAATATAGAACAGGGTCATGATCAAATTTGGATAGTCTTTAACAGCATTTTCAAAAAAGGTTTTTCAGAAGACTGGAATGGTCAGAGGTACCTTGAAAATTCTGCTTTCCTCTGAGATTAATAAAGTTAGCTCTTAAAAAAACTGATGAAATCTAATCTTTTGATGTCCCTTAACTCCAAAGAAAATGGAATCTTTCTGGAGGGAGGTCCAAAGAAACTCCATAAAGAATCTGGAAGAGCTTTGAAAATGATAACCAGCTGGTTGTGAAGCAGCAGGCTGCTACTACACAAAGTGCTGCAAAGCTAATAATAGCCTGGAAATAATGGCTAGCTAGCTTATGCTTTCAGGATATCTGGCTGAGTATATCCCCTTCATCTGATAGCCAAGTATTTCAGCTCAGAGACCACCTGTGTTAATCATCCTTTTCAGGAATGTTGAGGTACAGTGGCATACGATGTAACGTGTTCTTCACAATAAATAATTTTAACTACCATATCTTTAGTTGACTGGCTTCTGACTTTGAACATATAAGACCATATTATTCTTGTTTAAAAAAGATTGCTGTGTATACACACAGAAAATTACTTCTCTCTTTTCTTTAAAAGACGGAAAGCTATATAGCTTATAAAATGACAGTTTGAGTATGCTTATAAAGTTATATGCTTTTCTTTGAATGTCTACTCTGACGGTACTTGGGCTGAGACAGGATGCAGACCTATGGAAAGACTTATTTAAGACCTCAAATCTTTACATCAATGCTAAATAATTAAATTTTTCATGCGTTACCCAAGTGAAATAAGTTACTGCTAAATATTATTCCATAGACTGGCTTTTCCAGCCTCAGAGAGACTTGAGGGTACGTGTACACTCTGTAACATTAACACTATGGAGACCGAGAGTTCTGTTCTGAGGTCAGAAGATGCAGACATTGAGTCTTACCTATCAAATAAGAAATATTGACAAATATTCTGGAAGGGTAGAATTGTTTCTATTTGTAATTAGTCCTCCTTACCACAAAACTAGCTTGTTTCTTTGCACAGTGCTCAGCTATATCACATAGCCCAATGTACCTGTAATATCCATGTATGTTACTTTGTCCTGGTGGTAACCCAATAAATACAAACGAAAAGCCAGAGTAATAGATACAGATGGAGCTGGCTTTACTGTGTGTCTTTATAATGTATCATGTCACTTAAATTCTCTGGTTGCACTGACATCTCCTGTTCTGTACTGAAATGCATGGGAGTACCTGGCCTGTCACTCTGCTGAAGGGCTGTGTTTGTCAGGTAGGACAAGTAGTGGAAGGCTAATCTGGGAAGCTTTTTTCCTCACAGACCACCCAGTCAGTGGTGTGCAAATGTTATTTTGGACTGGATAGGTCACCCCCAATATGTATTTTGGGCTGTTCTCTTGAGAGGATGCCTCAATTTAGTAACTATGGATATTAGGTGATGAGTTAACAGAAAAGAGCTTCTCTTGCCACATCCTAACCAAAGTCACATCCCACTTCCATCCCCATACAACAGGAGGGATTGAGAGAACAATCTATTACAATTTACAACCATTACAATAGAACCATTGCACTGTTATGTTATACAAATGATTTGAATGACAGGCAATGCACTTATAAACAGGAACCAGTAGTCTTGGCTTCAACATCTCAGCTCTTCTACTATATAAACAGTGCCACAGGTCACACTCCAGATAAGAAATCCAAAATTTTCTGTTCAACGGTGGAATATAAATTGGAAGAGCTGCTAGACCAAGGTCTTGAAAACTAAACAGATATTTTGACAAATTTAAGCCATGAGGAGAAAAGGTTTCCTGATGTCATTGCTCAATGCAGAAAATGTGAGCAGACTAGCACAGGTTGTCAAATGCTTTGAAATAGACAACTGAATAATAAGTGGAGAAGGAACTAGAGATGAAAGAGAAGAAAAAAATGAGAATGAACAACTGCATAATAAGTGAATAAGGAATAGAAGAGACCTAAAGGGGGGGGGGCGGGGGCGGAAGTGAACACAAGCAAAAAGAGAGGAGTTTATCAACTCAAGAGCACTGGAACAGTAAGAACCGCTTTCTCACAGAGTTAGAGTTCACCAGACTGTGAAAAGAGTTCTACCATAACTTTGAAACAAGGTACCCAGAATATGATATGTAAACCTAAATGTCAACAACATCAGTGGTTTCATTTCAAAAGCAATACAGGCCTTACTGGTCCAAATTGATGCAGTACTGCAGACACCCACCCATGTAGTCTCAGAGGCTATAAATTGGGATGGTATAGTCACACTGGTTTTTGCAATGCTTAGGTTCGCTGCTTTATTCATCCATTTGGAAACAATGAGCCCTCTGTTACAGTACAGAGGCAGTCACAATAAAAATTCTGTAGTCTGTCCGATTTATTTTATATGGAATTAAAAACCTGGGTTTAGAAGTATTAATGGTTTGACATATTTATTTGTTCGTAGTTTACTAGTTTCCCCTATAACTGATTATGTTTTTTTGTTTTCTGTTAATCAGAGAAAAGAAGGTGGCAAACCTTGCAAATGGTATAGCATCAGCTGTTCATCACCTTGGTATTAGAGTCATACCTGATCTGTGTGTGTATGAAGAATAAAGATAGATGTATATACATAGCTCTACAACTAGTAGTTCTGGATGATTTTGGCAAACAAATGGATCTGTATGTTTGAAAGGAAATGAAAATCTATAATGCAATTTGACCACTCCAGTAAAAACTGACCACTTGGAACATGAACACAAACCTCAGTTAACTTTAGAAAGCCTACTACTTGGAAATGATTTATCCATTCTTTTGAGAGGCAAAAGAGTCAGACTTCATTTTACACTATGATATCTGTAAATATAAGGCAGTGGTTTTTTTTTTAGAGATATTAAATACTGACAACATCCATCACTATTGATTAGGAATCATTAAAAATAACTGGTATAAAGATCACTATAATCACAGTGAAGTAGTGCAAAGGTAGTGAAGAGCCCATTTTGTCGCAGTCTAATCTTTAATTGTGAGTAATGAGGAATATAAAATGTGCGCGTAAGAACAGGAAACATGTTTATATATTTCAATTCCCATGGAAAGCAAAATCAAAGTTGTATGTATGTGCTTCACAGCATATCTTCAATGTCTTCCCTTTCTTTGAGAAACAGCCTCTCTGTAGCAAAGTTTTTCACCAGTTCAGAATGTACTCTGGCAACAAACGCTTGAAAGAAAGATTTCTGGACTTCAGTAAAGCTTTTGATATGCCATCACTTGGGAAATCATGTGGATAGAATAAAATGCTTGCAGAGCAAATAATGAGATGTATGGAAGGGAACTTACCACACTGGAGGAGTTCCTTAAAGGTCTGTGTTGGAGTAGTCCAAAGAAGTAATAAATAGTATGGTGATGAATTTACCTGGGAAAAGAAAAGCAAGCTGGAAGACATTATTAGGATATTAAACATGGATAGTGGAATTATTTTGTTTAGTGAAATTATAGAAAGAAAAGTAAGTTTAATAACTGCCGTTATTAATGCCCATTCAAGTTTAAATTACAGATTCTTCAATGGTAAAACAAACAATTATATAAACTGGAGATTCCCATCATTTGATGATGAGTGACTTATCTGAATGTATATTTATGCATCCCAGATGACTGGGAGCCATGACTATGCCAAGAGCATGAACAAACCCTCGGTGACCTTATTGTGTGTCAGACAATCTATTTTGAGTAGATGTATGGATCAGAAACTACCAGTGTTTAAAGCATTGTTAATTTCTTACCTGAAATATCATGTACAATTTTGGAAAACTGAATTCAGACTAGAGTGGAGAGGAGTTGTTGTATCTAACGGTGAAGTGGTATGTCCAGAAAGAACTGCTGCCCACAGAGCACAGCAGAGCCGTGCAGCCTCACCAGCTCAGTCCTGTAAGATGTACGGTGCCTGATCACAGCAGTGCACCCATCCTAATTAGCTCAGGCTCTCTGCAGGTGTATTAACTTGCAGGAACTCCAAGAATTATTAAAGTTAAGGTCACTGTTGGTAGACGAACAAATACGTATTAAACTGGAGATAAATAATTTTGGGCTGGAAATGAGAATACTGTTTCTAGCCTTAAGAAATGACATCTGGTGTTCTGAGGAACAATCTCGCCACCAGGAGCTGAGAGATTGAACACTGCGTGATGTTTAAAGATGGATTTGACATATTTAAGTGAAAGACTATATTTAATATTGATAGTAATGTAGGGGATTGAATTGAAGGCTGCAGGTCCTTTCCCACTCATCTTGTAGTGAAGCTTATTTCTTGTTTCCTGGCTACTGATGTTATGCTTCCTTTTTTTTTTTCTTCACTCAGTCTAGCAGAATTGTTTATAATTTTTGGTTAAACCAGCACCAAATTTTATTCCTAAGCACACCATAGCATCCTCACAATGGGACTATTGACACAAGTTGCCTATGTAGATACAGCATAATAATGCCGCCTTCCCCATGTCGCTGGTGTTTGCTTTCAGTATAATGATAAAGCACAGCGTGGTCTCTTCTACTGCTTTCCACTGGGCAACAAGGAAATGTTTTTTTTTACTATCGATGAAAAGAGTTCATTTTTAATGTACATTTTTATACGTGCAGCTAGGACAGTGTTACATGGAAAGCCTCATACTTCAATGTTTCGAGTTGAGTATTAGTTCTTATATAATGTTTGACAGTGTGAAATACTCAAATCCAGTCACAGGATATGCTTCTGACCAGGTTAAAAAGAGCAAATGTAACTCTCTTGCTTACTCTTTAAATTCTAATGAAAAGTCATTATGTTGTTAAGTAGTATGTTAAACAGCTGGATTTGTTTTAAACAAATTAGCTTCTGATAGATTCTTGTGATGAAGTTCAATGTTCTGGCATGGAGTTGACCCAAAGATTTCCCACTTTTTGATTTTTCTCTAGAGGGAATTCTCTTACCCCAAACCCCAGCCCATTCGTTGTACTATATGGAATGATTTTTGTAATTCTAATGTCTATATAGAGGGATCAGCAAGTGAAAGTGTCTGACAAGACACTATCTCTGCTCTGATGCTCCTCAAAGACACTCAGTTCAGGTCAATGTTTTACCTGAAGAGGGTTAAATGAAAAGAACTATTTTGTATTGTATTAATACTAATGAATGGCTTGGTGTTGCGTTAAGCAGAGACTCCTTGGGCTGCACATCTTTGTTTCAGTTGCTTCCTGTTGTAGTTTTGGTTAACATTGCTTATTTGCTGGTGCAGTGCTCTTTCACCTTTCAGAATCGTGTCTGTTGTGCCTATTAAACATCCCTTGATACAGTTTTGTGTGTCATAAAGGCCCTTGGAACTGAATTTGATGTACTTGAGAATAATCTTGATTCTTTCAACCCCCTTGTGTACAATTTGGGGAAACAATGGTATCTGTTAAAAATTTGGAGGAGAAAAGCAGTGGATTTACAATCCCTGGGAGAAGGTTGTAAACTCTTACTGGGGTGCTTATAAAAGGACATTATCACATTTGAAAAGCAGAGGCAGTGGAAAACAACCTTCAGAGCTGTAACCTTCACAGCTGCTTTTTCTCCTTGAGGAAACCAGTTATCTGTAACCCATATTTTTTTATCCAAGACACTGTTTTTTTCTTTCTTTTTTGCTTTTTAAAATTATCATTTCAGATATGGTTGTGGTGCAGCAGTACAGACACTAATAGCTTTGCAAATAGTAACCCTAACCCTGAACAGATTTGCATCCACTGATATCTAGTTTTTGATAGAGACAGAGAACTAAGACGACTTTTAACAGCATATGAATGCTTTATGGTTTCAGGCTAGAACAGTTCAATGCATGTGAGCTTCAGCTAAGTGTGTTGTGGCTGAAAGGTGGTGCAATTGCATTGCATAACCTACTTTAGGAGAAATTAATTATCAATCTCAAGCTAGTTTTTACTGGTCTTGCTTCCACACTGCAAAAATAAAGTGAAATCATCAAACTTCCTGCTTCTTTTTGATGACATTAGAAGGGAAACTGAAGAAGAATGAGACATGACGACTGAGCCATCCAGTGATGTGGCTTATTCAAGCTGTGAGTGCTGGTAATGAGGCCCAAATCAAGTAGAAGAGAGGGGTAATTGTAGCATATCCCTGCTCTAACAAGCATATTATACAGAGGGGGCCCTCTGTACTGTACGGAGGGAATCACTAATAGTAATATTCATACAAAATGGATTCATATGAAGGAAAGAAACACCAGTCATCCTGTGTACCTACCTTTTTCTGAATATTAGTGACCTTAACTCTGCATTTTATCTTGGCGACTTAATGTCCCACTTTAAAGAGTTCATCTCACCATTGTTAGGAGGTATTTTGTTCCCAAGAGATACAAGAAAGATATTTGACAGATTGTCTTTGAAGATAATGCTGAGGATAGTCAAGTGTAATTTCAATTCCTCCCTGTTAAGGCTAAGAAAGAGAGGAAAATAGTTGTAGCTTTAAAACTGTTAGCAACTTGTGTAGCGGCCTTTGGTTCCAGCTTAGAAATCAAAAAGTATCCTGTGAAAAACTGATAAATAATTAAATCCCTTAATTATGCTATAGGATGGTTGTAAATAACCTGAAATATGTGTAGAATTAATAACTGAACAACAAAGGATGAAAATATTTGCCAGTAAAATGATAACCTTCATTTTGGATACCACTATACAGACAAATAGCAAAGGATGTCTGCCCAGATAGCTTGCTATCTGCATGATATGACATCATTACGATATGGCATCACTGGTGCTCACTGAGCCACCTTCCATCATTTATCAGCAGTCCTGGCTAACTGGTGAGGTCTCAGCTGACCAGAGGTTAGCAGATGTGACACTCATCTACAAGAAGGGCTGGAGGGAGGATCCTGGGGAACTACAGGCCTGTCAGTCTGACCTCAGTGCCAGCATGGAGTTATGGAGCAGATCATCTTGAGTACCATCACGCGGCATGCACAGGACAACCAGTCAGCATGGGTTTGTGAAAGGCAGCTTCTGCCTGACTAACCTGATCTTCTATGAAAGGTGACCTGCTTAGTAGATAAGGGAAAAGCTGTGGATGTCATCTACCTAGACTTTGGTAAAGCCTTTGACACTGTTTCCCACAGCATTCTCCTGCAGAAACTGGCTACTCAAGGCTTGGCCAAGCATACGCTTCATTAGATAGAAAATTGGTTGGTTGACCGGGCCCAGACAGTTGTGGTGAATGGAGTTAAATCCAATTGGTGACCACCCACAAGTGAATGATGTTCCCCAGGGCTCAGCATTGAGGCCTGTTCTGTTTAATATCTTTATCAGTGGTCTGGACAAGAGGATGAAGGGCACCCTCAGTAAGTTTGCAGATGACACCAAGTTGGTCAGAAGGGTTTTCCCCTAGTGTTTTGGTTCTTTATAATCTTCAATTCTGTAAAAGTTAATATTGCCTATTAGTTTAATTTGCACCAGATAAATGGTGATTCTTTTATAAAGCAAAGCCATCCAAATGTAACTGAAGGTATTAAATCTTGGAAATACTTCGTTAACAAACCTCTCTACCTGAAGTGAAATGACCTATACTGATACTCAGCACTGCTATGTTTGTCAGTTGATTCTTATTACAAATACAGTCTACCTATGAGTAAAGAAAATATAAACACTTGAATATCAGTGAATGTCTTGATTAATATTGCGATAAACTTTTTAACAGAAGATATATCCACCAGTTTTTCATTGCTTTCTAATTCTGTATGATTCCTGATCATGTTTCTGCTTTTCTTTTTACTCACAAATTAAGATCTTGTGATACATTTATGAAAAAGAGACGATTGTGAAATGTCCCATAGAAATGTATTTAAGCTACTTTAGCTAATTATTTTTCTTTCAGTTTGAAAACTAGGAATTTTAGGGAGACTTTAATACGTATAAATATAAATAGGCTTTGACAGAACTCTTGCACATATTGACACATTTAAATGATTGACTTTCCAAGAATGGATTAACTGTTATTAGTAGATACTATGGTTTGGATATGTGTAGGAGTTTCTGACAAAAGCACAATTTGGTCTCACCAGCGTAAACTGTTTTTTTTAGGCACTTACAGGTACTATACTGACAAATAGAAACACATTTAGAGCAAAAAGATCCATCCTGATATTTGGTAGATGCAAATTTATGCAGCCATTATTGCATTGTGAAATGTGTGCCACTGTCTGAAGAATAATATAGAGGGTAACTCAGGTCAGATTCCTACTTTCCACCAAGTAAAAGTATCTATCTGGACGAAAAGCTTTCCATAAACATCAGATTTGATTTGATTTTGGCAATGAACTAAACTGAGGACTTCCTAATTGCAAATATTCTGCAGTAAGAGGTTCTGAGATAGATACAAAGTTCTTGTTCAGCTAGAAGAAATAGCCTACTTCTGGGAAGCCATGGGCAATATTTAAGGCAGGTCAAATGGTGTGGAAATCTAATACAATTTCTCTACTGCTGCTGCAACAATATAGGTTAGGTCACTTTAGTTGCTGCTCTAAGGGCAAGACTGGACTTGCCTTTTCCTGTATGCACACAATGCTGGCTCGGGACAAAATGTATCCTCTACTTGCTTCATCTGTGGTTATCTTCTGTAAAATGAAGTCTGTAATATTTGCCATAAGATATTTTCATCAATCCAGAGCTTTTCAAGCTATAAGATTCTGTAGACTGAGACTTTTAGCTCTTATGTTTGTGAAAGTTACTTAAAATAAAAACAGCTTTTATAATCTTCATGTTCTTATCTAGTAGAAGCTGTATCTTACTTTTAGGGAGGATGCTGCTGATTTTCAGATAAGCTATATCAAAGACATGAGATACACATTAATTTTCTTCTCTGGATTAGCATGAGTATTTTCACATGTGCTTCATTTATGCAGTAGCTGTGTAAGGCACAGTCTTCCAGAGAATACAGATCAGTACACTCTAGAAACACCAGAGTGAACTGGAGCAACAACAATGAAGATGAGTTCTAACAAATATCATACTTATTAAATTGTATTTGACCACTAGAGTATTGCCATGTAGAAAAGCTAAAAATGAAGCTAATAGCAGTATATATCTGCCTTTTTAGACACAGAGCAACATTTTTGCCTGCTACTTTGCTTTTCTATGATATAGAGAGACTCTTTATTAAAGAAAAACATGTCATGCATTTGAGTATCTTTCTTGAGAGAAACAGCTGAAACTTGGCATGTGTATGTACTCTGGAAATATGATCATACAAAGTAAGCATCTCTAGCAGCATACCTGAAAGACGCAGAGTTGCCACAAATAACTCTAGCTTTCAATAAACAGAATCCTCCATTCTAAACATGTCTCGTACATAAAGAAGAATCAGTTTGGTTGTAAAGATGTCTGAATCTCAACACAAATGCACTGTAAAAATGGTTACCTCAGGTAACCAGCCAATAACCGCCTCAGCTGTTTTATATATTTATAAATATGGCTCTTATTTTCAGTATATAAAATAAATTGCTTTTTTTTGGCACATCTTTTCAACCAGTCCACACTCTCTAGCTGTATTTATTTGAAATGTACTCAAAGACATGGACTTAGACATCTGGCCTGCATTGGTGGTCAGGATCTGGATAATGTAAATGGTCTTCAGCTTAGCTATGAAGTAAGCAAAGGGAAAGTCCTGGATCTGAGCTCACTATAATTTCGAGATACTTGAAATTAAAAGGTTTATATTGTGCCTCTAACTTATGACTCCTGATTATTTTTTTTATTATTATTTCTGTATCATCCTTTTAAAGATTTGGATCTTTCCCAAAAATGGTGTGTATCCCTTATATGAAACTACATGAATGAGTTTCTGTGATAGGACTGATCTGGAAATATGATCTATTCCCCTAAACCACAATATTTGCCATATTTAAATGAGATATGGCTAAATAGCTGTATTCAAACAGTTGAAAACACAACCACAAGTAGCTACTTCATAGTGGAAAGCAATCAAAATGTGCCTATGTGTTTTAATTTATGGCTTTTTTATATCAAAAACTGGACTAATTGTAACCTATTTTTGTTTGCATTCCATATATATGTATGATAGGTATTGGTACCCTAGTTTTCTCATGAGAAATGTGACTTGACTGGAATAATGGCTCTCTATTGACATTACAGTGAAAGGATATGGTTTTCCTCAGTTTCTTTCTGTCTTGTGATTTTATACCTCTTTGAAGGTACAATCAAGAAGGATGTTTAGCAGATGTGACCAACACAGGCACAGTGGATCCTAGATACCACAGTGTCCCTATGCTGATAGTCCTTTCTCATCTCACCTCATTGATGAGGTGACCCTCCTTGCATCTGAGTGAAGCTGCCATTGTCAGGGCCTTTTCTATCAAAAAATGTCTATGTTGAAAAGCATAGCTTCTCTATTTTTGACCTTTTATAAGTGTATACTTCTCTCTCTGTATAGGTTCATAAAGGAACAGAAACGAACTAGAACTGGAACCTCTATTTTACCTTGGGAAAAATAAGGTTCTATTCACAATCTCCAAAATTGTTCTAGTTTTCATAACCCTGAGAATATGTTACATTCCTTACCGCTGGATTCCTTGATAAACTTGATATACATCTTACTATACCTTATGACATACCTTCACTCCTGTGGGATGTTCTGGTTCAAACGGAACTTTAGTCCTCTCAGCTGTCCAGAGTCATTGTCTTTTCTACCTCCCTATCTTTAGTCTCTTCCAGTGTGAAGTGTCGATTATTATGACTTGTGATTGGTTACTCTAAATGCTTTTTCTTCTTTTTTTTTTTTTTTTTTTTCATCACCACTATATTGTGTAACGCAAGGGAATACCCGATGCTATGGGCATAGTGCTTTGCATGTGGATTACACTATACTGTTCTGTATGAATTTCTGTAATGCGTTTATTACCTCAGGATCTGAGCACCTCCCAGTAGTACTTTAAGTAACCAAATCTGTCACAGGTTATTTGCTTCCTTATCCTCTCAGATCTGCAGTGGAATGGTATGTTTTCTGCTATTTTTTAAATGTGAGACTGATTTATTTGTACCGCAGAGAGAGAGATGAAAGATTTGTATTTCGCACTTTTAGCAGAAGTATTGGGTTCTTGATTCCTGGGGATGTTCACCCCAAAGTCAATTCCCAAATAAGTAGTAGTTGCCTGGCTTTCACAAAGGCAGAGCTGTGCTTTTTTAGTAGAAATCTAATAATTACAGCTACTGCTGATACAGTAGGACATCTTCTGGCTACTCAGAGTGCTTTTAACCATGAAATTCACAGTAATTTACTGATGAACCTTAAGGAAAACAAAAATTCTAACTTGCTATCTGGCAATGTTTCTGAAAGTGTTTTCTGGAATGTCAAATCTAATTTCTGTTATAGTTAATGTAGTCAACAGTATTACTCGGAAAAAAGGGATAAGTTTTATTTCTTATTAGATACTTCTCTTTTCTTGACACCTCTAATAAATTTAGTAGTGATTATCTTTTGTAAATGCAATAATATATGCAAGTTGCAGTTTATTTGCTTTTGTGTTACTTTCAGATGTACTGTGTTGGCTTCATTATTGTTGCATGTTTATGTGCAGTGGTACCTGTCGAACATGACATATTCAAAATGTGAAATGCCTGTAATAAAAATACAGTTGAATGGTAGAAACTAGAATTTATTTATTTTTTTCCACAAACATGATACGTTATTTGTTTTACAGATTTTTGAGATGAAAATTGGGGGGAAACTAATCCGTTCATAGCTCTTGGAGAATTGAGTCAGAACTGGGTTTGCAGTTGTTGTCTGACAAGGACTCTTGATGATATTGTCTCTCTCTATCCTCTGAATAGTGAACACCGAGTCTCTTCCTGCTCAGAAAGGCTTATTACCGTTAGATTGGCTTCTAAACCAAGCTAATACAGGTCACAAAGTGTAGTAAATTGACAGCTTCTCTAACTGATGAAAAAAATAATTGCAGTGTGAGGCAGGAGAAGTTCTAAACTAATTTTTCCTTAGCAGAAAATAGGTATTATCAAATACAGAGTATGTTATGTCAAAGTAACCTTGAATTTTTGCCTTGAAGCTAAAAACAGCTGGAATTTTCAGTCATGGTAATGTCTATATCTGAGCAGTTGCATAATGAAACTTCAACATCTAAGGAAGTCTCCTACTACCCAATTCAAAGGTGTTATTTTTCCAGGAAGGAAGCCTGTGTAGGTAGGGCTTTCTTTCACACCCTTCGGAATGGTGTCCTTGAGACCTTTTAATGCTTTGGTGTGGGCCGGATTGGTAAGGTTATGTATCTGAAATTGGCACATAACATTTAACTTTAGGAACTCAAAATTCGGTCACTAATTTCAGAAGAGTTAACATTGAGATCTCGGCATCAATTATGAGTACAGTCAGCAAATTGAAAAAAAAATAAAAATCAGGTAATTTTGAATATTTCTCTCATTCTCATGAGTAGTCAAGAAAATATGTCAATTGCTAATTGGACAAAATATACAAGTTATAGTAAGAAATATGAGGAGATAATAAATTCATTCATACTGCCTTATGTTGCTTTACCTTATGAAGATCAGAGGCTGTTGGTTGGAAAATAAATGTGAATAAGGTCAGAAAGGGTTGAACAAATATATTGCCAACAAATAGAAGACCTAATATAATTTGAGGAGCAAACTCCCCTGATTTCTTTCATCTCTGTGATATTCAGTGACCCAGTATGAATTGTAAATAGGTAGACAATTGCTAGGCAGCAAAATCTTATTACAAGTTCCTTGCCAATTCTAGCAATAATGGCTTTTAAAATGCCTGCAGATTGTTTTATCACAAACTTCAGTATAATTTCCTTCCTACAAGACAAACCATTTTGCTCTAGCAGAAGGAATATTTTCAAAAACTGAGGTAAATATCTGATGCAGCTTAAAGATACACCCTGAAGCTGAACATAATATTTGCATAAGAAATGACTGACTTATCACATAAATTTTCCTGTGTATTTTGCAAGCTTGCCTCCAAGGGGCATGTAAACCTGAAAGAGAGAGAAGTCAAATGTAAAAGAGGTATTTCTGCCTGAAAAGAGCAGTCTTATCTGAGGGGTTAGTATGTTGTATCCTGATAAGAAGGGGGTTGTTTCTCTAGCATACATGGAAAATTTTGTGGGCAACTTTCATGACTTTTTAGTTGATATACTGAAGATGTATTGCCTGTATGTTATGCTGCAAAGGTATCGTATCATTATATGTCCTTATGGTTCTTAGAAACTGAATTGCGACATCAAGGAGATACAAAAGTATTTCTAATAGCTGAACTTCTAGGAAGTGGTTTATCAGAATACTGTATCCCATTTCAATGTAGTGTAATGAAGAAGCTATTTTTAAAAGAAGAAATAACTGATATACATGAGGTGAAAATATTCAACAACATACAGTCATCTGAATCATGTAAGGTGCATATAGTCAAATTTTGAAGAAAAGTGGTGCTGGATGACATTGAGTGTGCACATAGACTACTTGGTGCTGAAAATGCAACTCTAAATTACTATCATTGGAAGAAAACAGTGAAAGGGATGGGCTGGTAGAGTACGATATCAAACATCACTGCTTTAAATATTTATTTTTATCAATGCTGCTGGCTGGTGGCCAGGAAAATTGGAAACTATCTTTCCACTCAGTATATTTTATTAATCACACAGGTTTTTGAAGAAGAACATAGTTGTGTGCTCTTGGTGAATTGTGAGTATGATGCTTTTTCTATGTCTGACAATCAACTTCTTGTATGTATAAGCCACTGTCCATTTGAAATGAGTAAAAGAGGACATTAAGTTCAAGGGATAGCAGATCAGATTCTTACTCGCTGACCATCAGAGACATTTTTATCATTGATTCTCATTTGCTTCTCAGTCAATAAACTACACACAGCACTATCTGAAAAGTCTCTGTTTGCTGAGGTCAAGTGTCTTCCACATGTCATCAAGTTCATGACTTGAATGGCTCAGAGGTGTTTTCTGGAGAAAGGCAGTGATCAGCTGGGATGAAATTTAAGGAACCTTGAGGTTACAAAACACAAAGAAGGTCTTCCTTAGGAATTAATTTTTAAATTGGTTCTTGTTAAATTCAATGAAGCAAAACCAAGCTGCCTCACTGATCCATTTCCCTCTGCAGTGTGTGTATTTCTTCCCATTTATCCAAGCCATTGAAAGCAAGGAAGCTGCTATTTTTGTAGGATTGCCGGTAGTCAGACATTGGAGAAAACTTACTCAACTGTCAACATTTATCTTGTGGCTATAATCTCTTTGTAAGATGTAGACTGTGGTTTCTACTTATTTGGTGTTTGTGCAGAATGCCATGCGTGAATGTTTAGGCTCGGTGAATCACTCGGTGGAGTCAGGCAGTTTACCTCAACAACACAGAAAAGAAAACGTAGATTTTGAAGCACCTTAAAAATGGTGGTGTCTTCATGCCTTATTAAATTCTGGTTTTGTACAGTTGTTACGCTCAAACTACGGTTCTTAATAAAGAGAGGTTCTGTTGAATAACTGGAATGAGTCTTTCTGGACAGGCTTTTGAGAACCATGCTGTGTTGATCTCTGCTGGAAGCTGTATTTTGCATATCTTACAATAGCAGCATTTTCTGTCAATGCCAGAACTGTTGCAGTCAGTCATCACTCATGGAAATGTAAAATCTTTGCAATGCCAAGTGGTAGAAAGACAATGACACCAGACTCTGCAATGCATGAAGCATCCATATCCTAAACACATGGAAATATCTGTGACTACAGATGGCCACCTCTGGGTCCTTTTAAATTTGATCATTTGTGTGTCAGAATGTGTTTCACTAGACAGTAATGTGGTAAGATGATACAATATAATTTTCTTTCTACCATTAGGTTGGTCATGAAATCTCAGTGCTACCAGCACGTTATAAGGCAAAATGACCCACTAAAGGACTAAGACCAGACTCCATCTTATTAAATGAGTGATAAAATTGAGCAATATCCTTGCCAAAACAAGTGTGAGGGAATCAAGTGAAGAAATACTGTACTAATTTAACACTCACAATTACATAAGTCATAAATTCATCTTTTGGAGGTGTTTAAGTGAAATAACAGTGCACTACAGATGGCAGTTAACATGTCAGTCATGCTCTTGCGATTAAGAGGAATACCTTCAAAATCTGAAGAAGCATTATTATTCATATTAAGGTTGAGAATATAGAGTGAGTGCAGCTGAAACCAGCTCAGTCTGAAACAGAGGCTTTGTTGTTCCAGGTAGAATATGCAAGCAGACTACAAAGTGAGAGTTGCAAAGATCACACTGGTGCCGCCACGGTTTATACTTCATAGTATCAAAGCAGAACTCACATCTGACTGCCATGCCAAAGATTTCTTTGCTTTGCGTTGTTTCAGAAGTGTCTTTCTTTTCTCTTTGCTGCATGAGGTGGTGGCATTGCTCATCTGGGAGACAGATCTAACAGCTTTGTAGAGTGCCATTTTTTTTCATGCATTAGGACAATCCTCTTGTTTGCCTCTTGTGAACAGACTGTCTGCTTTACAGTGTTCAGGCAATGTAAAGAAACCAGATCATGAAAAAAAGCTCTAGCTTTCTGAATGTCTGCCTGCACATTTCTCTCCCAGAAGTTTTTCCTCCAGAATACAATCTGTACTGACAACTGGTAACACAAAGCCAGATTTTGAAAAGTATTCTGTTGGCTAACATGCAGATGGATAGCCAGAGGGGCCTCTGAGTATGGCTAGGCACAAACTTATTTTGTCAGAAATAAGCTTTTGATTGTGATCTATCAAGAATTCCTTCAAAATAAGAAATAAAGCCAGAGAGGGCCCTTAAATAATGTCACAAAAAGATCAGCTGGTTTTCTCACAGTATAGTGCTATGAGCCAAGCCATTGTTGGCATGGCTATAGGCTGTCTCCATCGGCTGCTTTATCCTGGAATAATGCTTTAATATCGACTGTTCATCTTTTCAACATCTGCTTCTTTCAGTCTTGTCTCATCAACACTTTTTTGCTCTCATCATTTCCCCATGAAAGGATCATTGTAGGTGAAAATCTGTTAAACACATCCCATTCAGATTCAGTTGAAACTCACCATTTCAAAAGCCTTTAAGCTTTTACTGAAAGCCTTTAAATTATTATCAGTTCTAACTGATCATTGCTAGAGACCAGGTATATGATAAAAACTCTGTGCTAGGGAAAATTTCGTAATGCCACAGAGAAGCCAGCAGGGATGGCACAGATCATAAACCTGTTTCCTTCTGTAAGGGTAGCGATTGAACTACCAATCCCTTCCATTCAAGGTGGCTGAAATTGGAGGTTTTTTTTTTCTTTTCTCTCAGAATTATGTTGAGCACTTGCACTGACTTCACCTGGAGCTATGGTCTCAGCAATGCTGGAAACTCAATCCCTGCAATTCACTGTGAAGACCTCTTCAGAGAGAATAATTTTGAGTTCAGATGTGTTACCTTGGCCACTAAAGACTTGTTCATGTTGATGCTGTACTCTGAAAAGATATATGTGTTGGCTCACAGACACTCAGCATTCAGATATTCATCAAAAACTGCTCAAAATTTTCAGGTGTGGAAATTGGTCTGGAGGTTTTACAAAGTCACTTTTTGTGTCCATGATCTCCTCTGGATACAGAAAAGGTTTGTGTGGGGATATCTATATATTTATATAGTAAATAAAGAAGCACTAATAGTAAACAAACTAAAACTGTAGCCATCTTTCATCCTTTATATTTCAACATTAGGTGCATAAGCGTTTGGCGCAGATTCAGCTAGTATGGTGTCCAGATTATTTCTTTGCGATGTCCCCTTAATATATTGTAAAAAAAAAACAAACAACCCAACAAACAGTCTTGGACATTATACTGATTTTCTGCCTTTAGGGATTAGATAACTAATGGCAAACAGTTGCTGTAAGTATTTCATACGTGATGCTTGACATCAGAATTGAGTTCCGATTGCAGCTCCTCACCTAAATGAGATGATGTGTATTTTATTCTGCCTTGTTTTGCTTCCTGGCTGAGTTTACTGTGATTTTGCTAGTTGAACTTAAAAAACAAGGAAATTAGTAGGCCTTTTATCCGTTGTGGAGCAATGGCAGGGAAGAAATAATAATTTTTTTTAATGTAAATTTTCCCCTCTGTAGTCCACAAAGTCTATGTTGTTAAAAACACTGGTCAAAGTAGATCAGTGAGATTCTGCAGGAAGACAATGATTTTGTGCAAAACTAAATTTTATCACTTTCCTCCACAAAGTGAAGTATACTTTCAAGTATGTACAGTTTCTTCTCTGCCAGAGCTGCAAAAAGGATGGTGAGTAGACATTTTATCCACATAAAATCACACTTCATATTTCCCAAATTTATTCATCTGTGTCTTCTTCTGGTTTACAACCTGGTTCCAAATTTCCATTACACTTTGAGGAAACCTGGAAAAAAAAGCTTTTTTCAGTCCTGTTAATAGTCTTTGCAGACTATGCAAATGCCTTATGCGCACTCTTGCACCTCTTTTTAATAAATACTTTTCTCCAGTACAATATTTGTATCTTCCCTCAGTCAAGGAAAAATGTCTATCCAAGTTCTTTTTAGGGCTTGTTTTCTTTTGGAAACATGTATTTATTTGAACGTAGTTGCATTTTTTCAGTAAGTATCAACATTCTCCACAGATTATTAACAGCGAATCCTTTCCTAGGTAGATACACACTCATTTACTGATACCCATTAATGCAGAAGTACGCTTCTTTCGACTAAAAATTAAGCCAGAAAAACTTTCTTGCTTAGTCTCACTGGAAAATCGAGTTGATTAATTGAGATGTGCTTAACAGAACATCTGCCCTTAAAAATTGGGCTGCAGAGGGATGCCGTCTTCATGCAGAGTGTACAGCTGGGTGTGCTAATGCCATCTACTCCACTTGCCAATAACATTTTTTGTAATCTTGGATTATGTATAACTACATTATGGTCACTATTATGCCTGCACAGGTTAAGAGGTCCTTGTTATACCTGAAATCTGTTACAAACCAATTGCTTTTCTCCAACTAACCTGCACTTTAAGACACAGGTGAAGCCACTTTTTAAGCAGTATGCCTGCTTTTCTGATCAAGATCTCTCAGAAAACTGCAGAATTAATGAAAACTAACAGTTGAAGAAAACTAGAGCAAGGCTCACTTTTATATTTTCTGCACTGATTTATGCCTATTTCACAGTAGCCTTACAGTGTCAGTTCATGATTTTCCTGTGATCCACTACAGACAATCCAGATAATTGTTATTGTCCACCTTAGTATCTAGGAAGGTCCACTGTACCTAAGGGTGGCAGGAAGAGTTCTTATAGCTGTAAGTAATATAATAAGAGAACAGGAATATCTAGATTGTCTGTGGAGCTATCTGGAATACAGAGTAGTCAGATCATTCACCCCATAAACCTGAGAGCATTTCAAAGTTCAGTCCTTTCATGTGGGAAAAGATAGGAACAACTCATATCCACTATCTAATTATCAGGAAATGAAACTGCAATCTGGGTAAAGACAAGCCCTTCTAATATGCTTCAAAAAAGTCTTTTACCCCACCTTTACTATTAATTTTATGTCATTCAAGTCCAGCTATTTCTATTATTTTGTTGGTATTCACACACACGGTGGAAATTATAGCAGTGTGGAAGTGCTGTATCATGAACATTAAAAAAAAGGATTTTCTGCTGGAAATTACATCCAGCCCATGGCTGGCAAAATGGTATATTGATTCTTTTGTGGACATCAGAGGTGTCTAATCATATGAACAAGAAAACCTTTATGAAGAATTACTTATGGTTTAAGGAAAAAAGCTTTCATGATAGCCTAACATGAGAAAAATATTTTTCTTCTCATTTGTTGTGTATCCAAGCATCTGACTCTCAGAGCATTTAAAGAGCAATGGAGTCATGCTACATACCCGGTATTTAAAATTTTGCTCAGCACAGGTAAAATAAATCCATTGCCTGAAGCTAATGTGAAGTGGATCTGAAGTTACGCCAACTGTTATGAAACCACACCTTTCAAAGAGACAGAAAATAAATACTCCAAAGAACTCAAAACCATTTTCTCCAAAACCCTGACTTTTTTTCAGTACTTCAATATACAATATTGAATAAATAAATATACCAAGTAAGACCAGAAGAAGCTGTTCTTCACAACAAAGAAAACTAACCACAGTGCAAAAGAGATTTGGACATACAAGTTGAATATTGGCATGTAATGGATTTAGCACAGATGCATAGAACACAGATACAGTAATGTAATGAAAAGAATGCATTTTTACCCAACTTGCATCACTTTGCCCCTTTCCTTTTGACCTACTACTGAGGTGGAGAGCTTTAATTAAAATAGTTTATTATGAGTCCAAACACAAGGACAGAAAGATCAGGAGACAGCAGGCAACTGAGGAAGAGTGTAAAAATCAGAGAGACTTAGGTTTTTGAGAGAAGAAATTACTGTGGCTACCATCCTAAATTCTCCTGTAGGAGGTTTCTACTGAATCAAGAAAGGGAGGTACATTATAAAAGGCTATATAGGTCAAAATATGAGTTTACTCTTAATTGGAAGATGGCTAGCAAAGACTTTATCTTCTGCAAAGATTTAATGGTTTAGACTTACTCTGGCTTATAATCTTTATTAAAGGGACGGAACGCAAAGAAGAAAAAAGGATTATCTTAAAGGAAAAAATCGTACATATGGATAAAAAAAGGGGATTTTGAAAGTGGAATGAGATCATTAAACACAGCAGATGTATAGACTCAGATACGAATACATTATTGATTTGTAGTATGAAACTATGCTAGATTGCAAAATATAAAATAAACTGCACCCATCATTGGAAGAAGCATTAATAAAGGCTTCTCATTTAAAATATATGAAAATCATAATTGTTGCTCATGTGCTCTAAAATCTCTAGTAGATTAAGAGCTTTGCAATAGTCATGGGAAACTGTACTCTTTGCCCTCCACAGGCACATAAGGAAGAACATTACTCAGAAAAGGTTTGCTTTCTTTTTCCACTCAGGTGTTATCTAGATACATTAGACAAAGATGCTGTCTAAATAAGAAAAAAAATCTACTGGGTTTTGTGGTTTTTGGCTGGATTTGGGTTGGGTGCTAATAAATGCAAGTAGTATGACTCTGGTATCTACATCAAATATAGTAAGACATGTATATATGTGTGTATGTGTGTGTATATATATATATATCAAATATACGCATAAAGTTTAGGGGCTGACCATCTGGAAAGCAGCTCTGCAGAGAAAGACCTTGGAGTTCTGGTGGACAATGTTAACCATAAGCCAGCAGTGTGCTCAGGTGGCCAAGAAGGCAAATGGTATCCTAGAGTGCATAAAGAAGAGTTGGGAGGTTCTCCTCCCCATCTACTCTGCCCTGGTGAGGCCACATCTGGAGTGTTATGTCCAATTCTGGGCTCCCCAGTTGAAGAGAGAACGGGAACTACTGGAGAGTGTCTAGCAGAGAGATACAGAGATGATTAGGGGACTGGAGCATCTTTCTTAGGAGGAAAGACTGAGAGACCTGGGGCTGTGTAGCCAGGAGAAGAGAAAACTGAGAGGGGGATCTTATCAATGCTTATAAATATATAAAGGGCAGGTGTCAAGAGGTTGGGATGAGTCTATTCAGTGGTGCCCGGCAATAGGTACAAACTGAACACAGGAAATTCCATCTGAACATAAGGAAAAACTGCTTTACTGTGAGTGTGACAGAGCACTGAAACAGGCTGCCTGGAGAGGTTGTGGAATCTCCTCCTCTGGAGACTTTCAAAACCTGCCTGGACGCTTTCCTGTGTGACCTACTCTAGGTGAATCTGCTTTAGTAGTGGAGTTGGACTAGATGATCTCCAGAGGTCCCTTCCAACCCCTAACATTCTGTGATTCTGTGTTATAATATATGTAGATAACAAGTTGTTTTGTATTAATTTTGTTTATTGCTATTATTTTTCAATATTTTTATGAAAAAGTCTGAAAACACACACTCTGTGGCCTTTTTACCTTTAGCACTGACACAGTGATCCCTTGCTAACTTGAGCACAGACTGCAGGGAATAGTTTAGTCCTTGTAGAAAATCCCAGAGGAAATTCGAGTTATCTGGGTCAACTGTTAGGCAGGAAGCTCTGCACTTACAATTGAAAATCTCCAGCAAATTTATAGTTGATCTTTCTGAAGACAATGTGTGGAATTGATTCTCACTGAGTTTCAAAGAAATCTAATGTTATTTTTGTCTGTATCTGATTTGCAGACTTTTCCATTTGGGGGTATTTCTATCAGAGTATTGGTTGGTATATTCTGATCATTTTTGGAACATGAATAAAATGAATTTGCCAAAGTTACTCTCCTAGCTTCATTCTAACTATACGTTATTCTCTGAAATTAGTGAAAGCTTCCCATTATTGGCATTACAGGATATTCGCTGATGATGTACCCTTACCTGGGTAAAGGCAGTATGTAATGACTATGCCTCATCTGTAATTGGAGCTAAATTTAGCTCTGTGAACATCTCAGTTGCAATACAGGAACTTCTTGGCATATGGACACAATCAGCACATACCCCCAGGGATGCAGCCCTGTGGGAGGATGTTGCACAGAAAGGTCACTTGACGGCAGTTCCTTGATAAGTTCTCCTCAAACTTGCTGAGCCATAAGCAGGGGCAAGGAGTATTGTGGGTCACAGGGCAAATGCTGCTTTGACTCAGCTGTCCACTGCCCCAGAGATGTGGGGCTGTTTGAGCAAGCATCCTCACTATTTCCTCTTGAGCAGGATTAGGTTTGGCCAGAATCAGTTTCTCAGATGCAGATGATGAGGCTGCTGGTAACCTGACACTGGAAACATATTGCTCTGTTACATAAGCAATTCAGATCCATACAACAACAACGTGACAATGCAACCTTTATGCTTTTAAACACTCTAGAATGTAAAAGGATCTAAACCTTGCCAGTGACTTAGCATTTGTATAAGTAGACTACAGAAATTAGCTTTTATTTAATTATAATGAGATTTTGTTGCTTTTCTTCTGAATATCCTACACAGTTATGGCACATTAATTCTGAATTCAACTGATGGTCACTGTTTCCTGTGCAGACTTTCCTTAAAATATTGTTTTCTGGCATCTTCAGAAAGAGGAACATCACATTATGATGAGAATCCAGAGGAGCAGGAGTCAAGCCATACATATTAGTACACTGTATAAAGACTGCCATAGTCATTAAAGGACTCCTGTACAGCAGAATTTCATTTTTACTTTAAATAGCTTCACAAACTTTGACAGTAATTTCTTCACATAAGACAAGATGTGCAGAGGCACACCTTTGCTCATGTCTAGTATTACCCACTCAGTGCAAGAGCATACAATTTTCTTGTCAACATGACTACTAGAAATGGTTAGTGGGGCGGTGAATACAATCACAGAGAAAGTTACCATTCTACAATTTCACTAGAAGTCCCACGAGTTATTTCCACCTATTGGTTTTGTGCACACATGACTTTAAAAGGAATAAGTGCAAACTATTGTGCCCAATAGAAGCTTCTTTTGCGAGCTCTCTGTAAGTATAGCTCGCAATAGCCTGTGCTTGTCTTAATCTATGATTAACACCATGTGTCATATAAAATCCAAGTCCTTTACAACACAATCTGATTTTATATGCTGTGTCTTAAGCTTACACTGAACCCCAAAATCTGATTAATATACTTTGCTGGATTTCTAAAATTGATGGAGAGGTGACAACAGACACAGAGTCTACATATTTGCTGTGTGAAATCCTGGGATTAAAATATATTGGTTCAAATGTGCACAAAGTAATTCAAAGAAATCCTGCTGTGCTGGACAAATTACAGTCTGAAACAGCCAAAACAAAAGTCCTTGCATTGGCATGTCAGAAATGTGATTTGCTGTAGTTCTTGTTAAATTTATGATCAAGCTATTGAGCGTGGGGAAGGATAGAAAAGTCTTTTCGGTGTTTTCATAGAGGAACTTTCAGTAACGCACAACTCTGAGCATAGTAAACTGTTTCTTTGAACCACCTGCAGCTCAAAGGCTTTGAAAAGTCACTGCATTTTTTTCATGTAACCTACAATGAAGATCAGAGTCAATATTCAGTCTTCATGACATCAGAGCTACTATTTGGGATAGAAAGCCAATTCAGTCATGAGTTTATTACACTAAACAGTAATTTAGAGCTACCCTTTTTTCTTGACTGGGGTGACTATATATTGATTAATATTTCAGAAATTTCAATATTTGATAAAAAGACTACATAGCAAAGTGTGTTCAGTGACATACTTAGAAATGTCACTGGGCTTGGCAGTTGAAATTAAAGATGTGGTGAGATTTACATCTCATAATAAAAAGCAGTTGCTCATAAATATGCATGATCTCCATGGTTCTACCTCCAGCCCTCAGGTGTGTCAGTGAAACATTTAATCCATAGAAAAAGCATCTTAAACATTTGTATCTTTATTTGCTACAGATTTTAATATTTGTGGTGACCATATTACAACAGAGTGGCTGAAAAGCTGGCTTGGTGCTGAGGGCATTTCTGGCTTCTCTGCCTAATCAATTTTGCTGCCCTGGTTTGGACTGCAAGGAGCAAAATTTTACTGTATATAGTATAATCTTACAAATTCCAGCAACACATATTATATGCTGCTGGAAAGTGTGAAATCCACACTTTCCAGTGCTAATAGCTATTTATTTTTAATTTCCTGATTCATGAAGTGCGACTCCCATTCTTGTATTATTCAGACTGTACTTCTGTCTTCTTACTGTGGCCTGCGGTCGTCCAGATTTCTATACCATCTGGTCTTGCATTGAAAGAAAACTCGAGTGGAAGTATTTCAAAAATAGCTAGATGACTCTCCCATTCCTACCTTTGAATTTTCCTTTTCTTTGGACTTAAAACTTGCTAGCTAGAAAAATAAGAGGATGCCGCATTATTGAAAAAAAAAACCCACAAAAACCCCCCAAGATTCATTCTCTACAAGAGCCTTCCATTATTAGTTGATGTCCAGGTTAAGACTCATCTTGTATTCATATAGAACATGATCCAATAATTTTCCTTTTCAGTTAATCTGCTTTCCATTGGCTCCCAAGAGTAAAACAGTAACATGCTAATATTCTTTTGACTTCACGGCTAAATACATCTATTTCTCTAGGCTCAAGCTTTACTTTTCATCTAATAGCTGCTTTAAGGTTTATGAGAAAAAGTAAAACCTTCCATAGGGATAATCTCAAAGATGGCGAGCAGCTTTTGCCAAATGGTTCACAGCAGCCCTGCAATTATCTTATTGCTTTATTTCTCAGAAGGGAAACGCTTTTCTCAACCTTTTGCTGTGAAAATTGTGAAACTCCAGAAAAAAATTACTTCTATTTTAAAGGCCTGATTTAACATGAAAATTATATGCATTGTAAATGTTTTCTTGGTAATTTACTTGTCATAAATGTCTATTGTACTGAAAAACTCTGCAGGGAATTGGATGTATTTATTCTGCATGTACTTAGGAATTTGTAAAAAGACATGATGACAATAAAAATAGAAATATTATGACTAACTACAAGCCCCCAGATACAGAGACTGGTTTCAGCTCAAATGTAGCTTTCCCAGGTCTGAGTTTAAACCAGACTTCCTAGAAGGGACTGGATACATGCTATTGTACTTTCATAATGAAAACCAAATATAAATATTGCACGGTATTGACAGAAGATACCCAGAGCTGATGCACATAAAATAACGCAACAAATAACCCATAAGGTTCAAAATGCTGCTGCATTTGTGCCAACGTTATTCTGAACACAAAGCTCAGTTTGTTGCTGAAAAAGTAATGTAAAAAGAGTTTCTATCGCTCAAGTTCTGCTGCTCCAAATCAAAGCCTTCAGTCAGAGAGAGGTCCTTGGAAAGCCCTTTCCAGCTTTTGCAGGGAAACATGCCCAAGGGGTAATGGCTGTTGTGGAAAATCTGAAAGAACTTGATTTTCACATTATTGCCAAAACGAGCCTGAATCCAGACCTCATCAGTCAGTATTTGCAGTTGCTTTTAAGTGGAAAAGAGTCCTTCCAAACTCTAATAGGACTGAGATATGAATATTTTAATTCAAATTGGTTAAAAACTCTTCCAATGGATGTCTTTTGCGGTAGTCTGTATTTCAAAAACTCTTGATTTTTCATTTTAAATTATTAGTTTGTTGATTTTATTTTAAGTGCCGTTGCTCACAACAGACTATTGGTGTGGAGTCACATACAGTGTGGGGGGATCGGAAGTGATATTGCTATCATTTTGTTAGAATTGTGGGGGAATTTTGCAGAAAAAAAACATTGATAGAAACTGTCAGTACACTAAAAGTAATATTTTTTTCTTCAGAAAGCAGTCTACTCTGAAGACTATTTTAAGAAATTATTTCTAATTCATAAAAATATATTTCTGATGTTTCTTGTATGGGATGTACTAAGAGGTTTAAGTTTAACATTAAATTTTCAATTAGGAAGTATTTTTGAGATTTTAGTATGTTCAGGCTTTTTGGAATTGGGGATTTCCTCTTTCAATGTGAAAAATTTGAGGAATGTTTCATGTTGGACCTTATTTACTATGTATTTTTGGACAGAAGAATTCCATTAGAAACCAATTGTGTGAGATGTTCCTTCCCCACAAATTTTATGTGACCCAAACAGTGGAAGAAAGCTGTTGCCAAAGTGTAACAATGAGAGGATTATTATATGGCCAGAGTTGTTCAAGAAATCCCTGACAGAGCCAAAAAATACCCCCAGGTATTGCTGGTATGTCAGAGCTGTCACGTCATCTCTGGTGGGTAGTTCTTGTGCTCAGCAGATGACTCTAGTTTGTGCTTTAATATGCACAGTGGTGCTAGCGAACTTTTGGAAAAATTTGGTCTAGTGCCTGGTAGCTCCTGGAGTCAGGAGAGAGGGACTCTGCCCATCTGGGCGGTGGGGCTGGAGTTAGTGCCGGGTTTAGGCTGCTTAAGGATGATGTATGGGTGTCTTCTGAGCTCAGGCTCTCCCAGCTGCTGCCCCACAGGCTGCCAGGACAGGTGAAGGGCTCAAGCTGCTCCAATGGAGCTCTGCTGAGGCTGTTGTGGGGAACAGGGGATCCTTTAGTGCCAGGAGAGCCCTCCAGCAGCTTAACTCCAGAGAGAAAAGGACTAGCTGAACATTTTCCTAGCACAGAAGTCATCCTCTTCCACAGGCTTGAATTTAGCTTCCCAAAGGTGAGGAAAATATATGAGTTATTTTATGTTCAACCTTGGGGCTGCAGCACTTGCTGAGAAGAGCTGAGCCAGCTGCTGAGTGGGTCTGTGCTGTGCAGCTTTCCTGCGCTTTGACCTGACTGCTGGTGAGTTTGTCCTATGTACACTGGGGCGTGATGAGAGTAAGAGCAGTAAAATCAACAGACTTGCTCGTATCCACAGTGATATGAGATCGTATCTGGGATTTTTTATGTTACAGCAGGGGAAAAGGCACAACTACACAATGGACTCTGCTATTAGTGGATTTAGCACAAAAATCTTCACCTAACTTGATGATACCGAACAGTTTCCCTGAAGCTCCAACAGATTTCAAAAACTGCTATTTTCCTGTCAAAATTAATGCTTGTGGCACAGGATCAGTCTCTAATTAATTTTACCACTTGGCAGATGAAGCCACTACTTTCTTGGTGAGTTCAAATGTTGCACTAAGAGCCCTGCAAGAGGCACAAAAATACTTTCCCCTTTAGATAGCACCTGAGAGACTTTTTTAGCTCCTGTGTATTTGGCAGCCATGAAACAACTGAGCTGACAGTGGTCCTGCTCTATACTCACCTCTGCTGAAACAGGCTTGAGTGAATATCTAATAAACCACATAAAAGTCACTCCTGTGAAAGCTCTTTGCAGTAAAGAGGAGGTGCATGGTGCTGTGTGGCAGGCTCATGCCTAAACCTCCAGAAGAGGCCCAAATTAAATCTCCAGAAGGTGCTGTTCCCTAGATACCAATATGAAAATATTCCATTTCTAAAGATAAATTTTACCCTCACCTCAAAAGCAGAGTACATCAAATGTTGCAAGAAGGAAAAAATAGTAGCTGTAGGGATGGTTTCAGAAATTTCAGTGTGTGTAGAGGAAACCCAGGGCTGTTAGCGTATTTTTTACCTTTTTGACAGCAAGTAAATGCTCTGTGGCAGACAAATCTGCAGGAAATAAAATTTTATGATGTGCTGTAGCAATAGTGGTTATATATCTATACGCTACTGGCAGAGTATCAAAAGACGCACATTTTCAGTGTTTCTGAATGTGACTTGAAAGAAGCTTGACTTCTGTGATCATAAACACTGACAAGTGTACTCTGCATATATGGACTGGATGATGTCTCTTCTTGTATTAGCATGGTGGTGTTGCACAGCCAGTCCAGAGAGATCAAAATGAACCGAGACAAAGGGAATTTTCTCTCTTGCCTAAATATTGATTAAAAACGAGTTGCCCTATAAAAGGAAACAGTCAAGCATAGCACTCTTACTCCTATTTTCTATCCTGTTGGGTTACTGTTTAAAATAGCAGTCAGCGAGCACTGCTGGCAATAATTTCTTCTCCATTCTGTGTATTTTATCAATCTGGAAACAAATTCTCGTTTAATTTATTTTAGGATAATCCCTAAAGGAGGGGTACTACTGAACTTGCAAGCAATAATAGCTAATTGCAGACGTATAGCTATCTTTCTTCATGTGTGTACATATTTATATTTGCAATAACTATGACAGATCTATAATGTATGTGTAAGTTAGATTTTGTTTTCTTACTCTCTCCGGGCCAGTACTGTCATACAGAAATACATAAATCAGAGGTAAGCATATCCTTCAAAAACACCTCTCTTTTTAGGTTGCTGTTCCTATCTACTAGTAACGATGCACATGGTTTCTAGCTCAGTTGAAAAGTAATTCGTGATGTCATTACCTTTCTTTATGGAAATGGAATAAATCCAAATCACTGTTCAAGAATGAGTGCATGATGAAAAATCAAAACCAAGCATACCAACTTAATGAAATCCAGATGTATTTTTGATTTCTTTTCTTTTACAAAGACAGTACATTGGTGTACGTATACGTAATTGTCAAACTTAAGAATGTAATTGCAAGCAGGTAAAAGTAAGTGTAAACAATTTGACTCTACTGTTGTTGTGAAGGCCTTCATCTTTAGCGTCAAACGTCCTTGTTCTGGCTACCATATCCTGGTTTCATGAAATTTTCTTCTGTTAGCATCATACACAAAATTTTCTTTCTTTGTATAGCAACAATGTGGGTCATTGATAAAAGAAGAGAAGCAAAGTCATGAAAAGTTGAGAAATTAATTATTGTACTGAAAACATGCTTACTACTATACAAAACCCAGATACAGCTAAATAACATTGGCAGGGAAAAGCCACAAACTACAGTAGTATGGGGTAAATTAAAATGCATAACTTAATGGAAATAACCACTTAGTTAAAGATTTGAGAGTAGTCCTTAGTTCTAGTACTTTGGTTTCAGGCATTTGGACTTCTGCAATTTAGTCTATGCTCTTTAGTCTGCTCTTAATATGAAAATGTGTTAGGTGATCTTCTCTAATTCTTGCAAATCAAACAAAGTTTCAAAGATTAAAGTACAGCTCTTCCTCGGTTGCTTTTGTCTAAATGTTCTCAGCTATAATATACTGTCCATGAATCAAAGAGAATAATTTTGTTAGAAGTAAGGGAAAGACTTGGGGAAATATATGGCTGTTACTTAAGAGGAAGCAAATAATGGATGATACAGAAAATATTGAATGTTTAATGCTCTTTTGCTGCTGACTTACAGAATGCTTTAATGTGACTAGGTGTTTGATAGTATTAAAACTAACAATAAAAAAGGATTAGGAGGATATTCCAAAGGTAAGGAAAGCATAGATCACAGGATAATTTTAGGGAAATTAGAGGTGTTAAGATTAATAAAGAAAAGAAAATTTGCTGCAGAGCTTTCAAGGAACTTGCTAAGGCGGTTTTGAGGGACAAAAGTGACACGGTAGAGAAAAGCAGGTCTAACATTTGTATTTAAAATGAAGGAACTAATGCGCTGTAGTATATAACTCTCATCATCTGACTTGCATATCAAAAAAAAGATACCAGATCAAAATATTAAGCAACAGCAGTGTAAGCATCAAGTGACTTACTAAGTTTTGGGAAAGTGCTAGCATTATACCAGATAAGATAATGATTTGCAAGTAAATGTATTTAATAGAGGGACACTATAGGTGGGATATATCTTGATACTGCTCCAAATTTATCAAAAATAAATTAAAAAAAGCTAATGTAAAGTAGATATGTTCAGCTGTCATCCTCAAACATTGGTTCAAAAAGATGTTTTCCCGTTTTGTCATCGTTGTATTGTAGCCCAGATGTCATATAATGGTCAGCATGACAAGAAAGCAAGGCCTATTTTGGGAATTTCTTTTCTCATGCTGACAAGTGGTAATACTCAGAGCTGCAGCACCGCAGCTTGTGTTCAGTGCACCACCAACTCCTGGAACACAGGAAAGCTGTCAGCTGGTTTTGCGGGTTCTTAATCCATTCACTCAGATTTCACTCTGGCTCCGTGGTCAGGGATCTCAGCCATGTCTGAGGTACTATGGGCAAAGCTTGCAGGAACAAGTTGGCTCTCCTAATAACAACTATCTAGAGTGTGGTGATGATGGGTGGGGATTATTTTGGATCTATGTTTGTGCCAGTGTATTTAAAACACAAAACTCAAGTGCGTAAAGCTCAGCTTCCCATCTCACACTCTGGCCACTACCGTTTTATCAGATAGCACCTCTTCTATCACACTTTGCCTCCGTTATGGCTTCAGATATTCACAACAGCAGTATGGCAACTAAAACAGTGTAGCTGACTTATGGCTTGTTTAATGTATCTGCATATACATCTTGGAAGTTCCCAGGGTAACGTTCCAGGGTACTGTTTGTTGGTCTATAAAGGGGCGAATGGGAATGAAATGAGAGCAGTCAGTTCCCAGCATGAGGTTTCAGGCAGGAACATAGTATGTTGCCTCTTGAGATCCAAATTAGAGGCCAGATTTAGGATTCTGTCATGGTATCTGTGACGTGTCACTAGTAACATGAGTGGGGTGTACCGGAATGGACCGTGCCTCAGTGAAAAACTTCATCTCCATAGTGGGTATCTAGGGAAGGTCGTGCTGGGATCATTACTGGAAAATTTCTCTGCCACTAATATTTAAAAAAACTCAGTGAAATAAATACAATACTTTTCAGAGAGAAAAATATAGAGAGCAACAAGACATTCAGTGTACCAATTTTCAGCGTGCTTTCTGCATAATTAGCATGCAATTAGGGAAAGTAACTAGAAGGCACCTTTAGAAATCTTTTTTTCCTCCTCAGGACTCTTCAGTATACAAAGCTGATAGTACCATGCCAGATTTTAAACAGCAGCTGCTATTTATGCTGGTGCTAAAAAACCTCCTGAAGTGAACTTTACTTTAAGCTTCTCAGTTTAAACCTCAGCTACATATTGCCGCTGTTTTTTTCCTGTGGATGCCTAGCATTAATTTAGATAGCAATGCTGCGTTTAGCCTTTGCTCAAAGTCAAGTCAAAATCTACCATGGAAAATCTGTGCAGCTGAATGCATTAGTATTCCATAGGTGAAGTCAGAATATACTTGTACACTGACCTCTATTTTGAATCAATTTTATAGCCTTAAATGATTAGGCCTTGAAATAAATGATTAAATATGCCCTGTGAGAAAGTGTGTGATGAATAAAAAGATGACAGATACTTCGTTTTGTGCTGAGACCTGTAGCAGATTTATCTTGTTTAAAAAAATTTCTTGAGTGATGAAGAGGTAATAATCTGAATTTTCGTTTTCAATTAACAGAGAGATTTGCTAAGATGGGTGTTTCCTGAAATGTTTAAAGTCTTTTCTAGCGTAGTGCTGCATTTTGAGCCTTCTGTCCACTCCTCCTTTTATCTGTGTGAAGTTACACATGTGCACTGGAGCTGCTCACTCTTAGCAAAAACTTATGACAAATGTTCCCTGCTGAAAAGGGACTGCACTGATTTCCCCATGGCCAGCTCTTAAACTGTAAAATCATTCCACTGACTTGACCTGTGATTTAAAAAGAAGACCGAGGAATAGATCTGAAATGGCAGCAAGGGCAGTAACAGCCACTCAAACCCAGCACTGGTTTTAAGCATGCATTTCTTGTGAGGCCTAACATACTGTATAATTAATGCATACAATAGTTTACCTTCTAACTCTGTGGAAAATAATACTCTTTAACTGAAAATTAAAAGATCACCTTTTTAAACTTGCTGAGCAGAACCTGAGGAGACCTGTATCTCCTACCTCCTTTTGGACTGAAAAATATTTCGACCTTTCCTCTGTAACAGTCTGTATTTTTCCAGACATTCACATGATTAAGTAAATTGCTGAAAAAAGCATGGGCCTTATGCTGTGTTTGTGCAGGGGAACTTTAAAGTGTTCAACCATTTTATAGTGCCTGTTTGCTCCTGGGGTTGCTTCCAGCATCTTCCCTACCCCTGGCAATCTGACCTATGGATTCCAAGGCTTGTGCATGTGTACTTCCCAGACATATAGAAATGGCAATTTCTTGGCAAAAACTTCCATTTTGAAAAGTCTTCTTCAAATAAACAGTTACCTTATTAACAGTAGAACCTTTCTTATGACTTTCTGCAATCAAAGAAAAGAACCATTAATCACATTTATAAGTCTTGGATTGCTTTGGGTGTGGGCCTTTCTATGATTTTACTTGCTAGGGAGTCAGATCGGTGTAGTTCGTTAAAGTAAGATCATTCCTATTGAGGGTGAACCTCCTTGGATTTAATACTATGCGAACAAAAATGTGGCATTTCCACAAGCCTTCGTCACTGGTGTAGCATACATGTCTGACAAATGGTCCAAGCGATATTCTTGAATGTAATATTAAAACTGCCATCTGTAATTGTCCTTAAAAATCGCACAGCTGAAGCTCATCCTCTGTCTCTTTCTTACTAAAGTAGATATATTGTACAAAGCACAAATTAATTCATTCCTTGTTGGTAATTTTCAAAAGACTTTGTCTTTTACAGGAAAAGCAAATCCAATACTTTATGCACTTAGACTGCTGTGATACTTACAGTCTTCCCCATATGCGGATAGCTGCTCATTTATCTTGCAGCAGTGATAGTCTTTTTAGCTGACCTGTGGCGTGACTTTTGCTGAATAGAATGCAAAACAGGAGCTGATAAAGAGCATTTTTACATCTGAAGGTCATAAATATTAAACAGATTCCCTGTCACACTTATAAAGAAGAGCATCATGCCTCTTTTGGTTTTGCAGTCAGTCTTTGAAAGGCAAAGGCCTAGCAAGAGTACTGGGGTATATATAGAATACTTCTTCACACTTCTAAAGTACAGACCCACTTCTGGAAATTTAATAATAAATACAAACAGTCTGAGATTCAAAATGCTACATTAATGCAGCTCTAGCACAGTAATATCAGACACTTAAAAATCAGAATATTTTTGAATATTAGACTGTTCTAAGTGTAGTGTGGCTAAGCTGCATATTCCACATTATATATGGCATATTTTAATAGTAAGAATGTATTAAAATTTACATTTAAAAAACTTTATTGTTCAATATGTGAAACTTAGGGTAACAAAGAGTGAGAAACAGTCAGATTTGAAGGTGATCTGTTCAGTGGTTAGGAATTTTCAGACTCCAGAGTTTCACATCTCCTTTTTTTGGCTGTCAGGTTTTTCATTTAAATAAATATTAAGTGTGCTGGCTGAAATAACCAGTGCTCTCCTCAGAGTTAATCAGTTTGGTATTTAAATAACGTCGGAAACTCTGAACTCTGTAGGGTTTTATTTTTCCAAATGAGGATAGATATATAGGTCTTACTTTTTTATTTAAACATACTCAGAGACTTTTCAGAGTATCAGCCAACTTTGAAATGCTCATCCATCATCCATAGCCTTCCTAGTCAAAGTGTACACTGGGAAATAGAACTGGCTGAGGGATATTTCACACTTTTTATTTGAGACTAACACTGAAAATTCTATGTCAAATTGATTTTATGAGAGGCGTAGGAGTGCATGTTGTTTTGATGTCATACTTTATTTCATGGGTGCTTCAGTATTATCAGTTTATAATTTGTTATCTGGAGTTATTAAATGTGTGAGATAGCTTCTCTCTGTTTATATACACATATATCAGCATCAGTGTGCATTTCCATTTGATTCTAGAGCCTCATTTTGAAGAGGTATGCATTGGACATTTCATGATCTTTCCATGGTCTTGAAAAGAAACAATATGCCGTGGTGGTTAACCTTGACACTAATTTTAGGAACCTCATGTCAATTGAAGTCTTCACACTGATTCAGTGTGGGCTTGCACTCTGGCTACTGTTGGAGGAAGCCAATTGGGAGAATGTAGACATGGGAGAGAGCTGACTGAATATAGACATTTCATTCCCATATATCCACTGTGCTGCCATCTGGCCCAGCCCTCTAGAGACCTCCCTTGAGCCCACAGAGTACAAAGACTTCAGTGGGGAATAGAACATCTCTCCCTCACATCCCGCCCTCAGACTCTGATTTGTGATCTTCTATAAATCACTTAAAACTTTCTTTTAATCTGCAAATATAAATTGTTCTCTTTGAGAGGCTGAATTCAACCTGATTTTAAAGATACAGTCTATCTTATCTACTATTTACTGTGTTGCCTGACTAAGGATATCATGTTCAGATTTTACTCTTTTAGAAACCCATACTTTGCTGTTATAAATGAAAAAGTGAGAAACTGGGGACTATTGAATTCCTATGTTTCATCTACTAATGGACACTATTTTTTTTAGTTAAAAGGAGGATTTCATTAGCAGAGGCGCTAATCTACAAATTATGTTTCAGTTTTTAAATGGTTCTTAAAGAATCATAAGCTATTGTGTAACATGCTGATGTCCAAACAGTTGGTGAAAACAGTCTGTAGTCTGACACAGGTTAAGTTTTTTAAAAGAGTTATAAAAAGTCCTTGACATTTTAAAACATTTCTACGTGTTAGAAATAGTAACATTCTTGCCCATTAGAGTGACTTTTTCATCAATGGCAGTGATTGAAGATAGACTCTATTCCAGATAGAAAATGGTCTCATTCATATTCTGAATCTAAATAAGATACTGGACTCTTAGGTATACAAATGTATGTCTTCTCCCATTCTGCACAGACGAAACAAAGTGATAGCCCACGATCATGCATTGCTTGCTATGCTTGTCAGAGTATACTGTCTGCATCAACACAGTTTGTATTCCTAAATTTTAGGTAGCCACTTAGCAGTTTGTGTTGCAGTTGAGTAGCCATATATATTTGACAGTAATCAAAAATATATCTTTATAAGGATGTGCTATCTCTTGGTATCAGCCAGGAACCAGCTACATCTCTCTCCTTTCTCCTCCTGAGGATGTCAGTTGTTTCCTTCCCAGAATTACAGACCATCCAGGCAAAACTGGACTTTCTCATTGTTGAAGCTTCCAGAAGAAATAAGCAATGGAAATAAAACCAAACTCTAAAAGTACTTCTTTTTTTCCCTATTGGGAGCAAATTCAACAAGATAAGCAGGTTATAAATTAAGACATATTTTGCTAATCAGTACTTGTTGTCAGTTAAATTATTCTTTCCTTCCTTGCACATCTTGTCAAAGTTCATCTAAGCCTTGGGGAGCTAGAGGGCCACTGTCATTGAAGGCCATTCATCCTTCATTTGCTGAGCAACACAATGCCAATGGAAGTCATGAAAAGCTGTGCACTCCTGAGATAAATGGGAGCATGTGAGGCTTCTGAGACAAAAGGAAAATTGGAGTCCTGATGATGTGGTTAGTCTTTAAGTGTCATGATGACCTGATGAGAACTCCAGGAACAGGGTTTTAGGAATGCTACTTCTCAGCTGGCAAGATCCACAGGACTTGTCAGGACTCTAGAGCAATTTTCCAGAAGAAGGGTTTAAAACTTGCACCACAGAAAGAATGGATATGTTCACAGAGCCACAGGACATATTTTGACAGAAATTCCTGATCAGAGCTCTGTACAGCAGCTTCTTAATTTCTCATATTCTGTGCCCATGACTGACCCCTTGAAGGCATCATCTGCTACTGGCTTCAACAGGGGGAGGAAATCAGTCCATTTTGTGTCTAAGGGCAAGCACAGAATGAGCCATGAAGGTTACCTTGCACGATCCCTTCAGCCATTGCTGCAATGGCGGGGCTAAGAGGGACAATTTTTCAGTAAAATGAAATGGCTGAATAGTTTTAGCTAAAATTTGCTAAGATCTATTTGCCCTGGGCTGACACAAAGTTGGAAAATATCACCAGAGGAGAATGTTTCAAAAAGCTATCTGCATGAAAGAAACAGAAAGTTATAATGAAGTTCCTGACGTAACCTTAACAGGTAGTGCTACTTGGAGTTTACTATAATATCCAACAACAAATAGTTCTGTTCTCTATTTTTTTGTATCTTGCTGCTGGCTACAGATAAAATTGAGCATGTTTCATTCCATTAGTATTAGTATCTAGCCACTAGTTATTCATCTGCTCACAGGTACAAAAGGAATAATAAAGGCTATCCACTTCAGCATAATGACTTCATTAAGCAAATGGGAACACAAATAGCTCAGTATTGAAGAAACAAAGAGAGTTTTCATCAGCTGAAGAACAGGATGTGAGTGACTACTTCACTTTCAGGGAACAAAATTGGTGACTCCTTTGATAAGCAGCATCACTAACCCAAGCTGGATATAATTAAAAGGTGTCTTGACTTTGTGCAATTGTGAAGACAGTGTAAATCCTTGGAGCTATTTTGCTCATATCCATCAAAATAAAAGGACTCTTAATTCATAATTTATAAGCATAGCTGCTCCAGTGAGTGCTCCTGCAGGCTACTGTGACTACCTTTGCAAGCACCAGAGAATGCTAAGCAGAAACGGCAGTGACCCTGCTGGACGTAAATGCTTTATACTCTTATCACTTTATAAATAATTTTTTAAAAAATCTTTGGGTTGTTAAGTCCTTTGCCCTCTGCTACACAGGATGTTAGCTGGTCATCTCCACGTAGTTGTAACGATGAAAAGACTGGAAATAACACCTAGACATCTTCACTGCTCCTTGCTGACAGGGCAGAGGCAGCCTGTATCGATCGTCGCGTCTAGCTAGTAATAAGAATGTAAACTCAGCCCTGTGCTGCTTTCCATCAAAGCAATGCAAGTCAAGCTTTCCTTTTTGCACAGGCCTGCATTCATTTCTCCAGTTGTCAATATGTCCTGATAGAGCTTTTAGGCACTTATCAATATTTAACTGCACTCCTATTGACTCAGCAATTACACAGTAATTGATTTAAGATTGATTATCATCATGTTAACATTTTAATGGTCAAAGAATATAACTAACTGAATGTGATATTATTTTAGGTTTTTATTAACTATGTGCATGCACATTACTGGTCTTTGTCACCAGATTTTAAGTTTTACTTTATGTTGTATTGTTCACCAAAATTAGTTGAAGATATTCTTTATAGCCTTAGTCTTTGCCAGAATTAAGCCCTATTTTTATAACACAATAACCGAAACATTAAAATGGCCACTGTAGAATATCTCATTACTAGTTTCAACATATAAAAAGGGTGGGTACTGGCAAATAATGAATTAATCCCGCTGTACCAAACACAAGAGGCAGTTAGCTGAAGGATAAGACAACAAAGTTATTTTATCAGCTGCAGTGTTGTATCCAAGAGCTAGATTTGATGAATGATGCTTTTCATGAATCAATTTTATTGATTTCTTGCATGGAGAGGTCTGTGGTGTAGTCAGAGCTACGACAGGTTTGAGCTCTGCCAGCTGTGGTGGATATAAATATTAGCCAAGAAAAATATCCAATAAATAAGATCAAGAATGTGGAAAGATTGAATCTTTTTCTAGTACAACAGTGATTAACTCAATCCTGTTGGTTTTGTTAACTCTTCAGTGTTCTTCATGTGTGTCAAAGATTGTGTGTGACCTGTTGTGTACAAGAGCAGTGGAGTGAGAGGGCAGTACCATCTGCAGCCAGAATTGGTTCTGTTTTTTACATATTAGGAGATTAAATAAAAATTAAAGGAGGGGGTTTTTTGGTTTTTTTTTGGTTTTGTTGTTTTTTTTTTTTCAAATAACTAAACTAAATAAATAGAAGTCCAACAGGAACCTGGTAAGATAAAGGAGTGGATTACAGGTGTTTCGAAACTGTCACTGTTCACTATTTCCTATCCAGTCTTTTTTGTGAATATCGGAGATTAATTTAAGAAAAACGAACACTATTTTTATTAAGCCTTCTTTTGTGACGATTGATTTTACTGGGGTGCTTTCCAAAAACCCACTTACGAAATTTTTCCCAAGATACAAAGGCCAGCTGTTCTCACAAATAGACCTTGGTAGGCTGAGTGTTAGATGTGGGCTTTAATCAAAGGGAAAAAAAAAGAGTAAAGGAATCTTCAAAGGATTCCTCACTATGCAAATGAAGAGGTCCATGTGCTGTTTCAGTCCAGAGCCACGTTTTTTGCTGGTAATAACTGTAAAAATATGCTTTTAGCAGTAAAGTGCAAAGATTTGAAAAGTTTTTGGAAGTTTGTGAATGCTGCTTGAAAACACTATCAAGGACCTGCCACTTACTGGACCGCTATGGAAAAGACAGCAGATCTTACTCTTCAGCGTAGTCATTGTAGGACCTGGTCAGATCAGCAACTGCTTATAATGTGTATATTTGTGTCTTCTTTCCCTGTTCTTTATAAACCACTGGAAGTTTTGCAACTTTGAGGCATGAGCAGTCCTGCAGACATGTCTAGCAAGAGTCAGAATTTTATTCCTATGTTCTTGATGAATAGAAAACATTTTTTTATGTATATATAAATGAAAAAATTACCCTGGAAGTGGTGTTTCCTGGAATACAGTCACCTCTAAAATGACAGTAACTTTTGACAGTAACTTTTTGGATTTGAGAAATAACTTACCTTCTGTGAGATAGGCTCCAAACTACATTTACCTTCACCCGAGCTATACTTAAGTTTGGTAGCATTTTTGATTTTCCCTGTAATTGTAGTCTATCCTAATCAGTCTCTTTACTATCTGTTCTGTGGGAGCACAACTTGTTAGAAGGAATGGAAACTCTTCTAATGAAGAGGTTATATGATTGTAGCAAACCTTGAAAGGCAACAGGAAGCATTCTCAAGATGTCCAGGGTAATTATTCTTGATAATTTGATAAATCCATATTTTACCAAGATGTTAGTTGAATCAGTCTAGAAAGGGCCTCAAACTAAGGCTGTGTTTTGTCCAAAAAAATGCATTAAATATATATCAAATTAAATCTGTAAAAACAGTATTTTAAACATACAATTGACTCAAACATCCTTGTAATTGCTAATATAATAATCCAAATCAATAGTTTTCTCCTGTGAAAAACCCATAGACATTCTTACAGTACTGAAAAAATAGATCCTCCTCCACAAGTAGTAATTGCTATCAAGGAGCTGGTTTTGAAGTAAAGTTCATTTCCATCTTACATCTTTGACAGATATTAGACGTGCATAAAACATCCACGAAACATTTCTGATCTGACCTTGTTGCACTTTTCAATTACTTTGCACTGTTTGTGCATGACTAAACCACATCTGGGCCCTGGAGTGAACCATTTGTCTCCTCTCATTCACTGCAACTAAATTTAGGACAGTCAAGAAAAGTCAATCTGCTGCAAAAAACCCCCCACAAACCTGCTTAGGAAAGACTAGGATTTTCTGTGTTAAGTCTTCCTGTGCCTTTAGTCAATCTCAACAAGGAATTACATCTTTGAGTAGTGGTAGAGGTTGGACCATTGCTAATTCTTGCTTCATTTTTTTTTCTAGTTTTTAAATGAAATGTGCAGTAAGAACAGAACAGGAGTATGTATATCAGGTGAAAAAGTTGATTCTTTCTCAGAGCACTGATAATGAAATGAATAAAACATTTTAAAGTCCATATGTCTACAGTTCATTTCAGTGCTTCATATTTTATTTAAAACTCTTATCCATAGGGAGAAAATACTGAGTTTCATATTAAATATTTCATTTTAATTAAAACTCAATAGCAGGGGAAAAAAAATAAACACCACCCCTGGCCAAACCCTGTGACACCACAGAATTATAACATGCTGCTTAGAGCCTGCTTTTCTAGCTGTCCTGCCAGTGAGTGTTTGAAAGTAGCAGAGGTTGCAGATGCCTCCTATTTCTCAAAGCTACACCCGAGATAGCTCAGAACACACATCTGGGATAACTTGACCCTGAGAAAAAGTGGTGCTTGTGTTCTGGATCCTTGAGTTTTGTATGGATACATAGGCTGGTTTTGTCTCTCCTAACAGGCACAACAGGTTTCAAGAGAGGCATTTTATTTATATGTTTCTTTTTTGCTTTGCTTTAATGAGCTTTGAGTGAAATTTAGATATGGATATGCTCTCCCTGGTTGCTGGTCAGAGTTAAAATCAAGCGTGCTGAGCTACCGCAGTTCTCATCGTATTCAAGGTGTGTTCTGTGGCACCTCTTTCTGACATTTGCTAAACCCATGCAGTGATACTCTCCAGCCTTTGATCTACCTCCTCTTCCCGTACTGCTTCTTCCCATCTTTGTGTAAAAACTGAGTAGAGTCCTAAATCCACTCTGTGACGGTTGACTGCTGCCAGAAATAGTGATGATACTTTTCTTTCACAGAGGTTTTTAATGAGGGTTAGTGTTTGAATAGCTCTGAAAGCTGTGATGTGTGATACATCTCTTATTTTCCCTACGATCCTCCACATGATAGTTTTTTTTGTTTTTTTAATTACCAGTGCTCTGTTTCTATTTAGCTTCCTAGGAACAACTTTTTAAATTAAAAACTTTCTTTGAACATAAATTTAACACTGCAACAAGGTTATCTGTTCAAGCTGGTCAAAAGAAACTTGAACCTGCAGCTAAGAGAACAGTTATGTCAAATTGAATCCTGTATGTAACACTCGTTATAATGTGGCTCTGCAAAGCCACCAATATTAAAAAAGCCAGAGAGAGAAAACGGTAAGGGCATTACTGAAAAGAACTTTTACAATGACTCTTCTACTCTGACTTCCCCTCCCTTAGGCCCATATTAAAAAAAATAAGAATCACCTTAGCTTGTAATTTATTATACATCAACATTCTCTGGCTCCAAATATATTCCCAACCTAATTCCTTGACCACAGTGTAACAGAAGATCCAGAAACAGCTGTTTTGCATGACAAATTACTCTAACACCCACTCTTGTAATTAGGATGGAAGGTAGATATGTTAGATCTACATTTAGGAAAAAAAGTCACGAAAGATTAATTACAGTCCATTAAAATTCTAAATTCATCATCACTGGAAATTTTATGCCAGTGGAAGAAATCCAATGTATTTGTGAAATTAATCCAGTATGCGCTAATCTACTATGTCGACCTCATTCAAACTTGAGGGCCTAAACGTATTATAAAGCATAATTACTCTAGAGCTGAAGTCTTTGAGGGCTATGTCTGTGAAACACAAATTGAAATTGCTGTGGTTCACTTATAAACAGAGAACTTAGTCAAGTAGAGCTCATAAAAGCAAGGCCTTCGTAAATTGCCCCTGGTATCAAAGCATAAAAAAAAGTATTATTAGAATGTCCACATTTTATAATGTTTTTGAACACTGGCCCTTTTAAAATGGATTTAAAGACCTTCAATGTAGTGAAGATTTCCATATGTTTTAAATTATGCATTTTTAATTTCTTTTATATTGTCTAACAATTGCCACAGTAGAATGATTTTATTTTTTAAAAAACACAAGTATACATGCATACACACAGTATTTGGATAGATTGTTGTGACTCTATGTATTTGTGTTGTGTTTTTTTTTCTAGGGCTGTTAACCTAAGTTCACTTGTATCATAAAATACATAAGATTTTTAATAATATATTGTCAGTCACGGAAGTGCCATAGAGGCATGGTGGTCTTTCTTCATTAGTCTGTTTTCAGTATAGCAGTGTAACTTCTGAGAATTCCATTTAGTGCTGTTTAAATCAGTACATCATTTTTTTGTTGACGGTAATCATAGAATTCTCTTTCCAAAAGTAACCTGATGAAGACAAATGGGGTCAAAACTGACAAAGATAAACTATTCTTCACTACTGAGAAACCCATTTGGTAATTAAATGTTCAGTTTAAACCAGAATTTCTGTTCTGAGCTTTAGGAAACTTGTGCTTGGTTACTATAAGTAAACAGAAGTTAAGTGCAAAAGAAACCTCTTCTCCTGCTTGAGTGTGCCGTGTATTGAAAAAAAAAAAAAGAAAAAAAAGACAACAGCAAATCCCTGGCACTAGCACTTCATTACTTTTCTGTGATATCCATAGCTTAATTTATCCTGGAATGATGGAATGATTATAACTTGATTAGCTAATTGCAAATACTCATTGTAATTTTCATTGGCTGTTTGAAAAATATTACTTCTGGGTAATGTAACACAAGTTACTTCATGAACACTTGCTTAAAATAAAACACACACACACTACAAGCAGAAGAGACATCCCATTTCGTGATAGCATTAGTAACAACATTTTGTAACTGGCTATAACGTTTATGAGAACAAAGTAAAATCACAGGAAGTACATGATGGAGAATCCTAATCTGAAAAAAAAAATTATATCTATGTCTCTATGTAAATTGTTCTCTCTCTCAATAGCTTTTTGTTACCCATTTTTCCCTGCTGAGATGGCTAACTGTTGAAATATTTCCTTTTATTTCATATGCACGATGGAATATTTTTCACAAACTTAAGTTTACTGTTAATATTCACCATATGTGACTCATGACCTAATGGGCCTTATATGCACTTCAGAAAGGAGTGGGGAGTATTAAGTGTCCTGAAATCATTAGAATGGCTTTGCTATTTGTTTCAGTGAAGGTAACATCTAGTCACCCAATTATGACAAGGATTTTAGCCATGAAATGGCTAAAAAATAGATGGCCCTTTGCCATTGCTCAGGGAGTGACTCACATCCATGTTAATAGCACAGAGAACAGTTTGTTACTTGGTTTTAGCTGACCACATTAGGGCATAACATTTCTTTCCTTCTAATGTGATTCCTTCTACCTCAATTCTGGATCAAATTTTCTTTCTCCAACTCTGTCTTCTTGATGTCCTAAACCTCTTTTTCAACATTCTGTGTCCTTCTTCTACTTCTAGAAGAAAAACATGTATTGCTAATATTCCCTTAAAAGTATAGATATTCATTGCTCACATTCCCCTTCCATCTGCCCCTGTAAGCTCTTTTTTTTCCCCATCACAAGGCTGCAGTTGCCTGGGGATGGCCTCTGGACATAAGGCTCCTTGTTAAACTGATGGCTACCGGAGATAGGCAGAAGGGAAGAACAGAGAGGGTGGCAATATCATAAAGAAGTAAGAGAAAATGGAGGGAAGGAAGAGAAAGGAGGAGTGAAAGAGGAGAAAGTTAGTGGGCAGAAACTGATAAAGAAGAGAGGGTCAAAATGGTGAGAGAGATGATGATGAGAGAACTGGGGAGAAGAGACGAGGGGAAGACCATGAAAAATATTCCATGTATAAAGCAAAAGACATGGACACATGGCAAATTAATGGCATTAATCCTCTAAAATATCATAACCAATAGTTAACAGCACAGTTGCTCAAATGAACGTAGGTTGAAGGTAAGACTGTAGCATCCTTCCTATCAGGGCTTTTATTAAAGCACTGCACAGGTTAATTTTATGCATTTAGCAAATTTCCCAAATTTTTTCTAAGATTGCTCATTTAGAAGTCTCTCACTTCAACAGCTTGATCTATGTTCCTGACACAATCATTTCTGTAAGCAACGGTGATCCTAATATTGCTGTAGAGAGTGGTGACAGGTCTTAGGTTTCTTTCCAGTATACTCATTGTAAATCTAGAAGAACATCACTGAAGTCTTTTCAGTTTCACAGGTGTGAAATTTGTTGAAGTGAGAGATGAATCCAACCCCCTCTATGGTTCTAGAATACATGTTTTGTACTATAGCAATGGCTCAGAGCGTTTATGATAAACAGTGTCATTACAGCAAGTAGCAAAACTTAGAAGCTACTAAATTTTCTGATGAGGAATGGAACCTCTCTTGTGATTTGACGTATTAATCTAAAAGAAATGAAAGAGAATGCTAGACTCTTTAACTCCCTTGTCTTTAGATAGGATTTATTTAAGGCAAAATTGTAAAATTGCTTAAAGAAAGCAGGAAGTCATGTCTCTTGGGGTGGATAAGGCAAGCTGCAGTATATTTGCTGCCCTGGAGCTGCACTAAGAGGATGAAATGAGAGAAAGGAATGCTTTCTATTCTTTTGATCGGCATATTATTTTCAGTTTACGTGGCAGACACGGTCCACTTCAAGATTCAGTAACAGAGGCTCAATGGAAAAGCAAGTGAGAATCCTTACAAAAGTGTTGTGGCAGTTCTTTTAGTTGTTGTTATATTGCCTGTTTTCAAAGAAAAGGATTTTATCCAGGGTATACATGTACACAACGTATGTTTTCATGTGTTATAATTATATAGAATTGGTACAGCAATTAGACGGACAACATATAGAAAAGAGATTACATGAAGATCTTACAAAATCTGTTTATTAGCAGTATCTATACAAATATGCCAGTAAATAGAAGAGTAACTCTTTGCAACAGGGGCTTTTTTTGGTTTTGTGCTGTAGACCCCAAAACACGCTGCAGACACTGCAATATTAAACAATGAACAAAAAAAATTCACTATGTATAAAATAATGTGACTCAAACAAGATATAAAGGCATACTGAATATGCTTTTTCACACTGAGTTCATTGTTACGTAACTTTGACTTTTATATAGATATAAAGAAAGGTTCATAAAATTTTGGGCTTGCAAAGTGACAATTTTATCTTTAGTCAGTTCAGAAGATGATGACAAGGATGTATGGAAAACTGAGCTGGTAAATGCAGATTTAAAGGACTTGTGAAAGTTCTAAATGCAAGCATCCTTTGATCTTTGAAGTTTCACTGCTCTGTCAATGTCATTCATAGCTTTGACTGTCTTGTCTATTCTAGAATAGCTGGCTAAACAAACAAAAAAAAAGAAAGATACTGTCACAAGATTGTGTTAATCATGGATCTGGACCCAATATTAAAGAATAGGAAGGTTTGTTAGGAACAGACTATAATCTCACAATTTTCCTTCTCACAGGAGCCAAAAAACTTGCTACTGGGAAGGGCATTCAAAAGACCACTCTGCCTCAGAGAGGCCATAACCATGTGTTTATTTACTGCGGTCTTTTGGCTACTCCAGAGGAGTGGATATAGATTTATTTTGTATGCCTGAGACTGCAGTGAATAAAACATATACTGTTTTCCTTCAAGGACTAGTAGGAAACAAAATATTTTTTCAGGCATATTTGAAAGACTTGTTCTATCACCACTGCTAACTGATGCTTCCGTTCAAAACTCTCTGTATTTGTACTCCATTCTCACGTTGCCTAAACATAATAAAGCAAGACAGGTTCAAGGGAACTAAAACTAATGTGTTGTGTGCTCTATTTGAATAGTAATTTTTTGGCATGGAAAAGTGTTGACCAGCAAAGTTTAAAATGAACACATGGTTCTTTGTACTTACATAGCAAAAAAACTACAGATGATAATTGATGGAAAATGTCATTTTTCTTGCACTCATGTGCAGTTTAGCCTTGGAAAGACAAAATTCAAAATTTATTTAGTCTTTGAGTGTTTTTCTGTGATAATAAAATAGACACTCAAACTACCTTCCTAAAATTATGCCTTATTGTAAATATTTTCACGTTTATACAGGAACTGACTCCACAAGCTAAAGGAACTCCATGTCCATGTATTTGTCCAACATTTGCATGGCTTCCCTAATGATAAATAGTACCTTTCCTAATGCAGTGCTTGTTTCCTTCAAGTATTTGTAGACTGCTGTCATGTACCCATTTATTTTCTGCTTAGTTAATCTCCGGTGAATATATACTCTTCTTCTAAACATTCTTCAAAATTCAAATACACCAATTCCCATTTCTGCTGTGTTTGGCAGTGTTTGCTGTTGCCTGGTAGTGCATATAAAATTCTCAGTATGACTGTGTAGGAATTATGTAAATGCCTTAAAAGTATTAAGATATTACGAAGAATACCACACAAAATTAGGTATCCCTTTGGCTAGATGCATGAATGTTTTAAGCTTAGTGCTGTGGTGCCTAGTGAGTAGATGCATTGTAGCTTGATCAGAGGCAGAACAAGATACCCCTTGCATAGAGAGGCAGGAGCCGTAGGAGGGATGCCTCCACCCAGCACACTGAGTTGGGACTAGCCAACATAGGAAAACAGAGAAGACTAGTAAGATTGGCATGATTTTGTCTCTACTGACCAAAGAGAATTAGCACTTCCAGCCTGGAATAGAAAATTATTAACCTTTTTGTGGAGTTGGTCAGTAAATTGAACTGTGATGCTCTCAAATGAGGCTGATGGCAATAATTCTGCTTCCTTCCATTAGCCCGTAATCTTAGAACATTCATCAGGCCTTCCTCCAACAGACTTCCCATTATTGTCCCCTGAACAGAATGTATAGAAAGTAGCACTGTTTCTACGTCCTTAGGGAGTCTAACACTGAGTCAAGTGCAACTAGAGCATGAGTATATATATATCTTGTAAGAATAGCCTTTAATTCTCTGCAAGAAAAAGTAGACATTCTTTAATTACTTTTGCTTGCTTTTCTTCAGTTTAAATTTGTTACAAATGGTGAATCACAGATATGATAATATTATCCTCTTTAGAAAATTATTGTTATAATCATAGAAGTATGGATATGGCTGTTCTTTTGAAATTCTCTCCTCATGATAAAGTGGGACTGACTCAGAACTTATCTGTTTTAGTGTGTTTCATTTTTATCTCAAAGGGGAATTCTTGTTGAATTGTAGGGTCAAATAGAAAAAAAACAGAAACCTGTGACAACATTTTGAGAGCTAAAAATAGAAGCTAAAAGTCTGAAGATAGTAGGAAAAGACAGACAGAGACTTTAAAATGAGACAAAATAATTTCTAAAAAAATGATACATATTCTAACAGTGAGCCAGAAAATATCTCATTCCAGTACGCATGAGTGTATCTGTGTTTGTAGATTGTTTATACAATTATTATTCTTATTAGTAAAACAAATGACTGAATTAATAGGTGGAGGATAAATGTTAGGTATATTGAATATGGTGTACAAACATGCCTTCCTATCTGAGACATGAAGCATGAACTTTCAGAACAGCAAATGTCCTTTATACGTGTCTGCTCAGGATCTGTCTGGTGGCTCGTTGGATTGGGCTTAGTTGAGTCAAGTGAGTAACAACAACAGATGAAACAAGATGCAACAAAAAAGTTAGTTAAACAACTGGAACAGAAGTAGGGCAGAGCAGCATGCTGACTATTATGGAAGCAAAATACTGCAAAATTACACTAAGCAACTTGTCAGAAACTATTACGAATAATAACTTCCCAGCAAAATACAGATTTGATAGCAAATGTTGATTTGCCTGTTGGACTGTCCCAGAGCCCAGGTGTTCTGTCTGCAGGAGGTGTTCGGGTTCCCGCTGGAAGCCACAGAAGCTCTTGTTCTAACTGTACCATAATGACTGGCTCTGTTTTAACTTAATTCCAAAATACTTTTTCCAAGAATTTGTTTTTGAGAAAAATGGAAAATGACAGGAATCTTCAGATATGGATCTGCACTTAGAGAGTTGTTAGTTCCCAGTTCAGTGCTTAAAAATGCTTTTTCCACATTAATCTAGGACATAGCTTTAAAGAAGGAGGCGAAGAGTCTGTAACTTTATGTAGAATATTAAAATAGTTGCTTTCTATAGCTACATTTTAATGTCATTTCTTTGTCTAAAAAGCTACAATATGCTTCAATGCAATTTTTTTCAGATACAATTTTTTTTAAACACAAAATTACCCTTCTTGCAAGTCAGTGCAGAATGCACTAAGAACCTGCCAATTTCCTTTCTTGCTTGATCTTTGCTTCCTCGATCATTTCCGTAATCTCCATCACTTTAGCTGTCTATGCCTCCACTTGTAGCATTGACCTTGATGTTTTGTAATAGATGTCTCACATGGCCTTTGCTCTTTCCTGTTCACTCCCTTAATTTCCTTGGTTATCCACACTAGTGGTTTTCTTCTTTTATAGCCTATTTATTTCCCAGTGATATGTTCTTTCCTTGGACTCTCATTTAATTAAAGCTGTACTGTCAACTTGAAAATCACATTTCCATCTGAAAATGTTGTGTCTTCTCTTGTTATAAGAAGCCCTTGAGATGACTCTAGCTGAAAGGCAGAGCAGATGTGGGGGATGGTGGTGAATGCCTTCCCTTTTTTCATTTCCCTTAACTTGTGTAACATTCCAGCATTATTTGAGTGTCTGATGTTTGTGGTACCTGAGAGGGTTCTGCCACTGTCTGTTTGCAGAAGGGGGAGAGAAATGACCTCTGTGTCCTCCCTTCATTTCCCCTGGGGCCTTCAGGAACATGTGATTCGATATCTAGTGAATACTGAATGAATTAAGCTGTATTACAAGGCTGCTTTAAAGGAAAATTAAACTCAAGACCTCTTGCTCCCTCAGTTGTTAGGGAAGGACCAGGATGTGTGTGAGCAATTCTGGGATTTTTTTTTTTTATTACAGTTTTTGTGATTTCTGAAATTATAACTACTCCTGTTTGTTCTGTCTGTTTTTCCCTTGCTCTGCAATTCTGCACTAGTCACAGAAAGAATACTGACCTCTCAAATAAACCAAGTGTGGAACAAAGAAAAATACTTTCTGTTTCTAAGTATCCTCCATAAAGAGAAATTACTGCTGATGCGTGTATTCTGGGATAGTATTTACTTTTTAAATTTCTAATTTTGAAACTTCATCTGAGACAGTTTTATAATAGTACTGTCATTTCTTACTTCAACAGACACACTTATACTTACAATTTACAAAAGAGATTATGTGTTTGATATTTGAAACCCGTTTGGACATAGACACCAAAAATAGTAGCAATAGCCTCTGTCTCATTATGAATATGTATGTGTTATTGTAAGAGATAAAATACTGAAGGGATTTAGGAAATACGGAGGTGATTTATATCTAGTAGTAAGTTATGGACTTTATAAATTAGAAGGCTGATAAGATGGACCACAGTAGCACCACAATTCCTGAGAACACATAATTGACCCACTCAAGTTCACAAGACTCTTTTTTTCTATTTTTTTTTTTTTTTAACAATACTTTATTGCTGGCAGTGAATACGGGTTGATCAAGTTGTTGTAACGCTTACAATCATTTTGCAAGGGTAAGACAGGGAAGGAGTATAGAGTATGGGGTCACTTGCATGAAAGGAAAAATAAAATTTTCTTAATGGACTTTTGGCTTTTTTTTTAAAGGTTTTTGTATCACTCATAAATGTCTTGCTAATATGCTCAATCATGTTGTTTTCCTCTCTTTTTTTACTCAAAGTTAATGAATTTTAAAGTTTCTTGCACAACAGGGGAAAAGGATTTCTGAGAACCTAGTACACTAGAAAACCTGTATTGTACAGACATCTTACCCACTGGGTTCTCACATGAAAGGGAAATTTCTTCATGCTAGTATTATGAATTAAATTGCCTACATTTTTCAATGAGTCTTTAGTCAATTTGAGACACGTTTATCAATATTTTCTGATTAACTGCAATGACAGATTTTGGCAAAAGACTTTTTATCAAAGTAATTATTTGCAAGGTTTGCCCCTGGTACAGAAGGCTTTATTCTTTGTGGTAAAAGAATAAACGTTGTCTGGCCACATTTCAGTGCTTTCTAAATGTATTATACTCTGTATTGAAAAACATTACAGTAAATAGATATGAATTTACTAAGCTCAGAAAAGCAATGGTTTCCTCAGTGTATTCATGAATTCCTTGATAAAGGTACTTGGTCAGGGTTAGATGTTTTTTTACTAGCGAAGAGTTATCAGTGCTTTGCCTCTTGCATTGTCACAGCCCTTGGCATAAGATCAAGATATTATTGCCTGGCAGTATTTCTGTTCCTAGTTTGGAAGTGCTGTGTCAAACATTTTAAAAAAGAAAGAAAAAAAATGCAAGCTTCTTTCTTGTTTGATTTAAACACATTTTCATATTTCCTATAAACCTGACACTTAGAATTCAAATTGGATATTCATAAAGTTATTCCTGAAATCTAGCATCTGGATCAAATTAATAGTTTGTTAGAATTTTTATCATGTATTTAACTAAGACATTTTGTTTAACAGAATGGAAAGAAGAACACTACCTGCTTGACTCAGGAAAGTGTGAATACAGGTAGCCCATGAATAAAAGAAAAAAAAAAACTTTACTTGCTTATAGCCAAAGCTTTTCAAAATGGACTCTGCTCATTCAGAGCCACCTGGAAGGGGCAAGAGTAGCTGCAGAGCTTATTTAGAACATGCCAAAATTAGAAAACATATCTTTCTGCGTTCTTAAAGTCCCTAAGATTTTATTCTATAGACTGAAAAAAAAAAAAAAAAAAAGTATTTTATTCCTAAGGAACTTTCAGAGCACTCTGCTATCCTCTACTGTCCTGACAGTACTTGACTTTCTGCTGCTCCTTGGAAGAGATTTACAGAGCAAATGTTTCATTGCTTGTTTGAAAGTCTCTGGGACATATTTTTGGTACCAGTATTTCCTGAGACCAATGGGGAATGATATTTTGAGGGTTTTAAGGATTCTCATTATTTAAGTTTGTAGTGAAACATCATCAAACACTGGGTTTAAATCCTGATTTTCTTTGCGTTACTGGTAAGATGTATATATAGGAATTCAGACATATGGTAGCTTTGAATTGAAATAACTAGAGCAAATAAGGAATAAGTTATTTGTCCCTTTAACGGAAAGACTATCTGAATAAACAGTATACCATTTTCTTAATAAAGCTCATAGTCAAAGTATCTTGTTGGGTATTCATCTGCTCTGGATGCCCAGAGAGCAACGAAAAGCACTTTTTCCTTCTTCAGTTGCTAAAGAGCTTGTGCTCTTTTTCCGTCCAAGTCCCTCAAAATGGTTATCCATGCCTTTTTGTTTCCAGGTTAAAATACAGTGAGCATTTTGTAAGGTTCATTTTCAATTTTCACTTCAGCAGCATTGTAGGCACAGAGCATATTATTATGGTTAGATAGATTTCATGTACTGTTCTGTATTCAATGCAGGTTCCTGGTTTCAGTCTCTTCTTGGGATCTTTCAAATCTGCCTCTCTTGTCATGCTCTGCCCTTGTAACTGAGATGAGCTGAGGCATTTGAGATAACCCTCTGCAGATATTTTGGCAGCTGGAAGCAAGACAGTCTCATTGGCAGGGTATAATTCAGCATTTTCTTTCACTCTTGATCCTTGAAGATTATTGACCTGCAGAATACATTGCTGAGCCTGTTATGTATATTTTTAAGTTGTTTTTGTGGTGCTCTTGAAGAGATAGTGAGGTATGAAGGCAATATTATGATTTTGCCTTCAGTCCAATTAAGTGATATTTAAATAAGGGGAAACTTCACAATTAAAGTTGGCTTGTATGAGGATCAGTTTTGTCCAAGTACGCTAATAAGATTTTCATTTTTGATTAATCTGATTCTCCTTTCACACATCATATGAATAAAAAGCAGCTCCAATGAGCATATTGGATCTTCACAATTGAAAAAAAAAAAAAAAAAAGGATGTTTTCTGACTACATACCTTAGCGTTTTTAACACTAACAGCTGGAAGACAGATGTATATGCACATACTCAATGGCATGCATTCGATTTTTTTCATTTTTCATGTTAATATAGGAAGAGTTAATGTACTAGCTTTTTCTAGAATGCCTATTACCTTATTGTGTAAGATATAACAAAGTAAAATGACTCCTCTTCCTTTTCATTTTGCAAGAAAATTAATTTTGACTATTGCATTATATGAATTTGCATGATGATTACTTAGGTTAAACAGGTTTCTCAACTTTTCTACCCAAAGTTGTGACAGAGATCGTTCCTTGTAAATCTCATTATTCTAATAAAATCCTATAACAATATGCTAGGGTAAAAAAAACAAGCAAACAAACAAAAACAAACAACAAAAAAAACCACATTTACATACAAGTCTGCTCTAGTGATTGGCATCTTTATGACATCTAGGTGCTCTTTGTGCTTCTATATAGGAATTGAATTAACTGGCCTGGAAGTTCAAAGTAAATGTCTAAGCTTTACTAGTCCTTGGAAAGCAGTAAGATGGAGATGATGTTGCAATACTTGTTAGTGAAGCTATTCAGAAATTGAATTACAGATGTTTTCAGGGCCACATCCCATCCCTGTATAATTTACAGAAGCAAGTTATCTCCCTGACCCTCAAACCTCCTGTACAACTACTTCCTTTTTTTTAATAAAAACAGCTAGATCATCTACTTTGACAAGTAAAAACTGTGAGTCAATTTTTAAAGCCCAAATCCAGCAAGCTATTAGATGTCACTTGCTCAGTATTTCAGGCTGTCTCTTTCTTCTGCAGCTGAAGAGGCTCAGTACAGCACTAGATGATGCTTGCAGCATGTATGCAGTATGTGCAGTGACTTCACGCTTTTCTTCTGTTCAGAAGTCATTAACAGTCTCTGAAATCTTCAAAATGCAAAATTCACTTTGAAATGGGTTATTTCTCCACAAGTTTCCTTGTTACCTTTTCTGTGCTCCCTGACTTTGAAGAGGGTTTATTCGATGTTCTGGAAGAGCCAGATAACACAGACGCTACAGTCTGCATTTGAACTCCGTTGCTCGGATGTACAGGATGTCTACCATACAAGCTCATACTGATACAGCTGTGTTGCCAATGTGCATAGTGGATGTTTGAAGTGTGCTGATAAAAGCATTTTTCTGTTCATGTAGATACACTATTTCATTGAAAGGCATTAAGTAAATGGACAAAAAACATTTTTTTTGTCAGGATACTTCTCTATCAAAACTCAGATACTTAAAAATGTTCTCCCCTCTGGCTGGCTCTGGTTTTACAGTTAGACTCATTAACTTATTAGCTCATTCAAAAAACTGTTTAGCTGAAGTTCTAGATATTTTGTGTTACCAAAAATGAGAATTAAAAAAATGGGATGACATGAAGGGTAACATTAATTTGTATGCAAAAATGATGTCAAGACAGGCAATATAGTGGTTACAACAAGGTTTTTAACAGATTCCTTTAATAATTTACATACAGAAAAGTCCTGATATATCAATAGAAAATAAGGTAGGAAAGTGAAGAACAACTCTTCTGAGCTAACATATTATACTGTATTATGTTAATCTGAAGTGGTTTTGTTTTGTTTTTCTTCTGATATCTGATGTAGGTGGAAGTTTGCAGCACAATTATACTTTAATACAAGCTATTATGGCTGATTCAAAAAATTTTGGAAAGTATAGTTTGCTTCTGAGGGGGGGATATTTATACTGTAAATAATGTGCTGTAGACAAGAAGAAAATTTGTTAAGTGCTAAATCTTGTAGATAAATTATAAAAATGTGATCCGGATTTCTGCAAAACAATGTTTTGTTAAACTGTAGTGGACTACACTCCTCATCTTTGAATTTATTCCAGCCTTAGTGATAAAGGGCTCATTATAGAAATTCCATCATGACTGATTCAGATAACTACTTGATCTTGCAAAAACACCAGAAAAATAAAACTGTGTCAGGAAAGTTAAACAGTGCCAGTGATGCATAGGTTACCTGGGTCCTTCATCTCGAAAGCTTCTGAGATGGAAGTAATCCTTTAATCTTCTGTGTGAGTCTCAAGGCTCTCTGTTTTTAACGCTGTACTACATTTTCACCTGCTTTTTCTTACTTTTCTAAATCTCCTTGCCAAATCTATTCTGTGTTTATTAGGTAGTAAAGACATCCCTTTGACCTTACTGAGAGCAAAAGCTTTGGTGAAGTATTTTTTTATATATAAAGAAGATGATTTCTCTGGGTATGCAAAGGTTCATTACTAATGGCAAGAGAAAGATTTTGAGCCCTATGTTGGTTGAATGGTGGGACAGGTCAGTGAAAGAAAATATAGGATGTTATAGAAAATGGGACAAGATGATAAAATGGAAATATACATTGCCTGAATGCAAGTCTTTTTTATCTAGGACCTGATTTCTCATTCAAGAATCTGAATTTAATGAAATTCAATGAAATTCACTTATTAGCTTCTGCCAAATTATTTATACTGTGTTATTATTCTTCCACTGTATCAACACTACTTGTCTTGCACCACAGAATAGTAGCAAGTGCTGAGCAGTTCCAGTGCATCACTGTATTTGGCCAAGGAGCAACTGATGAATCTTTGTTGTGTTCAACAAACTGTGCAATTTCTAGCCCTGTGCTGGTAAGAATGAGATGCTACAGCATCATCAGCTATCCTAATGATGATAACATATAGGTGAAAATAAGGGTAGGCGTTATGTCACCTTGGCAAAATTTCAATTTCTTATATAACTTTAACTGTGAATAACTGCATCGTTATCTATATTTCTGGCTCAATTCTGTACTGCCTCCCAAATTTCATATATATGCGCAGAGTAGATGTACAAATGCTACTAAGGCTAGTACATAGTACCTAACATGTAACCTAAGAGCAGAAATGCCAAATATAGTCTGTAGAGTATATTCACACAAGTAGTTCAGTCACTGTCTTTGCCTGTACATGAGTCCTAACTCATGGGTGCTCCAAACCCATTAAACTTGTGAGTGCTTTTCCTAGTACCTGCTTCGATTGTGCTTGGAAGCTTTCCTGGGAGAAGAAGCCAGTGACAGGCAAACTATAATGTTTATTAAAAGTCTGGTGAAGACAGTAGGCAAGCAGTGTTAGTCAGATTCCGTTTAGCCTGACACTATTTGTCTTTTCATCAAACTGACTCCAAAATCCGTGACTTTTAAGCACTGTAGCAGCAAAACTGCTCAATCAGTGAAAAAATTAAGCTGGATAATAATATCTAGGTCTATAGTTAACTACTACGTACACTGCTGACCGTGAACTCCCTATCTGGATCCCAAGCACTGCTGTCAGGACAAAAGTGAGCTGTGTTAAAATGATGCAGATGGCCATGTCCAACAGTCTTAATTTTTAACTTACACTGACTTTATACTGGAAGAGATTAGTAGCATCTTCATAGCCAATTACTGTAGAATAGTTCCAATAGTTCCAAAAGTTCTTCTTAGCTGAGGCAAAATATCTCTTTTATATGTTTATAATAAATTATCCAGTAGATGGGACATCTAATTCTATTCTAAAATTTTGACAATTGCAGATATACAAGAACTGTCCTAAGTAAGATTATTGCTTAACCTGTGTGGACATAAATTTAGAAGGCCTTAGGAATAATTTTGCAAACAATATGAAAAGGAGATATTTCCCTTTAGGTCCCTCAAGAGCTCTTTAGGATCGGTATGCTTATAAACGAAACTTGAAAAGCTTATTATCAATGTCCATATGTGCAGATAGACTTCAAAATGAGCAGAGGGACAATTTTGCTTCCTAAGCAAAGTGTAACTCGTTTTGGTTTTATAGTACGCTGTTAGTCTTCTGAGATTTAGCAGGATTTCTGCAACCCTTCTCCCTTTGGAAATGCCTTCCTTTAGTGTGATATTCCACAGTGACTATTTTGGGTGATGATGCCCAAATTCCACAGTGTGGAATTAGGCCACTCCAAACTGGGAAACTTCCTGATTTTGAATGTTTTTTAATCCTGTGATTCATTCTTCCTCGGTTTTGTTGCAAGACCTAGTTCTGAATTGTTCTCAGTGCAGGATCCAACAGAGGAAGAATAATGGTTATTTGTACAATATCTTTCCATCTTCTGATTCCAGCATCACCCAATCTCTTTCAGTGACATAGCATATTTCAAGAATAAAGTCGGCAAATTAGGAAATACTTTGTTTTTCAGTAAATTCTGATTTCCAAACAATTATAATCTTAGTTGAAGCCATATTTAACGAGACAATTGTACACCATCATTTATCACTTCACAATTTGAAGTTTTCCAAGAGTTTGTTCTTCCAACTCTAATAAAAAAAATAATAATTAAAAAAGTCCATTTTGGTTTTAAAACTAGCAAGTTTTATTAAGAGCTAGTTTCCCTATCTTTTTCCTTTGAACACTACTTAAAATCTATTCTGTCAATGCAATCATCAAATATCCTTATGATTTCTTTCACAATGTATTCTTTCTTGCTGTAATGCTAATTAAATGTCTGGTAAAACCAAAGGACAAGCAATGTTAGTCATATTTCACTTAGCCTGAGACTATTTGTCTTATCTTTAAAGCCACGGATCTGGGAGTCAATTTGAAGTACCATAGCAGCAAAACTGCTCAATCAGTAGAAACATTAAACTAGATAACAATATCTCTTGTTACCATGTAATATGAAGAGGAAATGATAGCAGAAATAAGTAATATAGCTAAATGTGAATTGTACAAATTAGGATGCCTTGTGTAATTTAAAAAGTTTCAAAAGCAAGAAAGGATTTGGTACAGATTCATTTATTACAAGAAGTTCATAAAAATGCCTCAAGTGGACATTAATGAAATAATGCGCATGTGAGATGTGACTTTTCTCCAAGTAATTTTATCTGAAAAGTCCTGTACAACTTTTTATTTGCAGATAATTGAAAAATAACACTTGGTATGTGGAACTGAAATATTGTCTCATTATCTACTGTGAGGAAGCTCAGTGTAGCATTCCCATATCTTTGGTTTGGTTTTAATTATGATATTTTCTTATCTATTTCTTGACCCTTTCCTGTTTTCTAAAGTATTCATCATCCTGAAATTTAAAACTCATATAGGTAAGATTTATTCAGCCACATGTATTTTTTAAAAAAAGTAGTTTACATCTTCATGAAAATTATCTAGAAAAATTCTACCAGGATTGAAAATGCAGGGAGTAAAACTGTCTTATGGCTAAGCCATTAAGTGGATGGAGCTTTCTAGATCTGATGACAGTTTCTAGTGCCATCACCAGTGACCCTGTGCCATCCTGAGCATAGGCCTAGATTTTTATTTAGGGAGTTAGATGTATGAATAACTCAGAGAAATCTGGGTCTCAAAACTCACATTCCTCATTTCCCTTATCTATAAACAGGTGCTGTTGCTCATCTTGCTTTGTACATGAAGACATAAACTCAAAGTTTTCAAACTTCTAAAGTTAGATACCAGGTCATGGGGATAATACCTGTTCTCCTGAAACTTTATTATTGATTATTTAGTTCCACTGTGGGCTGGACTGCAGTACCATCCTTTAAATCAAAGTCAGAATGATGAGATCATGAATGTATGCAGAAAGGTGGTTGTGCAGCACTTATCTGTGTTTTTATCTGACTTCATAAAAATATGAAAGGCAATATGATACATTCTCAAATAGTCTTTAGTATTGACTAAAGATTATTTTACTTAATTAACTATTCGGTTGTTATCTTCCATTTTGCTCTTCCCTCTCTCTTTACTTCCCTGTGCAACAGTGTTTTAATTATACTGTTGATTTTCCACAGCAGATGCAAATTTTTTTTTTCCAGAACTATGTCAAAATCATCATAAAGATGGAATAAAAAAAAATATTTTACATATATGTAAAATAAAATATATGTTCTTCTTTCTCCCTTTTGAGAAGAATGAGAACAAAAAGGATTTCCTAAGTTGACATAACAGGTACATTCTTTACATATTTTAAAGGGGAAAAAATAAAACACCGACTTTTCAGTTTGTTGTAGCTTGGAGATAATTAGTGTAATTCACATGAGCCCAAATCACCAAAAAGCCCAAGTGTCATTGGCTATTTTTTGGGAATAAGGTATTGGGACTCCTTCCTAATCAGTTAGCAAACAAACCCCTCTCACATTTTTTTTTGTACCGACAAGTCATCTTTACAAAAGGATAATTTTTTTTTGTCATTCACATTTCACATTGTCATTGTTAGAAGTTTAACATGTAGGTAGAGGTATTCTACCAGCATACTCAGCAATACTCTACTAATAAAAGCAATACTCCACACTCCATGAAGATGTTTTTTTAATGCTTTCCATGGACTTGCCTAGAGATAGTGATTATTACAGGAGGTGACTTTTTATATAAGCATTTACTAAGAGAGTTTAAATTATGACAAAAAAGTAAAGTAGAATTAATACAATTATGGGTTTTGTTACTTGGGGTTAACTAGCTGTACAAACTGGCTATTTTACTCTAAACTGTTTTGCTATTTAGATGTATCGGCACAACGTCCATGGAATCATAGAATGGCTTGAGAGGGAAGTGACCTAAAAGATCACCTAGTTCCAATCCTATTGCCATGGGCAGGGACACCTCCCACTAGACCAGGTTGCTCAAAGCCTCATCTAGTCTGGTCTTAAACACTTCCAGGAATGAGGTGTCCACAACTTCTCTGGGCAATCCATTCCAGTGTCTCACCACCCTCAGAGTAAAGAACTTCTTCCTAATATCTAACCTGAATCTACCCCACTCTAGTTTAAAACCATTTCCCCTTGTCCTATCACCACACATCCTTACAAAAAGTCCCTCTCCAGCTTTCCTGTAGCCCCCTTCAGGTACTGGAACCTGCTATAAAGTCTCTATGGAGCCTCCTCTGCTCCAGGCTGAACAGACCCGATTCCCTCAGCCTGTCCTCACAAGAGAGGTGTTCCAGCCTTCTGATCATGTTTGTGGCCCTCCTCTGGACCCTCTCCAACAGATCCGTGTCTGTCTTGTTTTGAGGACTGCAGACCTGGACACAGTGCGCAAGGTAGGATCTCATAAGAGCAGAGTAGAGGGGCAAAATCGCTTCCCTTGACCTGCTGGACACGTATCTTTTAATGCAGCTTATGTATGTATGGTTGGCTTTTTCATCTGCCAAAACGTTCTCAAAGATCTCTGTGGAATATAGTTTTTATTTAACAGAAACTGCATTAGATTGCTGATATCTGAGTGTGAAGTGGCAGGTTGATTAACAATTAGTTTTCTGAGGTGCTCAGCAGTTTCAAAGTTACCTGACAACAAAAGACAGAATCTGGTCCAGAAAAAGGAAATGCTGATGCTGAAGCTGCCTGCTGTGAGATCCTGGTAACTTTGGAAGAAGGGGAGTACTGGAGGATGAGAGAATTTTAGAGAGAATTTTCTCAGTAACAAATACCGTTGCCTTTGAGACACTTGACTAATCAAGTACCAATACATCTACAGGATAGCAAAGGTGATTTTATGATTAGCAGAGGCCATTTTGGGAGGTGGTTCTAACTATATTACCTGGTGTCTTGGTTTCTGGCATTGACTGAAAAAAAACAGCAACTTGTGGAAAGCAGTTGAGGTTAATGCTATGATAATGGTGGAGATTATATTTGATGAGGGACACAATGATGAATGCAACCGTCAATCTCAGTCTTTTCTCAATGAGTACAAACCCATAGCAGAGAAAAAAGTGTTGTAAATCCACTGGCTTTTTGATGCACAGGGGCATAGGAGATGGGAATCTGCCTCCTTTCTCAAACTCTATGACAAAGTATAGCTTTAACTACTCAGAAACTCAGGGACTGTTTTTCATAGTAACTGCAAAGGCATATACTGATGTAAATCCATTTGGCTTGATTCTATCCTCATATTGACCTGAATGAAAGTACGCTGCAGTCAAGTAACTTACTTCAGGATAAAACAAGTGGAGTTAGATCATAGTCAGGTCCCTAGTCTGCAATTACTGTTCTTTTTTCTCCCTTTTGATTCTGGATGCTTAAGAGGAGAGGAGAGAGTGGCCTGCTTTCCTACTGTGTTATATTTTAGAACTCCAAATGGACTTGTGCAGAGTCAACGCACAAAATTCCAGCAAACAATCGCTTTTTACATGAAAAAATATTTGTCTCTCATCTTCAGTGGAAATTCTGCTATGCAGCCCATTAGCCTAGGATTAAAATCTCCTGTGCAGGAAGGAAGTTCTCTCAGTTTTATCTAATGAAATCCCATTGCTTCATATCATATAGGACCTGTTGACCCACTCTGAGAGTCTCCAAGGTCTTTTTACATTACTTCTCACAAAGACTGTAAGTCATTCCTGAGTGGTGCTGGTTTTCATCCTACGTGGTTCAGTGTTTTGCCACCTTTGCTCTGTGGCTTATTTTAAGGAAGAATAATATAAAATATGATTGAGTAATAAAAATATTACCTATGGCTACCTCAAGAGATCAGCTACATTATTCATGAGACTTTGTGCCTGAAGTAGGATCCTATACCAGAAATAAAATAATGAAATATCAGATAGGAAAGTGGAGTTTTATTCCAGCAGAAATAAGGAAGAACAAAAAGAAGGGGGGAACCAAAAACCTCAAGACAGTGATTTTCATTTAAACCTACTTGTATATTGTATCTTTTAAAGAGAGTGTGTATCTCTATTCAGCACTGTTGCCAGGTCAAATACTGCTGTTTACGCATTTAACTGTAGCAGTTCTGCTCAACTCCTATCCATACATTGTCCTTTGTAGAAAGAAATGTATCTGGAGGCAGTCTTTTTTAACAACAAAAATCTCCTTGATCCGTCATTGCAGGTGGGATTGAGAAAAAGCTCAGCTTTATTAAGTGTTGTAAGAAAACCTTTATGTCCCTCACAAGATTTAGACAGTGCTTGTGCAATTACTTTGCATGTTTCAGAAATGCTTTAAACACAAAATAAATGGAAAACTTTATTGCTAACCTTCAGATCATTTTTCCCCAGAGAAAAAAAATTAAATAGCAGGTTACATTAATACAATGTTGTCTGTGTTGATGAGTCTTCATTAACAAATGCTGATGTAGTATAGATCATACTTTTTCACTGAAAGAATGAAGTGTGTGTGCTAGCTGTCTAATAACAGATAATTTAAGATGATTCCAGAAATCACTCAGATTCTGACTTCTACTGATACTTTCTTTTACTGTCAGTTTTGCCTGCATTTTCATTGCTAGCAATGGCTGTTAAGTGAAGAAATGCAAGTCCCAGCATGGAAGGATTATTTTGCTAATCTTCCTTAAAGCTTCTCCCCAAGTATTCTGTCAATATGAGGTTATTGGTAGGAGTCAACTTAAAGAAACTTAATATAAATCCCATTTTATGGAGGTGTGATTTGAAGTTGCACGGCATTCCACAGTCATGTGAAAGAGTATTTACTAGTCCTGGTTTTATTCATTGTTTCATTCTGCTGTCCCTTAAATCTAAGACCCAATAGGAATAATATTTTCCTGTAGCTGCCCTGGCAAATATGGTTTTTTATTACAGGAGATTCATGCAGCTTTCAAATCCAATTAGACTCATGCCATCCTGCTGTGGCATACATTAAAATTTAGCAAATGAATCTTACAGAATGACCTGCTGCTTCTGCTATAGTATTTCTTCCTTTTATTAAAGGTTTCTTCAACCTGAATTTTATTTTTCCTGCAGTGGGTTCTTTTAGAAAAGGGAAAATGTGGAAACAGAAAATGTATTCAGAGGTAGTGCTGTAAAAAGTACAGTATGTTCCATCTGAGCTAATAGAAATGACCCACTGATTAATAAAAGATAAAACCATTTCCAGGGCCCTGAACTAACAAGCAGGAGACTATACAAGGTAAATAATTTTTTAGGTGTAGCCTTTCGAAATAAAACAGAAAACACCACCACTCCACCCCCACTTTAGCTATCCTACACAGAAATATATGTCTCATTAAGTAAATGAAGCCACTGTCCCAAAGGTACATTGCAATGTGATTTCACCTAGTGAAAAGATTTACTAAGATTCTTCGTAATAAAAGAGACCCTGACAAAAACGTGGATCATTGTTGCCGGAGTTGGACCTGACAGATTCTTGCTGATTGACTGACTCTTAATTTTGTTAGCTATAAGAACTTTCCATCTAGCATATCAGAATATGAACTAACACACTAAATATTTTATTCTGTGCAAAGTTAAATATCACAGGCTTTAATTCATCTTCATCAAGAGTTCTTATTGAAAATAAAATAGGCACAACTCAGGAGAGCAGAAGAGGAGAGGCATAATAATTAAAGCACAAATAATCATAGCACGTGACTGTATTAAAATTTATTATTAAAGTATGCTTTGTGAAATCTGTCTTACCTTAGTGGTGCTTTGCCTTGATGAAGTGTTCTAGCCTGGGGCACTGGGTTTTTGGATCCTTGAATCTTGTAAACCCAGCTGTGATAAATGCAACAGGCCACATGTGGCAGTATAAAGTGCCATCAATTGACCTGCAAATTGCTCCAGGACATAGCTGGAACAAGGGAAATCTGTACCCATTGCTGCTACTTCTAGACTCCTCCCTTGTGAATCAGCAGGTGCCTTTTCTAGTTGCCTTAGGGAAAGGTCAGACCGTAAGGGTGCTCGATCATTGCCTGAGGGTTGGCATTGGTGTGAGGTACAGACCCTGTGTCTGCACAGTGGTGGGACTGATCTGTTCATATCTGAGCTCTGGGATTAGGGTGCCTGGCACGACCTTTGCTTCTGCTCTTCCGTGTGCCAAGCAATAGCAACCGTGGATCTGAGGCTTGTACCTGGCTGCTTTGTTCTTCAGATCTAGGCCTGCAAACTGAAATCCCACCAGATCCGAGAAGGGTCGAATATCTTTGCTTTAGCACTTTGAGAGACTTTTCTATTTGCAACAAAGCTTGCTGAATGGCATAGTGATTTAGTTTTGTTTATCTATTATATGTTACTTTCACTCCTGCATTTTTAAATCTTAATTCATTTTAACTTGTATTATTGTGAGATTCTTATATTGAGACTGTCCTATTTACACATGTACTTATTTTGTCCCGGCAGCTGCATTCTGAAAACCCTTTCTAGCTATGGCTCTCTCACAGGAGCAGGCTGCATACACTGTTGCTCACGAACATTTTCTGTCGTATTTGCTTTAGTAAATGATCTGGTATCAGAGTGTACAGGAACTCTTTCTGTCATTTGTGTTATGATTTATATCTTTTTTTCAGAACATGGAGTCTGAACTGGATGTATAGGGTTGAAATTGCATTAATTTTGCTTTTCTGCCTTGTTACCTCATGACGCTGTGGTTTGTATTATGACTTCACCAATTCTTCATCTAGTCTATTCAATTTCCAAGAGACTGTGCTTGCAAATAATCCTCCTTTTCCCCCTCTGTGATACCTGTGCTTTCTTGCCGGTGACTCACTCAGCCACCGTTCCTTCTCTGAACATGCAGTTTTAATAGAAATGCCAAATGTAGTGACTCTACTCTAATGACTAAGTGCATTGAAAATTGCAGAGTGGATGCATTAAAATGGACCTAAGAGCTTGCCCCCAGAAAGCTTTTGAAACCCCAGCAGAAATATGGCTAATCTTTAGAAGCAAGATTGCAACTGTGGTGTCATGTAATAGGAATGCCATCATACCCTGAGGGAGCTAGTTTGTATCTCTTTTCCAAAGGTAGGACAGTATCAAAGGATTTGCCTGCTTACACACTTTGCTAGAGAAGTGGGTGGGCAGGTAAGAATCGTCAGGAAAAGGCTGCCGATCTATGTTCTTTTCCTTCCCTCCTAAACGATCTTTGTTTCTGATTCAGAAGGATAATGATTTACTGTTCACTTTTGCTTAGGCATGGATACACATTCAAAATCAACCTTCTCTCAAAAATGATGTGAACAAGATGGTTTTTAAGCAATGGTGCTTTTTTTTTTTTTCCAAATGAACTAGTGGTACTCCATCTAATCATTCTACAGTTCTTATTGATGCTTTATTTATATCAGCTCCTCTGCAGAGCCAATGGGAGGAATCATTAGCAAGGGATTCTTTTTTTTTCATTCTGGAAAAGCCAATGTAAAGCTCAAGGCTGTTACAAAGGTGTAAGAATCAGCAGGACGTATGCAGCCGGGCTCCCAGCTTTCATTGCACAGGGCAATCCCTCTGGAAGCAGGGCTTTCTGTGTGGAAAACTCCTCCTTGAGTTATTGCTATAAAGAGGAGTGATCTGACCCGTATATATTGGAGCTGAAAAGACCTCTGGAGTCATCTACTTGAAACTGCAAACAATGTAGGTTGATGTGATCCTCTGGGATCAATGTTTGCCTTGAAATCAGTGACCCTCCCTGCCATATTACCTCCCTCTTCTCTCATTTTGTACTACTTAATCTACATTTTCCCCTTCAGTAATTCTGAGCTATTACTACACTTCTATGTGCTCTCCCAATCCTGCCAATAGTCCTCCCACATCACTCCACCTTCTTTTTATTAATTCTCCTTAAGTACTCACAGCCTGTTATCACGTCATCCGTTCTCTAGAGAGGGAAAATTCAGCAGTTGGTTCTCTTGCCTAACTACGCTTAATACCATAGTTGCTGTCTTCTTCTGCACTTTGACGATTTTTTAGTTTCTTTGCTGCCTGCCCTTGTTAAGTTCTCTTTTTTTTCTTTGAATTGACCACAATTTTCCAGTAGGGAATGTTCATAGCAGTAGAGATGTAGCCTTACCAGCGAGGACTATGTAAAGTGTTATTTCAGTTCCATGTATAATACCTTTCTACATGTAGTCGCAAGGACAGTAATCAACGGAATGGCAGAAAACATTGAATTTTACAGAATTCAAGAGAAAAATTACCGAGCGCTGTGGAAATTAGTGAAGCATGAATTATGACAGAAAGAGTAAGAAATTCATAGAATGATGTGCTGTCTTCTTAATAATCCAAAGATAGATATCAAAGTGTAGAGTTATTTTTATTTTTTAGAAAAAAAATTCTTTTAAAACAAAGAACGTAGAAGTGATATTTCAATCATTTTTTTTCCTGGTGTACACTAAACATTTTTGGCCAAGATCCTTTAGTGATTATCTGATTATCAACCCATCTTGTGTGCACCCTCCATCTGCAGGGCACCTAACTTGTGCCGCTGTGCAGTACAATACCCAGAAAGTCACCTCGTTTTCCCTGGTTCATGCATCACAGTCTAAATCACAGCATTTTCTGAGTGCAGTGAAATAACCTACCTTAACAGCAAAGTCCAGTTTGGAAAAGTCAACACAAATTTTGGGTTGGAGTTACAAGCATATTTGTTTTTAAAATTTGTTTTTAAATTGAGAAGATGGAAAGACTGACTTATGTATGTATTATATGTTTGTTTGCTTTCATTCTAATTGCAAGTAATTTTGCCTCATGTATGCTCAAGATTGATTGAAACACATATGTGATACCTCATCATATTTCTCTCTCAACACATTGTGAAAAGATAACAGGGAAGAAGGATATTCGCTTAAAAATCTGAAACTTTAGTTAAAGATACTTTTATGTGAAATATCTTTCTTCAGAATATTATTCAATACTGCCACCTTCGGGCCAAAGTGTATCTGAGCATTTAAGGAGATTTCCACACAGAATCTTGCAGCTTTGCATGTTTATGATTTAAAAAACCATGCTAGTGCTGCTGCTTCGGAGTTGGGAGCAGGACAGGCAGTAGTGGCATTGTGAATCTGAGGAAACTAAATTCTTTGAGCTTAAGGAAAGAAAAACAGAGGGGAAGAAAACACCACAGTTAATATATTAGATCCACATAGTGTGTGTTTTCCTTTAACAAATCATTTCATTTTGAATTAGGCTTGTTGGTCTTCTGCAGCTTACTCTTCTGTTACTTTGTCTCTTGCAAACTTCTCTGAACTTTTCCTCTTTTCCTCCTACCCTGGAAGGATAAAGATGATTTCAAAATTGAATAGATTTGGCTTAGTTGAAATTCAAATCAAATTTAAACATGAATTTGTAAGAGAAAATCACTAAATTAAGCCAAACAGTGAATTCTGCTGGAAAAGAAAGGAAATTTATGTGATAGTAATTAAACTGTGATCTTAATCTATAGCAAAACCTATTTGGTTGTATCAAATATTTGAGTCTTTCTTTAAGGGTTTGTTAAAAAAAAATTATGAATAAAAGTAACCCTTCTAGGTAGGCAGTCACATTAAGTAGCATTTGCTTTGTCCATGGTCTTGCCTCTGCTGGTTTCTTCCAAGCTAAGTAGGGAGATTGGTCCATGGCAGTGACTTATTGATTGACTGATGGCGGGATCCCATTTCCTGTGTATGGAAAGCCAAATCCTTTTGAAATACAGCGTTACACAAACAGTGCCTTCCATCCGGTGAAAAATGTCATGCTGTTCAGTAGCAACAATGGCAAACACTCCCTTTGGACTGAGGCGTAACGCTTCACTTCCCACTTAAATGGTTTTGCACTGTTGCACTAAAGAGCTGGCACATTACTCCCCACAGGTGGCTGCATTTCAGCGGCTGGGTGAAGTGAGTCTCTATTTCATCTTTTGACCGTAGTGAGTACTAAACATAACATAGGGCTCTTCTATTTCCACAGGCTATTAACCTTCAAAAACATTTACCTCTGAGGCTAAACTTCACAGTGCTTCAACTTCAATTCCAAGAAATGTCTCTATTTAAAAACAATGCGTTAAGCAAGAGTGAATTAAGTCCCCTGCAAGAAAAGGTAAGCATATGCTGGAGCTAAGTGGGGATTTAAACAGCTTTCTGAACTTAGTCCTTCTCAAAAGTAACATTTTTATTTTAACAAGTTTGAGTGAAACTGCTTCATCCACTTTTGAATAATGAGAGAACAGCAGTAAAACACACAACCTTACTGAACTTCTGTCTGTAAAAGCATTTTAAAATACGATGCTTTATCAATAGTATTTTCATTGGATTTACAAAACACAGCAGAAGTTCAAAAGAAAATGATAAGTCTGCAAAGATTTATCAGCATCCTTGAGATAAAAAACTCTAGCTTTCTTTGGGGGAAGAGCAACCCTCACCCAGCTGACAACAGGACCATCTAAACAAATACTTTAAATTCTCTGTTAGCGGAAGGTAATATTTGCTTAATAGGGGAGATGGAAAGGGGTGTTTTCAATAAGTAGCTGGGCTGGTTGTTTAACCACAATTACTTAACAACTTCAAGTGTGAGTACAATCCTGAGTGAACTTGGAGGGAGAAGCTTTATCGAGGAAAGGGAAGTATGTATAGATGTTACAGCTGGACGAACCAAGATGCTGTATATGCCATGTCTATCAAGTATTGCACAAAACTTGCAGAGAAAGGTAATAGCTAAGCATTCAATACCTCATTTTCATTCCCACTGTTGTCTAGAAAATGTGGCTGAAGTTGAGATATTCTCTGCATTTATAAAGTGGAGAATTATAACAAAAAATGAAGGGCTATAGAAGTGGGTGGTTAATCAGAACTACTTTCTACAGTAGAAAGAGGAAGTAAAAGTGAATTTGGATCCAAAAGGGAGGAAGGCACATCCAGCAATAACAGCATTCCATCACTGGCAAAGGGAGCTTAGCAGTCCAAACAACAGATTTTGAAATATTTAATCTGCAGGATCTGTGGAATTATGTATAGAAGGAAATGTCTTGGCTGTTTTCTCAAATTAAATTGATTTATGTCTGTGCATTATATTACATGGATTTATTCTGATTAGATCTAAAGCTAAATGTCCTTCTTCCCAAGGGAGATTCAGAAACTCAATAACTTTTCTTTTTTTTTTCTTACTGTCATGGATTTGTCTCAGGGACACAGCAGCATTGTTTCTGCATTCACAGTAGCTCAGAAAGTGGCCTGCCCATTGGCTGCTGCCTTGCACTTGAAAAGCTGCTGCCATTCAGTGTGGCTACATGGAGACTGTTACAATGCACTCATCACAGTGGTATCTGAACACTGTATAATCTCTAAAGTGCTTAAGGATGAATGCCTTATATAAATGTAGAATATTGTTACTGTATACTCTACCTATCAGAGATGCTGAATAGGGATAGCTGCTTTACTGGGTCTGTCTCCGTGGAAACTGATGACGGAGTGTAGTAATGACTGTTAGTTAATCAAGATAGTATTGGCATATGTTCTGCTTAAGAGGTGTGATTTAGTTTTTGCTAAATAAAGTGCTGTTTAGCCAGGTGACAAATAGGTGTGAAATTCGGAACTATTTTTTAAATATGCAAGATGCCAAATAAAGACGAAGCAGCATATTTTTCTACATCCCTGGGTGGTTTAGTCAAGGGTGGCTGAATTCAGTGGCGCTGGCTGAGAGTAGGAGCAGTCTGTCAGCATTGCACCAAATCACTTGTGATCGTGGCACTGACAAGGCCACTGGCAGCGGTAATTCTTGTCTGGTATTTCTGTAGCTCCTGACAGATGAATGTGTGAATTGCACTGCATGAGCAGATACACACCAAGCACTGTGTCACTGTAACTGTCCAGTTACAGGCCTGACCACTGCAAAACAGCCCACTGTGTGGTGCACCTTCTTTTCAGGTTTCCCCAGTGCAAGACATCAGAACCTCTGGAGTGTGTAGGTGGCATGTCACTCTCTTCAACAAGTTGTCTTGCCTTTAACTTCTTCCTTGCCAGCTTCAATTGTGTTTATCCTGAGTAGAATTTTTCATGTGAATTCAGTAAGTCTTACTGGGCTTCAGCAAAGTTCAAAGCAGGAATTCTGCTATATTAAATGTCAGTCTGTGGAAGAACTAACTCACTTTTTAGTGTTGAGAGGTGCTGCAGCTTGATGGACTTGGCACATGTGAGAGTGCTACCACTTTGTCTTCTCAGCCTTAAACCTTTCACTTAACTGTAATATAACAGTATACCTAACTGTAATATAATCGTATATGAGTCCATGCCTTTTTTCATGTTGATCTTCTCTCACCTGACATATCCTACATCCTCTTCACAGGAAAGAAACAAAATGTCTTTGATTTCTCTAGTAGAAAGATAAACATGGTAGTAAGTGCTGCAAATCGTTGTACCCTTCAAATTGGATTATTAAAATGAAAAGCCCACAGATGCTCTGTAATGATTTACTGCCTTGGGCTCTTTTATTTTACCATGGAATCAAAGAGAATTTACCATCTCTTCTGTATGGCGAAACCTTCAAGATACTGATAAGTCATTTTTGAGTAAAAATTCGTAAAGTCACCATGAAACCAGAAGGTATCTCAGGAAGTATTTAAGCGTCTTTTCAAAATCAGTATTTCTTACCAGAAATATGGTTTTCCATATAAGAAACCCTTTTAAATATCCCTTTTAAAGATCTGGTAATTGCTGGAAGCTATGTCTTATTATAGCTACTTGAAATATATGTAAAATTAAAATAATTCAAAGTGTATTCAGCTTCTGAGTTCACATAATTTCCATAAAAGTTCAGTGTTTCTATGGTTTTCTTTTCATACTGTCAGCAATTTCTAGACTCTGGAAAACTTTGGGTTTACTTCTCATCCTTAACTGAAAGACACCATAAAAGCTGAGTGAATCCCATGATGTTCTATTCTTCAGGTCTAACCTGAACTGCAAAATTGTTTGTCAATAAGCTGTGATGACTTTCACTGTATTGGATGTATTTCTTGAAATCTTAGCTGCTAAAATCATGTACAGAATGAATCTCATCTAACTTGTACTGTCTGAAACTTTAAGCATCTGTTTTAAATTGGTTTCCTAAGTGCTCCCTCTTCTATGCGCTGTTGTGTAAGCAGCCTGTTTGGTGGAGTTCCAGGACAAGGCGAGGTGTGAGTCTTCTTCTGGAGATGCTTTTCTCTATTTCTCCACTAACAGAAATGGACATTGACTGTCTTGTTTAACCTAAACACATTACATGTTCTCTTTCTGAAACTCATTCTCTGGGTTCATTAAGTTAAATTTCCATAACTCTTTGCATACTTTCTGTTGTCCACCTTTAAACAGAACGGGGCATTGATTGTTTCTCTGTGCAGTCTGTTTTAGGACTAGCACGCTATTCAATGTGTCTTCTGTTCCCCCTGTTTCCTATTTATTTCACACTTAAGTGAAGGTGAGACTGTGAAAGTATGTTTCCAGGGCTCTGTACCCTATAGGTACTGGGCTCTTACCTGCCTCCCAGGTGAACAAGGTTGTTCAGTTTGTTCAATGCAGAAGCTGTCTGTAGAGTCAGGTGACTGCTATTTGTGGGACCAAGAAAGAGTCAGGGGTACTTCCTCAAGGAAATTCTTAGCCAAGCTCGTAGGACAGGCCTTAAAATTATTTCAGAATCAAATATTCTACTTACAGTAATCTAGAGTACCTGCTGATTTAGAGATGTGAGAACAAATGTAGCCCTATTAACTTAGCTGTTCCTAGGCTGTGAAAGCGTCAATTCTGAATAGTTTGGCTCTGGATAATTAGACAACAAACTTCTTGTTAACTGCTAATAGGAATCAATTCTGTCCATGGTCTTGAATTATTGTATTTCCCAGAGAAGGTGAATCCGACTTGTGATTAGTCTTATTCTTTGTAAGCCCTTTCAAGTCATAGGATGAAATAAAATTATAACTGAGTCTAATGATGGATGCGAATCAAGACGTTTTTTCTCTCTATCTTGAAATGGAATGCCGTGAAAAGGTTTCCTTCGATTGTTAGTGTAGGAAAGAAGAGTCAAGCTAAAAAATAAAAAAAAATAAAAATAATATAAAGGGAAAGTTATAGTCTTCAGTAGGCAGAGACCATTTCATCTCTTCCTAATTTGCTAGCAAATATCTTTGCCTCTCATCATCACCTTTCATTCCCCCTACTCCAAGCTTATACTAAAATATTTACTGAGGCTGTTGCCTAAAACCACAGCAGCTAAACCATTTTAGTATGGAGTGAATTTGCAACAGGATTCTTATAATTTGTGCCCAGGGATTGGAAAGAACTGTGCATCATTATGCAAGTGGCATATGCAACAGTCAGGCTAAATGGTGAAACAAAAAGGAAAAGAAAGGAAATCGCTCATGGACATGCCTGAGAATTGACACAATAGATTTCTCTGAAGCGATTCTGTCATATTGTGAAAATACATGCTTGGATCATTTCAAAACTTTTTATTATTTACTCAATAGACCGTAACAGCTCTGAAGCTTACTGCAGTGTTTATTCAATAGACCAGCTCTGTATTTTTGGTCTATCATGTAAATATGCATTTGAGCAATTCTAAAAGGGCATATTTTACTCAATGGACCATAGTGGCTCCTCTGGAGCCTATTATGCTGTACAGTATTTTGTAGTATGTTGCAGTTCCAGTGTTAATACAGGCATACTCATCTCCATGGTGTGCTTTTTTCAGTATGCTCTAAGGACTGATTCCCTTCTAACCACTTCAGGTGCCTGCATGGAAAGGGAGAATACTCCAAGCAGCTTTATATTGTGCCAAGCTTTTGCCTCTCGTTAAAAAGAGACACCTGTCTTCAGCAGGTGAGCACTGTCCAAATTTTACTGGAGGATCATATAATTAAACTAACAACTTTCTCCAATCCTCTGGTAGTCCCTGCATGCTTGCCTGAAAATCTTTGTTTTCTAGTGTATATGTGAATGTCCCAATGACGTTATCTTAAGCACATGGAATTTATTGGCTTTTTAAAGTAATACAGACTCTTGGCTTTGTCTTGCACTGATCCTTGTCAGCATCTCCCTGCAGAGGATCTGTATGTTTCCAGTGACCCAAAAGGGAAGGTGGAGCAGTAAGCTGGAGCATCCTGTGAAAGCCTGAGGTGCAAGGGTTTACTACTCATTGTAAGCATTTCTCCAGGTTGTGTGAGGGAGGAGTTCTTCTGTAAACAACGGTCACTGGAGACTACAAGGGTTTTCACCTATCCCTGGCTTTCCCACAGAATGACAAAACTTGAGCTTGAGCTATTTGCCTCAGACCTTGTGATAGGACGAGGATCCTGTACTAGCTATGAAAACACCTTGTTAGTTAAAAACTGGTCCAGAATCTCAGTTAGTGCATGTTAGCTGTATGGCTGGAAATTGTTTATACTGTCATCTCTGCTCCTTCCCTTACTTTAGTGAGGAAAAAAAAAAAAATGTTATTAATTGCTGAATTTTTTTTGTTTCTGCCTTTTGTTTTTCTTAATTCTTTCAAAGCTGCTGGCATTGCCGAGGTATGAAGATCAGTAAGAGAGGAGTTTGCATATGCAAATTTTACTCCCTTAATTAAAATCAGGAGCACTTGATTACACTGCTGATCCCCAGAGCTGCAAATATGTAAACAAAGGTTGCCTGCTTAGAAAGAAAAATTGAGCCCTAAGTAATGTTTTTGTGATAGACTTTCGTTAGTTCTTAGTCTACTGTTAATATGAAGCTCAGTGCCGAATTAAATTCCTTATTCCTAGATTCAAATTCATGCTGTTCCAGGAACACACCTTGTGGTTATTTTGTTTAGGTTTGGGATTGTTTTGTTTTCATTTTGTGTTTGTTCGTCTGACTTGGAACCCCCTTGCTTTCTAGTTGGTAGGAATAAAAAAAATTAAGAGCAGGTGTAGCTTGAAGAATGTGATGGGGCATCTAAAAAAAGTGATTAACAGGAAAAACAAGCCTAGTGGACCTGAGAATATTGTTTGGTAAGACATTCTTTCTCAAAATGCCTGCTCCTGTCCTTGCAAAATAGTATTTAGTGCCCCTCAGCTATCTTGATACAACTGTCCTTGATAAATTGGATCATTCAAATGATCTGGTCACAAGAAAAACAAAAACACCCACCAGAACTCCCGAGTACTGTGTACTTACTCTAAAATGAGTAATTTCAATTATCTAATTCATAGCACAGTTCTACAAAGAGTGCTGGCATAACCGAGAGCCCTGGTGCGAGCCAGGGGAAAAAAAATGGCTTGGGGAGGGATAATCGGAGGAGGAAAAATTTCTTAGACTAGATACACCAATGTCATGAGCCTATTTTGAAGATGGACCCTCTTACATAAAGACAATAGTGTTACGTTTCAGTTTCGTTATTTTTTTCTAGACAGTAGTGTTACATTTCGGTTTGCTGAATTTTTTCTAAGCGTACAACAGTGTGGCAATACAGAACACTTGCTTGCCTTATAAATATGTGTTTTAATGAGCCGTCAGATTCCCTTTTTGATCAGTCAGTTATCTCTCAGTCTTAACAAATAAAACTAGTGTTGGAACAGACATAGGAATTAGGACACAAGATACTTATACTGGTGTAGCTCAGTAACTGCACAGATGATCCCCCATTGGTATCAGCAAAGGCTGATACCAGTATGTCACATTTTCAGTTTGTAAATTCCACTAACTTGTTTTATTTAAGGATACAATTCAAGCCCACCTTCCTCACACGGGCTCTCATCAATTAGGAGTAACTGATTGTAAAGGAAAATTTATAACATAAATTGCCGTAAACTTCACAGGTCCCATGAAAGTATAGCTGACAGGAACTAAATTCGAGGCAGATCACAGCTACCAAAGTGCCTATCAGAGTACAGCCTTGGGTGAGACAGTTTTGATCAGACCTCATAGAATCAAAGCCTGCATTTACCAACTCCACATACTGACACCAGTATAAATGCAGAAATTGCTGTGCTCTGATCTGTGACACAGGGAATTCACATCATCTGGAAAACAGGTCTCTCTATTTTGTCTTAATTTTGCATGGTACTTGGTACATAGCCAAAGTAATACCTGAACTAGATTATTGATAGAAAGCAATGCATTTCCTAAAGAAGAGCTAGAACCCAGACACAAAGGACAAGTTTCTATTACCAAGATAAAGTATATTCTTTTGTCAGTTCCTGCACAGATCACATTAACATTAATGCTAGTTTCAGGCACACGCATGTGTATCTCTCATTAACACTAATGGGCAATACATGCACATAGATCTCTGGTTAATACTGATGGGAGTTACATATACGTGCAACACTCATTAGCATTAATGAGGTTTCTCCTGTGGATATCTAATGATCATTAATGGGAGTTACACGCGTGTGTATTTCCCATTAACATTAGTGGCACGTGCGTCTCATTAATATTGATGGAAAATACAGGAAGCCATATCTCATTAATATCAGTAGGAGTGATGCACATACTGAAAGGAGAAAGTTATTCCTGTTATATCCTCAATGAGGAAAGTTTGAACTGTTGTTAATGCTGTTCTAAAGCAGTTTCAATTTGTGCTGTATTCCGGTGAATTATCCAAGGTCTCTACGACCTTGTCCACAAGGCACAGGTTTCCTTCCCACATGAATGAAGTAGTTCTGAAAAAGTCTAAACATTCTTTTATTTGATACCAGACAGCATGTCATCTCTGACTTTTTTTTAAGCAAACATATTTCTGAATTTCTGCTACTTCAAAGAATCTGTATATGCTTTTCACAACATAGGGGTGGCACACACCAGCTACTGAGTTATTGCTTATAGGCACACAAAATTTATTATAAATTCTTGTGATCATAACTCCATTTTACCTCATGCACTAATGCAGTATTGTGTTAAACTCTGACATGGTTCTTGATGAATATGGTAAAGACTAAAGGCCATAGCTTCCCTTTGAAGTAAAAAAAGATACGAATTTTCTATAGTACTGAGCTTCTTATCCTTGAAGTTACAAAGGAATTAAAGTTTAGTGCTTCTTTCGAAAACTATCTCTATGAGCTTTTTTACAGGGCTGTGTTTTAGATCTCCTTTAGAACATCTGCCCTTGCTGATGTTCAAGAGCTCAGGGTTTCATGTGGTGGGGCAACCGAGGGGTCTGCTCCTGGAGAGGACAGGACATCCCTCTCTCTCCTGTGTGGGGCATTGCTGCTTGGGTGGATGCTGAGGAGATAGGAAGAACCTGCAGCTCAGCACCTGGATGGCACATGGCGTCCATATGGCATGAAACAGGGCTGAGAGGACAGGGCTAAAGAAGAATGGTGATTTTCCTGTGAATCTACATATATGGAGACAGAGGAAGGAAACTGAATAAAGCTCTGGCCTGGGATACAAGTGATTTGCAATCAGTTCTCACCTTCATATCCCGTTGTAGGATTAATTCTTCTTTTTCTATTCTTTGATATACTTGCCACCTTGTACACAGGAATTATAACCTGAAATAGGATCTCTAGATGCCACTGTAATCCCTTATCTATGGTTAATACTAACTGTAACAACTGTATCAGATGTATGCTATTTGAAACAGAAAGTAATATATTTGATTTTAACAGTGCCCTTTGGTATGATAGTCTTATTGCTTTTCTCATTACTATACAGAATTAGAATATTCATTGTCCATGCAAATTAGTTACAAAAAACCGCAATGTTTGCAAATAATAGATGAAAATTAGAGGATTATGTTTGGCAAACATGACTGTACTTTATCAGATTCCCTAAGGCTGGGGAGATATATACTGCACCTTCCTGTGCCAGTAAGTCCCCTGCTGTATAAGAAAGTTTCAGTGCGGGGAATGGCAGGCTCTGTCACTGTGACTGCTGCTCCATTTCAGGAGCCTTCTAGAGAGAGGGAGCAAGAGTGTGAGAGCTGTTGTAACTCTCACAAGAGCTGTGCAGACAAACCGCCCCACATGAGCTTTTTCCACCTGCCCTAGCTCTGCCCCTTCAGCAGCATGCATTGAACACCCTTTTGTTGAATATTGGTTCTTCATCATTGCAGTGGTGTAAAAGATGATTTCTTTACCAACTGAGTTTTATTGCTGGACTCCATGACCCCAGCAGGGTTTATACAGGCCCAGTATGTAATCTGCTTCAATTCGCATGAAAATCAACAACAAATTTAGGTACAGCAGGCATAAATGCATGGAACTCTTTCTAAGCACAAATATACAGACTCAGACATATGCTTGCATAAGATATACGCTTAGCCACACTCACATTCACCCGTCCTGGAAAGTCTAATGCAGGAAAGGTAATTCTAGCGCTAAAGGGTGACAGATGTCAGAAGACATCAAGGAAAATCACAACAATAATATTCTGTCTGGCTACAGTGGCATTAAAGATTCTAATCTGTACCTACAGCTTTCACTTATAATTCAGAATTCAGCTGCTAAACAAACTAAATAATTTATCGAGTACAATATGTTCTAACTCTCCAGCTTGAAAAAGCTGCAGCCATACCTTTGTTTCAAAGAGTCACCAAATGGTGGAAATGTCAACCTCTTCCTTAAAGTGCATCTTCCTCAACTCCCATGGTAGATAGCACTGATTTTTTTTTTTCCTAAAGATGCTTTATTGTTTTTCTACTTTTCATCAGGGTGGGGTTGCCATGGCAATAAAGTAGGATGTCTTGCTGGATTTCACCTTTGCTGTCTTGCTTCATATGGTTTTCTCTCCTCAGAGCAAACATGGTGGACGCAATGCACATACAGATGTCTGATTTCAGATTTCTTTCTCAAGTGTGCTTGGCAGCTGCTCTCCTGAGACGGGAAGGTAGCACTTCAAGCAGCACTTCACATTCATCCTCCCACTCTCTAACGGCCACCATCACATGTCTTCCTTGCTTTGTGTGCTCTCTTTTAAGACAGACAAAGCTTTTCATGAAAGACTTGCTTCCAGTGTAAACAAAAACTTTTTTTTTAAGCATTTCAATTAACTAAATGACCAAATCAATTCTCCTTCTCTCCAAGTTAGTTGAGGCTAAATGGTGAAATATGCCACAATAGAAGTTGGAAATATTCATTTCATATCCCAGAAATAAGCTCAGAGCTAAGCTGGTTACCAGATTTAAAAGACTCTATTTAGGTTGTGATGCTGCTATCATGACTGTGCCTCTGATCTGGGTCTCCCTCTTCTCCTCTGTCAATGTTTATTGCTATCCTAATGTTCCCAGTTAAACTTAGAGGATTTTTTTCCATTAAAGAAAGAAAAAAAAAAAAAGCTTCAAAAATTGAATCACTCACTGGAATGAAAAGTTTTCATTTTATATCTCTCTCCAGTATCTTTCAAAAATAGATTATAAATCTGTTATCTATATTTGAATTTCACAGAGGTAGCATCTTAGAAATCCAGATGAAGAAGATAGTAAATTTAAACTTAAGTCACAGTCCTTCAGTCTGAACCTTGCAGATCAGCTCTTCTCTCCTTGTGGAGATAGCCAATATTTCAGAGTACGCTAATGAATAACACATCCCATGAAAGCATCGCTAATATAATCAGAATTTAAAGCTCCACATCCCAGTGGCTATATGTGACAAAAGAATTTTAAAAATACATAGCATTTTTAATGTGATGTGAATTTTTTCACTTTAGCATTTGGATTTCTCTTTGCAAATCGGCCAAAAGTATAATGGTGACTTATTGCATGAATTTGTATGGATTACCCATGATACCTTTCTTTGCTTCTTTACATTACTTGTAACGGCCAAGCTGAGAAAACATTTCCTGATTTTCAGTTCAAATTTCTTGTCTCCGTTTAGAGTTCAGGGCAAACTCCACAGAGCAGAATTGCGGTGCACCCCCTCTCTTCCTCCCCCTTCCCTCCCAAGGGAGGATACAAAGGGAAAAGAGGAAGGAAGCGCCTCACACCAAATTGGAAGTTAAGACTATGAACAAAATTTAATAGGTAACAGATAAACAGGGAGAAGGAAATGTTAAGGGAAGAGGGATACACAAAAATATACAAAACCAGTCCTGGGATACCAATGGATTGTGCAGAGCACGTGGAGCCAGGCCTAGCCGAGCTAGATTGCGGTCCCACAGGAGCACAGTCTGAGGGAGAGACAAAGGAAAGGCCGAAACCCCAAACGTCCTGTCCTTTTGTAGAGTGTGGAAGGGAAGGGGAGGGAATACCAGGTGTTCGTGTGCCCCCTCCCCCAATTTGTTAACTCTTAAACCACAACATTTCTATCCTCTGCTTTCCTTCTGTCTTACTCACTAGAGTTGCATTAAGCTTCCCTCTGATTTTACTAATGCTGCCCTGGAAGAATATGTGTCATTTTAAAGTATCACTATAATATTTGTTCTTCTGACTACATGGGTCTCTGACTGCCAGTCCCACTTTTTCTTTTTAACAGATACTATAATTATTATTCAAACATTACAACACCCAAGAGACATGGGCATTGTCTAGCTTTTCCATTTAGTTAATGCCTTAGAAAACCTAAAATCTGAGTAGAACACAAAAAGAAACACATGGATATGAAGACAGAGGGGAAAAAGGCTGCAAAGAGACTACCTGACTGCATGCTAAGCAGCAATATCAGCACTGTGATACTATCTCTTACTTTTGGGGTATTATGATAAAAAAGAGACCTAAGGGGAAACTCAGAGTTTTCAGATGGTTGTGTAGCTATTCCTTCAGGAGCTTTTTCATAGGATATGGTGGGGCAACAAGCATGAAGTTATTTCTCTGAAAATCTTGCAGTTAGAATAAGAAGTTGGTTTGACAGATGAATTTGTGCTAGGACTTGATTTCCTAATACAGTCATTCAGAAGATTGAACAAACTTTTCTATGATGTGAGAAAACTTATTGCACATTATTTTGCTGAACTGCAGCTTCTGTTTTCAGCCTGATTGTAATGGTCTGCAAATACAGGTTCACTGCTACCATCACGATAAGTACTCCATGTACTTTAGAAGACAGACTCTGTTTGCTATTTTTGCCCCAGACTAACACTTCCAATCGTGGTAAGTCACAGCTACATTGATAATCGTATTTGTACAGTAAGCCGTGCTTTGACTGCTGCTCTCCAGACAGCTTCTCAGGGCAGAGGCCTACTGGTTGCTTGGACAGGACCAGGCAATTCTGTGCTTTTCCAACCAGACCTCAACCCAGTTTACTAATGCATGAAGCCCAGCTTGTCCTGGCACCAGTAAGCTCAGAGCAGTTGTGACAGTGCCTCGTTTCAGTGACCCAGCAGCAGGTTCTGCACAAAAAAAACAATGTTCATCCTGTCACCTGAAATGTGCAGCATGTGTACATCCCTTGCCCTGGAAAACTGAGCAGTAGCTGCTGACTTATTGCTATTTTAAGAATGCACCAAACTTCAGGCAGCAAGTGAAAAAGAGAAAATCAGACTGTCTTTAAAGGTAGTTACATTAGTTAACATTCTTATCAGGAAATTTGAAAGTATTTTGTGTATTACTATTATCCCTAGGTTATATATGGTGGGACTGAGATAATGTACAGATGTACATAATGTATACAAGAGTTAAATGATGAAATCGGGAACAAGACCCCTCACCTTGGCTTTCCATTGCATGTTGTAACTATCGCATAGCCCTACGTCCTGCACTTTTTCTGGTATTTGTGATACTAACTCAGCTGCAGTCCCTGCCACTTAATGCAATGACCATATGTGCATTTGGAGGGGGTTAGGGGTTTTTTTTTGGGGGGAAAGCAGTGTTTGCTGTTTATAGTCTAAAATTCACTTCGTGTGAAAATCTGATGGCTCTTGAAAATATCTCCTGGAGTTTTTGCTGAGCCTGCCAAGAACATTGATAATTAACGGAAGGAATTTTTGTGACAGAAACAAAAAGGCTAACCATATGTTTTGTTTATAGTCCTATAATATTTCCCTAAAAGAAAAATGGAACTTTCACCTGCACTAAGAAGTATCAGAACTGAAAACAGTTCATTACTTCTCATGTTTACACTGAATAAAAGTGGAATTTAGCTTTTATGTTCAATTGCATTGTTAGAAACATCTAATACTATTTGATTAACAAATTTTTATAGGCCCAAGGACAGTTGGCTGAGCTGAGGTGCTGAAGCATGTTATGGAGTGGTATTGCCTGTGTGTCAGTGTGTGAGCTCTATCCATAGTTGATTCAAATGGGAAAACCCCATGAGCCAAATATCAGCTTTGTCATGTGTATAGTAACCATGATGTTTGCAATATCACATTACAGGAGAGGTTCAGTCAGGTACAGTTATATTTGCCTAACACTATATAGCATATAAAAAAAACAACAGACAGCTGCCTAAGATTATTCTGGGGGAAGAAATCAACATCTGCAGCTGAGGGTGATTCCTAACTGCTGCTGAAAGAAAAAAATTCTCATGGGCTTCACTGCTGTAGAATAAAGCCACTAAAATGCAGTAATGTGACTGAAATAATGATGGACTACATAGAAGTGTCTAACATACCCATGTGAACACATTTACGGAAAATATTTTAATGTAGTCCTTCAAAAAGTCTTGTAGACCAGATAGAGAATCGTCTTAGATTATTCCTAGGTAATATTTCACTAATATTAATGATGATAATGGATAATTTTCATATATAATAGCTTCTGTGTGTTAGGATAGTAATTTACAACTTTCATCTAAACAGGTTTCTTTGAGCACTACATACATGCACCGTGCATTTATTTGGCAGGTGTGTAAACAGGAATATTAACAACTCTTGTCTAGGCTGTGGGAATGACTCTTCCTAAGACGATAAATACTCAGTCACCCTTTAATTCACTTTCTAACCCTTCTGCTGAGATGCCCAGTAAGTCTGTTAATTGGTAGTGGTCACTCATGACAGGAGCAGCGGTAGTCTGGAAAGCAGAACGAGACCTGTGACCTCCTTCCAGCAGCTACAAACAACTGCCTGTTTAGGAGGATAATTCCAGCTTCTTTTTGCTGACCCGTGCTGGATTCAAATTACTATCCTAAAAGCAAAAGCCTGTGCAAGGGACATCACAAACTTTAAATGCCTTTATTTTTAGGACACTTTAGCGGAGGACAAGCAGAGATGAGTAAGACTTTGACCCAAGAGATCACTGTTCTTCAAACAAACAGTGAATATCTGACCTGTAATTGAAGATAGGTCATGGTATCTTATTTCTTGTGTGTATTATAGTACCCACAGGTAGTCAAAGAGACAGAGGAGTTGTAATATTAACAAAATTCATATGCTGATGAACCAGAGCTCTTTCATGTAAGAACTGAGTTACAGTTTGTGTGTGCAACTGTATGAGAACCATTTCAGTACACATCTGTTATTTTTCAGCTGTGATGTCTTTAATATTAACCATTGTGTTTATTTCTGTATCTGAGTAATTCCCTGAGAAGGGATCTAATATTAATAATCTTGAATAGTTAAGAAATTTGCTGATAGGTACTTGTAAATGTTTTAATCACCCTGCCAAACAGAATCAATAAGCAAATATCTGTTGCCTGGAAAATGGTTCAGATAAATTAAACAGGTTATCTGTATGTTTGCATCACTGCAAAGATATCAAACAGACCAGGTCTGAATATTCTTGTCTTCAGAAACTTGATGCAAGGCAGCTTACAACAAGCAAAAAAAATAAAACAACTCCTTTCTGATTAAAGAGTATTGGAAGAGTCGGTCAGCCCTCAATTTCAATGCACATTTTATGGACTCTATGAATACAACACTACCACAAAACTGAAAGATTTAAATATTGTTAGTTTTAGAGTGGCCCAAACCCACAGTTCTTGCCAACTACACTGCTCAGCCTGAGAGAGCGGGACATTATTCCTACTTTCAGAAACCTAGGAGCTTGCTTTCTGAAAACAGACACCAGTTTGACAGACAGAGATGTCAGTGAGGGCTGTAACTTCAGTCAAGGACCTCAGAGCAAAATCAGACAAACTCTTTGGTGACAAAGATTCAGTGTTAGTGCAAATGCCACTGGTTATAAAATAGTGAGGGGGGAAAAAAGACATGCTGTATAGGTGAAATCTCAGTAGACTGATTCAATTTTTTCCATGAAGCATTAGTAAGGTTTTAAATAGCTGCAACCTGCATATTAAAAATGCCCATGTGTATAATACATGAATAAGGGCACCTTGGCTGAATACATTATGGAACAGAACTGTCATCTTTACTCCCTTCACAGTCATACTTTTACTTGCTTATGTGAATAGACAAGAACAGTGAGGAGCACTTATCAAAAGTTAAATTAGACAGCAAATCTGTGGATTAAGACTATTTTTTAAAAAAATAAGCATCTTTCCACCAGTTCCTTTCTTTCCACTACTTTTTCAAATCAGGCCATTTCTCTGCAGCTCTTTATTTAGACCCAAAGCCTGGTAAATGATGTTTTATCCAGTCTGGCTGAGGCTTTTTTATGATTCGTTTGCCTGCTGTTCCAGCAAAGACATAATCCCATCTTCATTTATATACCTAGGAGACAATTCAGATATAGGAAAGTATGTACGCTACCAAGAGGAGGCTGCTACAAATGCTGTACTCGATATATGTGAAGTGTGGCAAAAAATCCCTCCACAGCTGTTTGTCTTTTTATTTAGGATGAGAGGATATAATAATGCACTTGCAGGGTGGGAGTGACTCACTGAGTATTTTAACAGGATATGTAGATTTTATGCTGTGCTATTCAATAAAATACATGTTTATTTTGACAAGCCATATATTCTTTGCCCATGAGCCCATTTCAAGAAACAGAGACACAGAATTTTTGGATCAAAGTAGTTCAACTTTTTCCCCTTAAGCACTGATTCACTGTGTAACCATCATTTTGAAGCTCTCTGTAGAAAGGCTAGCAATTTAGCTTTTTAATGATTCACTTTCTCTAGTGATGGAAGGAAAAAAAAAAAAGAGTGGGAAGTTTCCTGGTAGAGGTGGCTCTTGTCTATGACACTGGTTTTTAGCTCTCAAGTGAATGAAATAATGTATAGCTCCAAGTGAAAAAGCTTATGAATTGCTGTTATCGGTGAGAGCTTGCTTAGGAAATAAAGTGCATACCTACAATTCTATTTTATATTCCATGGAAATTAAAAGCATTTTATGCCCTGCATGCAGACCTTTACAGATATCTGAACTGTATTTTTTCCATCTGACTCATATCTCTGTGAATCATTTATAGCACTTTCATAGAATCATAGAATTGTCAGGGTTGGAAGAGACCTTAAAGATCATCTAGTTCCGAACCCCCTGCCATGGACGGGGATACCTCCCACTAGATCAGGTTGCTCAGAGCACCGTCTAACTGGGCCTTAAAAATTTCCAGGAATGGGGCTTCCACCACCTCTCTGGGCAACCTGTTCCAGTGTCTCACCATATGCGGAGTGACTTTTTAGGCTGTTTGTGATGCTCTTTTGAGTATACTTTGGCACTCCTTTTTAACAGGGGCTGGGCACACAAGGAAGAAATGTTTTTTCTGGACAATAGTTTACAATGATAGAAATTACAACAATGTTCAGAAAACAGAAATCCCTTCCTATTGTAACCCCAATTTCTAAGTAGGAGCAGGCTCTTAATCTGTATTTAGTACATTTCATCATAGGTAAGGAAATCCAATTTGCCACTTCTTGTGTGACCTTGACAAATCGTGTAATCTTGGCAACTCAAAGATTTCATAAAGCCCCAGAGTTGAAGAAAAGTCCCAGACTTCATGCAGCAATGGGACAGACTGCCTCAGCCCTTCACAGGCTGTGGTGATCTCAGTGCCAGAGCAGTAGCTGGCAGAGAGGACAGAGTGACAGAGAACAGCCTCGTGAGACAACATTTTGGCGATCTGCATTGTATCTGTGAACAAACATCAGTACTGCAGGGAAAAAAACAAAAGATGCAGGATCACTAAAATGGCACGACTACTGTGTTTGTTTAAAGAAAAAAATAAAATCAGAAAACAAAGGCATTGGCAAGTAAAGGACGTGGGAGTTTATTGTTACCTCCAGCGGAGGTTTCACTGTCCTTGTGTTGTGCACCATCCTATTACACTAAGGGTATGAAATTAAATTTTCTTTCTTCTTCAGGACTATTTTCAAGCTGCTCCCGAGTCCCACATCAACACAGACTTCTTACTTGAAAACAGCTGCCAAATTGTGAAGATAAGAAAACAAAGGAATAAATTCGTGTTTAAAATGATCAGATAATAGTTAGCAAAACCACTTTTTTCTAGTTGCCTTTTCAAGTCTCTACTGAGATAAAAAGGGGAGGGGAGTGAAAAATTCTGAAACCTCTGTGCCATGGTGCTTTTGTGGGAAGATTGGAATGGTCTTTTCAGGGCTTTCTCTTCATTTGAAAATGTTTAGAAATACAGATTAGAACAGACCAAAGAAAAGGATGATACACTGTAAAAGGAAAGCATGAAACAATATTTAAATTATGTGTGACTTCATTCTTGGCTGAAGACATGCTGAATTCATAAAGAGAGTCCCCCAGGATATTTCACAGTGTGGTGGTACACAGTCTGCTTCCCTGACAGGTCATTACTGCATATCATGCTGGGATCTGGTACAGGGCACACTGGTGGCCGCTTTACCTGCCTCAGTCTCAGTGTAGCCCGTGTAAATATAAGTCAAAGACTCCATTTTGGGAATGCCAAGCGTCCAGGTAGATTCACAAGACAACAGGTGATTGATTTCCATTACAGGACAGAGCTGTCAAACAAAGTTGTCTTGAATTCAGAAGGCTTATGGACAGGCTCCTTGCAAAACTTTAGTGTTTAATATGGACGGCTATGTGGGCTTGGCTTGAAGTACTCCTTTCTGACTTCATGCGAGTTAGCAGACTCTTGAGCGACTGAAAGACACCAGTTAAATAGCGGGAGAGAGAATGGCAAATATAGAAGAACTGAAGAGCTGAATGTAAAATAAAAAATAGAAGGGCATTAAGATGGATGAAACTGTGAAGAAAAAATACTTCATTAGTGAAATATGGTGAAGAAGATATGCTAGGAGAAAAACTGCCTGTCTGGGTTGCATGGTGTTTCTCAGATGAGAAATTCTGTGGTTGGTATGACAATTTTGCATGGCCGTTTTGAAAACTAGGCTGGATCCTCTGGACTTGCAAGAGGTGTCAGTAGCATTGATGACCCCGAAGAGGGAAGGGCTCCCCCTCAAACAATCTTCCTCTGGCAACAAATTATCACCTGACCCTGACCCACATACTGTCCAGTCAAGTAGCAAAGCAGTAATAGAGTAAAAACCATGAGTGCTTGGAAATTGGACTGAGTTTGATGATCCAGGCCCTTTATCAGCTTTAGGCCTTTGGAAGTTTGCATTACTTGTGCAAATTGTTAGTGAATAAAAGCTTTTTAATAGTAGTTGATGCTTGTACAGATTTTGAGAGAAAATCCACTAGAATTCGTATTTGGAAACCAGTGCAGCTGTGAAAGTTTTAGGGATATATGGATAATTGGAAATATAACTTCTTTCCAGTAAAATATTCAGCCTTCTGGAGGCAGGTAAAATTTTAAGGTTTTCAAACATGCTGGTTATTTAGATCTGTTTGCATTTCGTTTCAGAACCTGAAAAATTAGTCTTTTAGCCGTACTGGTACCTTCCTAAAACTAAGATATCAGTTAGTAATAATAACAGATACACTCTCAGAATGTGCCATACAATGAGAAAAAAAAAATACTCAACTTCTATGCTAGATTAAAATATTTTTACTTTTGACCAGTTAAAATAATTCTTCAAATCCCCTGTGGCCTTCCTGTAACTTTTCTGACTAACTGGGCATTGAAATTGCTTATTTTTTGAAATACAGAAATAAAAAAAAACATCTTCTTAGCGTTAGAGTAGGAAGTGTGACCTGTGACCTTATTGTTCTTATTTTAAATCTGGATGAGTATTTCTTATTAAAGTGGAACAGAAAAATGCATGAATCAATAAATGGTGCTTCAGTATTAGGTAGCAGAATTGAGGAAGTGCAGCTGGGGATAAAAAATAGCTGGAAGCTGCCTTGTAGTTGTTACTAATCTACCTTGTGAAATCTTCACCTCTGTAGTTTTTCTTTCTTTCTTTCTTCCTTTCTTCTTTCTCTGAAATAGCCCCAGTGAGTTTATTGATTTATTTTTACCCCAGATTTTTAAATTGTAAAGGTAGTTGTGACTCCTGGTTTGACCAGATACCATCATCTTGACAGCACTTGTAGGCTTGAATCACAGCCCCCTGCTGTGTATGGAACAGTCTTTAGGCTATGAAGGCCCTGATAGATCATTGTATAGGAATCAGAAACCAAGGCTATCTTATTGCACATATTTGCAACAGATTGGTGGTTTATTTGAGCTTTAATAACATCTTCTTGTTTGAGTACTAGTGGTTTTAAGCCAACAGCATGATAATATGACAAATAGAAGGCAGAAGGTCAGTTGTTTATCAATGTGGATTAAAGAACAAGTGAAAGGGTCAATACACTTATTACACGATGACATGGCTAATCCATGTGTGCTCATTCTCTGTTTAATCTGCATGACTGGGTTAAATCCTGCTCCTTTGTGGGTACAGAGGGATCCTTTGCGTTGCAGCCAGCCTATTTTTTTCTACAGAAAGTTAAAAAATGGTGGATGACCATGTGGGCATACATGGCCAATGAACTGCACAAAGCTAAATTGCTTGCTCACATGGTAGTAATGACCAGTAACATAATGGAAGTAAACAGATGAAGAACTAAGAATTCTAGAATAGAGATAAACTTAATGCTACACACACAAATATGACCAGGCAAGTAAATGTGCAGTCATGTCATGTCATGGCAGGGAATGAGGCTTCACTGACTCAGCTTCCCCATCTATAAAGTCAGTTGGTTCACAAAATGTCACGGTATCCAGAAATGTTTTAAACCAATGTATGTGTCCTGCAAATTCTTTTTCAGGAGACTATTCCTTATTAAAAATGGTTCCTAGTTAGGACAATCCTTCATGCTCATTTGCTTTGCAATACCCCCTTATTTCTAATTTCTATATTTTGTTATTCTCTTAGTCCACTCTTGAATTCCTCTCCCAATGTGTTTATAGTTACCATACCACCTTTTGTCAATGTTCTGCTACATTACATAATTCTCAGAGATGTTGCCCGTCAGTCAAATTGTTCCGGTGTTTGAATATCAGTATTACTTTTTGTTATTGTTTTTTTCCCTTAAGCTCAGTATCTTACCATTTATCATTGCCCTTTGTCTATAGCTTGTCAGCCAATTTTAAATCCATGAGACAGTGCTCATTTCCAACCCAACTGAGATTAATTATTCAAGTATGATTTCTGAGGTATTGCGTGTGACGTCTACTGGTGCTGGGTAGTAGATCCAATATTGCTCTGTGTTACAAATTTGCGACCCCCACTGTAGTCACCCTGTGTTCCAGCACGTATGTCTAGGATCATAATTTCACTTGCTGTTTGTTGCTCATGTTTCTGCTGTCAGCTGCTTACTTTCCTTTAAAAAAACCAAACACAAACCAGCCAAACAACAACAACAAAGAAAACCACCTCACATTATTTTCCTGGGGATTGTAATGTGATTTACCAGATGATAATTTCCACGATTACTCTTTATTCATCTTCTAAAGTTCAGTGCCGTCCAGCCATCTGGTGTCTCATTAGTTCTGCAAAAGCCATAGCCTAAAAGGAAAAGAAAAAATTACTCACATGGCTAATTTTAAGTATGTGAATCCTAATGATGCAAAGGAGACTGCTCATATTTCTTGAGCCAGGCGTACAGATAACCCTTGCAGGACCAGACCATAAAATAGTTTCAAAAATATTTCTTTGGTTAATCTTACAAAGTAATTAGCATGAGCACTGCAGTGTACTTCACACAGAAGTGCTAATACGCCTGGATTAAGGTTTTCTGTGCATTTTTTAATTAGCTTTTTATAAATTGTGTAGGCATCAGATTTTTGACCATATGAAGAGCAGTGTCCATGAGCATTAACCTGAAGCATGTGGATGAATGTATGCTTTCAGGAGATTTGGAATAAGATTAAAAAAGTCATCATTTCTTAATTAGCTGTTTTGCTTTCTCTCTCCCTCATGGTGTTAGAGACTCACATACCAGCACAGTCAGTTTAGAATCAGTATGATCAATTGTTTGGTTTTCTTCCTTAAATATCAGATTTTTCTCTTAAACTTGTCCTCACTTATATACATATAAACCCCTAGTTTATTTGTCTTACATGCTGCCACAAGAATTCATTTTATTTTCTGTCTAGAAAGGTGTCACTGCAAAGGAGCATCTCTTTTTCCTTACCTCCTTTTTCACTGTATCTGAGAAACACCTCTCAATTTGTTAATGCACTGCTCAGTAAAAATACCTACCCTTTACCAGTTTTATAGAGTCATTATTAAGGCATGAACCATTTTGTGAAAGGCAGCTTGTTATTGCTATATATCAGAAATAATCTTCAAACGCCCCCTCTTTGAACTTGTGACTCAGTCTGGCATCTCAAAGTCCCTTCTGCTAATTATAAAATACTGATCTTGCTCCTCACCACTGTAACAGTAACACCTAGCTAGAAGAGAATACTGCTTCTCCTGGCAAATTGCAATGTCTCGTGTTTCATTGCTTTCTGCTGCTTAGTTTATTAAATCAGCTTGCACAGAGCCAGTTTTCCACATGCCTCCACACAACTGTGAATGTTCTTTTGTAGGCTCCTTGATTTAGACTTGTTCACGTGGAATATGCAGGATGAATGTCATTTGCTATTGTTAACTCACAGAGCCTACCCCAGCTGAGAAATGCATTTAGCTGTGCATTTTGTTAAGCAATATAGGAATTAGAGAATCATAGAATGGCTCAAGTCAGAAAGGGCCTTAAAGATCATCCAGTTCCAACCTCCCTGTCACGGGCAGGGTCACCTCCCACTAGACCAGGTTGCTCAGAGCCTCATCCAGCTTGGTCTTAAATAATTCCAGGGATGAGGTGTCCACAATTTCTCTGGGCAACCCATTCCAGTGTCTCACCACCCTCAGAGTAAATAACTTCTTCTTAATATCTAACCTGAATCTAGTTTAAACCCGCTCTAGTTTAAAACCATTTCCCCTTGTCCTGTCACCACACACCCTTATAAAAAGTCCCTCCCCAGCTTTCCTGTAGGCCCCCTTCAGGTACTAGAAGGCTGCTATAAGGTCTCTATGGAACCTTCTCTGCTCCAGGCTGAACAGTTGCAACTCCCTCAGCCTGTCTTCACAGGAGAGGTGTTCCAGCCTTCTGATCATGTTTGTGGCCCTCCTCTGGACCCTCTCCAACAGATTCATGTCCTTCTTGTATTTGGGACTCCAGATTCACACATTTTTTGATGCAGCCCAGGATATGGTTGGCTTTGTGGGCTGCCAGCATGTGTTGCCAGCTCATGTTAAGCACTTTATCAACCAGCACCTCCAAGTCCTTTTCTGCAGGGCTGTTCTCAATCCACTCATCACCCAGACTGTATTTGTGCCTGGGATTGCACTGCTCCAGGTGCAAGACCTTGCACTTGGGCTTGTTGAACTTCATAATGTTGGTGTAGGCCCACCTCTCCATTTTTGTCTCTGAGTATGGATTGGTGAAAGAGAAATCAAGCATGCTTTCTCTGGACCTGTAGTAAATCTGCAAATGTCTTAACTGCAACACTGTGCAGAGCTGAAAGTTTACCTAGTTGTCTGGCTTTGAGATAAATGCTAGAATGAATGACTTCAACAGGTAAGGAAAGAATTTGCATATAAACATCCTGGCAAAAGAAGAAAGCCTCTAGATTAAAAACATTGTGATTTCATTTCAGGCTTAGCATAATAGTCCTGATGGACCAGTATGCTCTCTGGGATAAGAAAATAGAACATCTCCAGAAAGAATAGACTTTAGTGGAGGCAAGTCAATTCAGGATCATTTAATTCAAAATCTCCACATAATTTCCTTTTATTTAAACCATTATTAAGAAATATGCTTCAGCTTATCACATGTGAAGCATAAGCTTCCTTTGGTATTAACTTTGACACTTGGGGAATTATATTAATTTTGGTGATAGTACCTGTTAGTGAGCATTTGATTGCCCTCAGTGCAGAAGGATTTACTCTTGTTATTGATTTGTTTGCAAATATATTGGGTGGAAATCCCCTGGTATTGCTGGTAGCTGTGAATTCCAGATTTTATTGGATTTGTGAGCAATTTTCCTCTGTGTTTTAACTTGTGATCACTTTATAAAGTGAAGAACCCAAGAGTAAGGTCAAAAACAAATGCTTGTTTTTATTTTGCTGAAAGTGAAAGCTGCCTTGTTTTGCTTTGTTCCTGGTTCTTGATGCATTAGTCTGACTTTTGTCATGGTTATTCTTCAGACAGACAACAAAGTGAGAGGATATTGCTATAGGAACCAGTAAGAGAGAAGCCATTACCTTTAGTGGGCAGAGTATCATCAGGGCAAATTTTGTTTCATACAGAGGATAAATATCATAGAATGATAGAATTGTTGAGGCTGGAATAGAGCCCTGAGGTCATCAAGTCCAGACTATGACCCAACACAACAACACCTAGCTAGACCATGTCACTAAGGGCCACATCCAATCTTTCCTTAAACATCTCCAGGGATGGTGACTCCACCACCTCCCTGGGCAGTCCATTCCATTGCCTAATGACCCTTTCTGTGAGGAAGTGCTTCCTAATATCCAACCTAAACCTCCCCTGACACAGCTTCAGGCCATGCCCTCTTGTCCTGTCACTAATTGCCTGGGAGAAGAGCCTGACACCCACCTGTCTACAACTTCCTTTCAGGTAGTTGTAGAGAGTGATGAGGTCTCCCCTGAGTCTCCTCTTCTCCAGGCTAAACAACCCCAGCTCCCTCAGCCTCTCCTCATAAGACTTTCCCTCCAGTCCCTTCACAAGCCTCATCGCTCTCCTCTGGACCTGCTCCAGCACCTCAATATCCTTCTTGAAGTGAGGGGCCCACAACTGCACACAGTACTCGAGGTGAGGCCTCACCAGTGCCGAGTACAGGGGGAGAATTACATCCCTGCTCCTGCTGGCCACACTATTCCTGATACAAGCCAGGATGCCATTGGCCTTCCTTGCCACCTGGGCACACTGCTGGCTCATGTTAAGTCGGTTGTCAACCAGTACTCCCAGGTCCCTCTCTGCCTGGCCACTCTCCAGCCACTCCTCCTCCAGCCTGTAGCGCTGCCTGGGGTTATTGTGGCCAAAGTGTAGGACCCTGCACTTGGCCTTGTTGAACCTCATACCTATCCACCCTTTAGTTGCCACGAATAAGTGTATGGATCTATGTGACTTGTTTTATAGCACTGTTTTCCTCCTAAATATTTTTCCTCAATCCTTTAAGCAGGGGTTAATGAAAACCAAGAACAAATTCAATTGAATCCTTGCCATCCCAACCCCTGAAGCCAGGGTCATGGGCATCCAGGCAGCTCTTCCCCACTCACGCAGACCCTGACAGGCAGGCACCGGGGTTGATGGGATGTTCAGAGGGCTGCCCTTTGCTTGACGGCAAGATACAGTCAGGGAGCAGGTCTAGACATCCCTGGGAGCAAGTGGTGATGACAGTGAGCATTCGGCTTCCCCATTCAGTGCTGTGCTGCAGTCTATGCTCCAGCAATCAATATATTCTTAGTCCTTCTTATTGGGTCCCCAGGAGAGGTAAATTGATTTATCTTTATCTATTCTTTGCCTTGGTGCAATCCCTCTATCTTTCTACACTGAAGTGTCCGGTAGAATATCATAGCTGTGTCACAAATAATAAATGTGGAATTGGGCCTCTAGGACACAAAATGTCTCCTCTTAAGCTTTTCTCTAAGACTGATTCATAAATCTTGATCAGAATTAACAACAACAACAAAAACAAGGGAGTTTAATTAAGCCCATATTGGGAAACGTCTACAGAAATACAGTGTTTCATTATGTACTTTTATTATATCCTACAATATTCATCCAATTAAGGTTAGCACTCAAGCTATTTTTAAGATGTGGTATGAATAAGATAACCTAAGATATCATATGATTGCTCCAGCTGAGACGTAATAGTTGAAAGTCTTTTTTTTTCAATAAAAATAACAGTGAATAGTGCTATTAATTCATGGTAATGATGCTACCGGGAGAAGTATATGACTTCCACTGCTGAATAATCAACAAAAGTAAATTAGCTTTAAGTAACAGAATGCATGTGTATGTCTATGTGAGTGTAAATGACCTTGAGAAGAGAGAATTGAGAAAAGCAAATTAAATACCGTTTTAGACATCCTAAGAACTTTCTTTTAAACAATGTATTATGAAATGTAGTCCATAGGAATTTAAAACTCTTCAAGGCAAAATTAATTGCCATTCTCTTCCTGCATATTTTAACTAAAATACACAGATATATACTTCTAATTGAAACCTTTCCGAATTTCAGCTTTATCACATGAAGAAATATGGTTGCTGGCACATTTCATTTCTGCTTCTAATGCAACAAAATCAGAAGCAAAAAAAAATAAATTTAATAAATCTGCAGTTTCTTATCCTTTGTCTTTCAGCCTTCACTCTCTGTTTCAAGTAGGTTGTATTTAAAGAAAAAATATTTATCTCCATTGTGGTAATTTTTGATCAGCCTTTTCAACCTGATTTAACACATTCAACTTCCTAACATAGGAAATTATTATTTAACTGTATTTATCTATTAACTTGATTTAGTTTTCTTTCTTTCCTACTCTTCCTGCCTCCAAGGTATTTTCCTAATATTACCTGCTTTTCACTTCCGGTACAATTTTGCTATTTAATCAGATATGTGCAATTTGCACATTTACCTGTTCAGACTTAATATGTTAATTTAAATCTCTCTTATCACCTTTGAAAAAAAATACATTTTGCCTTTTCTGCAGTCCATTTCTTACATTTTTTTCATACATAGATACTCTACTTACCTCCACTTAATCAGTGATTCTTTGCATTTTTTTCAGACTGCTTTCTTTACAGTATTGCTTCTACGTGCAGTCCATTTCACCAGATGGATAGATTGGTAGCTGTACAGCAGCTATATATTTTTTCTCTATTAAACATTCTTTAATACATTAAATGTGTTGCTATGTGGAGAGAAGCAGCCATGTTGTGAAGCTGATTGACACAGACTTTTACAGAAAAGAAAGAAAAACTTACTTTTGAAGACACTATTTCTCAGTTTGGAGTGCTTCAATCTTCATAGCTGGAAGATTGGAAATAACTAAGTAAGTGTTGATTATTTAATTTGAGAATATCCTCCAATAATGCCTCTTTCTTATTTGTTTGTTTGAAGATGGTCATTTTCCAATGAAAATGTAGACAGAGATACATAAAGCAGAATCATGGACTTATTGAAATCTTGAGTTATAACTTGACTTGAAAGGAACAAGTACTTCTCTAACAGTTTACGTGCTGCAAATGTTCTGTATATGATGACTACATATAAAGAGTGGGGTTTTGTACATAACCTCAGAGTGGCCATTGTGAAATGATTATGTTGGATTGGTGTACAATTGTTGCTGTTAACTATTTTTAAGCAGAATTTAGGATAGCTTAGCAGCAGAGATATGCACATCAAGGGACATATGAATTCCCTAATACTACTACAGCCTAAAAGTACAATTTGAATGATAATAAATGTATGAGACATAATTAGGAGCAAATTAGAGATAGATTAGTATGGCAACGATTAAGAAACTGGAATCTTACAGGTGTGGTAATATAGAAGATACTGGTATACTACAACATCTCAGTATTTCAGGCAGTATTGAAAATGAAAGCATTGCTACAACAAGCTACTGTGTTTTGAAAGAGTTAATGTTCCCATGTATTGTTTTGGAATCAGTTTCCTGCGGTAAGAAACACCATGAGTGTGCTACAAAGCTTCCTAGAAAAAAATTGGCTGACTGTGCTGCATTGTCCTTACACCTGCTCGTCTAGCGTGCCATCTTCTCCAAGGAGTTGGCTGCTGTGGGGAAGGGCTTAGAGGGAGTAAACTAAACACCTCTTCTTAATGTTATTAAAAGTTCATTTTGGTTCATGGAAACTTCCTAAAGGAAGCCTGTTTTATGTTTTCATTTCAGTCATGCTACAGATAAATTTGGGATGTTTACTGAGAATAGAAGGGGAGAGGAAAAGGACAAGGGAGGAGGGAAGCTGAGCAGAATGATGATGCTAGGCAGAATCTGAAAGCTGTGCACTTTCTCTGCATGAAGCAGTGTATACATAGTGTGTGCAGGTGTAGTCTGTGCCTATAATAATGCATGGCTAGGTACATGCATTTTAGACTTTCTAACTACATCTGGGTGAAGAATCAACAGTAATCAGTTATAAGGTTCAAACTTTTTTTGGTGACAAACCTTCTGAAATAAATAGTGCAATGTTCAAATATATGTGTTATATGGTGTTATTGACTGAAAAAATATGCAAATAACTGTGAGTAAGTACAATGTGTATGATAAATTTGTTGTAACTGTGCTGGATGACACTAAGTAGACAAACACGTCTTTCATTGATTAGAACGTATGCCTTACATTTTTGTTCTGTGGAAATATCTAAAACTAGAGAATTGCAGTTCATTTAAAATTTACACTTTCTGTTACGGCTCTTAGTGGTAAATCTTTTAAGGATATTTACAGAAGACAGAAAAGTCTGGATATGGGCAAAGCCATTAGAAAAAAATCGTGATCTGTTTGGAAACGTTTTGTGATGATTTCTCAAGTTGACATAGGACATAGTAACAGTAGGTGTTCTCCCAGCCAGAATTTGGGTATCTGTGGTGGGTTGGCCTTGACTGAGCACCAGGTACCCACCAAGTCGCTCTAGCATTCCCCCTACAGACTTCCCTCAGCATGACAAGAGGGGAGAGAATGAGATGGGAAGAGCCTGCGGGGTATGATAAAGGCAGTTTAATAGGAAAAAGCAAAAAGCAAGCCGTGCGTGCGCATAGCGAAACAAAACAAGATCTTATTCTCTGCTTCCCATCAGCAGGCGATGTCTGGCCTCTCCCAGGAAGCAGGGCTCTGGTACGTGTAGCAGTTGCTCAGAGGACAAGCGTATTCACAAACGGATGACCCCAACCCCCTCCTCCTTTCTCTCCCTTTTATACTTGAGCTGACATCTTACAGTGTGGAATATCTCTTTGGTCAGTTTGGGTCAGCTGTCCTGACTGTGTCCCCTCCCAAGATCTTGCCCACCCCATCTCACTAGGGGTGGGGGTAAGATGTTGGAAAGCCAGCCTTGGTGCTGTGCAAGCGCTGCTCAGCAGCAGCCACAACACTGGCATCTTACCTGCCTTCCAATACAAAGCACAGCACCATAAGAGCTGCTCTGGGGAACATTAACTCCAGCTCATCTAAACCCAGTACAATATCCTACATGTGTTCCTACTGAAGACATGGCAAATAAAGAGAGAACTGTTGGCTTTCACTGTCTGTATTTTATATAATGAAGGTATTAAAGTAGCATCTGAGGAAAACATCAAGAAACATGAGCAGCATCCAGGAAGACCCACTCAATAGTTGATTGACACCTGAGATGATGATGAAGTCATTCAGGTCAAAAGGTCTTCCTTTCCTTCATTTTCATATATCTGCAAGCTAGGCAAATGTCAAATTTCTACTAGCAGAAAGTAAAAAAGCCGACTTTTGTCTTTGCAAGTTGGGATTTGCTCAGGGAAAGTTTTCAGCCTTATGACAACTGTAATTATTTCAAACTCTTGGAGGTAGTTTGCCAGGGAAGTGGGTGTTTAAAACTGAATGAATACCTTATTAAACTATTAAACTATTCCTAACATAGCTGTGGATTTTTATTCCTCTTCTGAAAGAGTTTGGATCTGATGCCGAGTAACCTGCATGTCACAAGTGCGTAGCTTTCAAAGTTTTCTGTTTACAGAAGATGTATGTGGAAGAAAATAGACTTTGATTTAGCCATATCTGAAATGTACGTTAGATTCATATATATAAAAGTATTAGTCTTGCTCGAAATCTTCCAGCCCTTCAAAATAGGATACGAAAACTCACAAAGCTCTGGAAGCCGGTGAATACATGAAGGGCAAAAAGAATAACTTCTATGCTTTTCTTAAATAATGTTTATTTAGAGCCTGGTGTATAGCTTTTTTTTAAAAAAAAAAATAAATATCGATTTTAGATATTTGTATTTACATATAAAGAAACAAATTTGTTTATATTGTATATCTGAAAGAGATTTAGATATAAAGATATATATTTATAGAAATATAGGCTAGATATTTAGATTTTTTTAACAATCAGATCAATGATATAGGCAATATTAATTGAGATCTGCTGGAAAATTAAACACTTCGTGTTTCATAATGCAAACAGAAAGGAAAGCTCCTGATGTACTTCAGCTTTTTTGGAAAATTACGTATGTTAAAAATACATGACTAAATAAATTAATACATTAATAACAACAGAGACATCTTTTATTAAAATCTTTGGGACATTTTGAAAATTAGTTTTGTGGTTTCAATTCCATTTTGGAACAAAAAGTCTTTGAAAGCTTAAATTACCCTACAGAATGGATATTCTGGTTCAACTGTAACTTTCTGCTTGTGAACAGAAACATATTCTCAACCTTATTTTGCAAAGGAAATTATAAACAGGTAGAGTTTTATTTTAAAACCGGATGTTAAAAGCTAGATTCCTAGTAACCAGGATAGGATTTTCAGTGTCAAAATTATTTGGGGATATCTAAGATATCTAATACCTGACAGACCTAATTGGTACTCCTGGATTGGTGGAAGACCCCTAAGATGCACTGTCCTAGCTTTGAGATAGTTTAGAAAATTGAACCATCAAAATTTATGTTTTCATTTTCAAATGTGCTAAGCACCTCAGCATCGTTACTAACTTTATTGTTGCTCATAAAATTTACTTTTTTTTTGGCTCTCCCTTATATAGCCAGATGAGCAAATCTCTTTCAAGTTAATAAGCTGACATAGAGCTGCATTTAATGCAATATTTGGTGCTTTGAGAAATATTCTGCACAGATGTTTTGTCATAACTACCATTCTATCAGGTAGTACTCCTGATACTTCTGTAACAATAATAATAAAGAATAATAATAAATAATGAAGTTTAGGAAGACATAAAATATTTCACTTTTTACCACAGATAATAATGCAATTTAGAAGAGAATGTGCAATGACCTAGACTATGTCCAAATCCACAAGGAGACTATTTTGTAAGTTATAAACTTCTATTTTGCTTTGCTTAGCGTAGTTAATACATACCCTATAGCAGACAACATCCACCAGTGTGTTCAACACCAAGTGATCTTAGCTTGTGAATTTCTCATTCATTTCAAACTGCTACAGTACATGAGAGTTCAAATATTTTATCTGATGATGCAAGCAGGATTTTCCTGTGCTTTACAGAGAGCAGAAATAATAGATGAATGAAAATCTCTGACATGCAAATTCTTTCCTGGAATGGCAAATGTGTTTGTGACCTAGTTACTAAGCAGAGATGATCACCACATTATTGATGATATATGCTATTTTGAAGCATAATGCATTGGGCGTGCAGTGAAAATTTCAGGGATGGATTAAAATTGGTGGATCTTTCTATTATTTTTTAATTCCTTGGCAATATTTCATATTGCCATGCTAAAAAAGAAAAGATAATCTTCAGAGTGCTTTACTTATATTTGTCAGGAGGTCTACTTAATTTTTATTACCTCTACCTGTAAAAAGTCAGAGCCAAAAAGGCCAGAGATATCTGTGGGCACTCCTCTAAAGGGACAATTAAATATTAAGCTAAAATCTAGCAATGTCTCAAGATACATTTGCCTTTGCATGTGCTATTGCTATTTTCAGTTTAAAATTAATGTCACTTTACTAGGATGGGAACAGCTTTACTTGGTTTTGTATGTTGATCTGATTATAGCTAGGTATCCCAAAAAAAAGACAGACACTCAGAACAATACATTTATACAGTAATTATTTATGTAAAGTTGGAAGAGGAGTTTACTTTTCTAGCAATGAGCAGATAATTCATGCTCAACAATTTCTTTGATTCATATAGCCTATAGGTAGGAAACAAGGGATTTTTCTCAGATTTTTTTAATATCCAAATGTATTCTCCAAATATTTTTAAAAATTGTTTCCTCTTCAGTGTGATCTCCAGATCACATTGTTTTGTTTAGCTGAGCTGCCAAACAGTGCTTTGGGATTTTTTCCCACCTATGCACTCATTAGGTGATCATCCACTAATTTCGGATTAAAGCACTGAAATGGACTTCTGGCAAAAGTACCAGTAAAGGACATCAGCAAGCTGTCAGTTAGAAACAAGGGCAGAAGGACTGCAAACTTTAGCTAGAGAAAATTCATTCACAAACACTTGTGAACAGTTACATCATTAGCCACCTTGTTCTAATCTTTGCCAATTATACCATACATTAGCATAAGGCTTAAGCTATTTGCAGACTGTGTTCAGCACTTAATGTTGTGTGTAAAAACAAATGCTTAGCTTTCGGCTCTGTAAACAAATGAGGGATATACAGAAATATTTTATGTCCTGTCTTTATAGAGTAGGGAAGAAAAGATGACTATATCACTACAGGAACAGCGCTTTGTGCAGTGGGAGTCTGTAGGCAGTACAGTGTTGAACTCCACAACAGATTTCTAGGACACCACACAGAAGTGAGAAGAAGAATGGATTTTTAAGAAACATGAATTGCCTGAAAAAATCTAGGGAGCGTTTTTGCTGATGCTTTTTATAATCTAACTCAGGACAACAGAAATAACTGCTAATGGCCAACTGAGGTGAGTGAGAAGGAGAGGCACACATATGTGTCATCTTGTCCATCCCACCAGGGGGTCACATTAACACTTCACATTTAGCAGGTTGAAGGCAGAAGTTTTTAATTCTAAGAATATGCTATAATGGGAATTTTGAGCGTTTTGATCTTGTTGTCTTCTCTCTTCCATTCTTTCTTGGAACGTAGCTTCTTGCACATTGCCAGATTTTGCAATATTTGCAATAATGGGAAAAGTTCAGTCTTCCCACAGCATACATGTGAGAATTAGTTGGACTATTACACTGTTTATCATCAGACTATCTTTCCCAGAGAGACCTGTGCACTCCCTCCTAGAAAAAAAAACAAAAAAAACAAAACAAACCAAAAAAACCTACAGCAATTTAGTTATCATGGGACCATGTTAATTGCTGACTGTGTAGGGGGGTGGAATTTGTTTGTTTGTCTGGCTAGTGGGGATTGGCGGAGTGGAGGAGGGGGAGTCTGTCTATTTTTCAGTTTTGTTCTTTGCTTTTCTGTCACTGTCTGGGTTCCAGTGCCTGTGACTTGAACTATTAAAACTGTCTTGACAGAGTAGAGTAATGTTCCAGACTTTGGTACACACCTTGTAAAATACTTCCAGGTTTTACAAATGGCACCTTTGAGGCAATGTTACATACCTTGTAATGGTCCTCACCTCAGAGCTGCATTTCACCAATACTGAATTGTTTATTTAGTCGCTGTCACTTGAGTATAGTAGGAAGCTTGTAATAAACTGATTTAGTGGTCTTTTTAACAATCCTTTAGAATAGAATAGGTGAGATTATTTCAGTTGGAAGAGACCTACAATGATCACCTAGTCCAATTGCCTGACCACTTCAGGGCTGACCAAATTAAAGTACGCTGTTAAAGTCGTTGTCCAAATGCCTCTTAAACACTGACAGGCTTGGGATCTCTACCACTTCTCTAGGAAGCCCATTCAAGTATTCGACCGCCCTCTTGGTAAAGAAATGCTTCCTTATGTCCAGTCTAAACCTGCCCTGAAGCTGCTTTGAGACATTTCCATGCATCCTATCGCTGGATACCAGGAACAAGAGATCAGCACTTCCTTCTCCACTTTGCCTCCTCAGGAAGCTGCAGAGAGCATTGAGGTTACTCATCAGCCTCCTTTTATCCAAACTGGACAAGTCCAAAGTCCTTAGCTGCTCCTCATAGGACACTCCCTCCAGCCCTTGACTGTGCCTATTGATTGCATTATTCTTTAAATACTTTTCAGTAGTACTCAGTATAATCTCTATAAATTTTCCAGGAACTGAGGTTAGACTAACAGGAAAGATAGAACATTTATATGAGAGCAGCTCTTCTTAGTCTACTCTTCTATCCTTCTCCACTTTCCATCCTTACCTTATGACCATGTGCCTTCCCCCTCCCCCCATATACATAGGGTGTGGGAAAGCTGTCAGTTCAGAACTGAAAAGGGATTGTGACTTGCCTTGATTCACAACTTATTTGCAAGCCTTGTCAGTGTCTCAAAACCTGTTAAGAATCTGAATAGAAAAAAAGTTAACCCAACGTCATAGTGTTAGTGTGCGTAGCTCCATATGCTAAGCAGAAAGACAAATTCTGGCTTTTATGGCTGTAAAAGGCAGGGCAGCAATTACACAATGGAGTCAATGTTTTTCAGAGGGTATATTGCTTCATGCATTGCATGGGTTATTTCTCTGCACTTTTTTTATGGCACCATGTGAAATAAAATACTTGAAGAAAGTTCATACTGACTAAAAGGGTGAGGCTCAGAGGTTGGATGCAAAAAATCCTTTGTGAGGTTTTATCCAAAGTATATTGATGTTGATAGTTGCATAGTAACAATGAGGAATGGTATTGTGTTTCAGCTGTGTCCCAGGAAAATCCCTGTCTAAAATGACTCAGGGACTTTTGATGGACTACTGGTATGACGGAAATGTATGTCAAAGTGTCAGACATGAGAGTCCTGCAGACCTACACAGCTGAAAAAAAATAACATTTTCCCTTAATTCAAGACACCACGTAGTTTTAACAGTGGTTTCCAACTTGTTGGATAAATCTAGATGTGAAAAATTAGATTTGGGGGATCTGTTTTAGCACCCAAACTGATACTTGGGTATTCTAGGTTTGCCCGAATCCTGTTAGGTCTGTGAATTGGCTCGGAATTTTCCCCCTCCTACTATCATACATTGTATATTGCTTGTTGGAATAATAACATTGACTAACATTTTTGATTTTGAGTCCACAAATTGCACGTGTGAATCTGTAAGAACTAAGTTACAAGAACAGTTCTAAATAGTAGAGGAAAATCCTGTTTTTCAAATGGTATTTTTTACATATGAAACAGCATATAAAGTTAAAATCTCATTCACAGAAATGATTTTTTTACTACAAAGCTGCAGAATCTTTAAAACAAATGGCCCTTAATTACATGCTTATCTAACATGTGAGGGGTTTCAATATAAACTGACTTCAGTGATTTGCACTTTAGCCTTGCCTATTGAAGCAAAATTATACTACAGAAGAAACTAGAAGAAGCAGGTATTAATAATGCATGCTTTTATTATTCTAAAGCACTTTCAATCTTATTTTTAATTGGACAAGTACTTGTATGGAACTGAAAGAGCATTTACAGAGAAATATGCTACATAATTTGTTTTGCATGCTCATTTGGAGTTCTAAGAGAAACTTTTTGGGACCTGAGCTGAGAAAGCCTTCCTAAGCAAATCAAACTATAATAGTGATCTAACATATGCCTTCAACCATCTGTGCTTTGCTGGCTTATAAAATTTCTATGAGAGTTTGTTTTGATGATGTAAGCAGCATCTTCTCATGTTTTCTATGCATGAAAATACAGACAAATATAGGGATGTTACACTGCCATTCGGTAAGTGAAATATTGTCAATAACCTATTTTCTTTAGGAAACAATGCTATAGTGGTACTCCATATCCTCTCCACTACTTCTAAACCAAAGGCCTAAGCCTTAGGAAAAAAAACAAAAGAAAACAAAGAAAATAACCTTCTCTCTTATTCATATGGATTGTCTTTTTCCTCACCTTTCTTATGGTAATGTAAATATTATTGTAAGTCTGATGTTTGTGTTTAAGAAAAGCTAGAAGGAGAGCTAGAGAGCTCATCTGGCATAGAACAACAAATTACTATTGTGATTAATGTGAACTTCTAGAACTAAAACTTTCTCTTCAAAGTAGATAACATATTTCTTTTACAGAAAGAAGAGGGCTCTAATATTAAATCTCTCTGATGATTTAAACATGCTAAACATATTTGAAGCTATTTCCTTTCATGTAAATATGAAGTGATGAAATTTTGGGCTTATTTAACTGGATGGTAAAACCACTGAAGCCGATTTCTTTATTTCTGTAAGATTTCTAGTTCAGCCATTAAGATACAGCTTTAGAGTGTCCATGCTCTTGAGAACCTTTCTGCTAAATGTAAGCCTCTATTCTTCTGATTCAGAAATTCAGCTGAATACTTATAAACAAAAAAGTAGCCCCTGGAGCACTCTGTTTGAACTGTTCTCTGGACTATGCATTTCGCAAATGTGTGTTAAACTTTTGCAGCTGGCATATCTTTGTAGAGCTGTTCAGTGCAAGTACTGGGTGTTCAGTGAGCGGGGAAATCTGCTCACTTACTCATCGATCTTTCACTCTTCTGGTCAGTATTTCAATAACATGTTGAGAAATTAAATTTACAGTGCCGTATTTTCTTTCACAAAATTAGAATGTTTACTTATTAGATCATTTACTTTGCAAAGATGTTGAAATTATAAGGTAATTATTGTCTTTTTAATAGATACGACAAAAATCAGACAATTCCTGCCTTCATCAAGTGTGCTGATGATAGAGCTTTGGCTGAACCCTTTTTTTGCCTTTTTTTAAGTCTTGTCTGTGGGTTTTGAAAGTTTGTCTTTCCTTTTGTTGGTTTTCTAGTTTTCTGAAAAGGAAGGCAAGAAAACCAAAGAAAGATATATAAACATAAGGGCAACTGAGAGGCAATATTATAATAAAGTTCCTACAGCAGCTTAATTTACCCCAAGAATGGTTTTAGTTCAGGTAGTTTGGGAGAAGCAGGGAGGGTATGCGAGAGGAGTAAAAACTGAGAACTATTCTCATGTATATGTTTCATTTTTAAAGGCTGATGTTGAATGTGCTACCAGAGGTTGCTGAAAAATTGACCACATCTTCCTGCTCATTATCAATTACTCCTCCTCTTTCTAGTTCTAGTAATTTTATATAAGTTACTGCAAGGTAAAGATAGATATTATATTGTAGTATAGTGAGCTTTTCTGCATTTATTTCCTTTGTAGGCTACCAGTGGGAAAAAAGCACAAGATAATCAATTTAACTTTCATTACTAACCCATTTTTGAATGCACGTAACAGCCCTCTTCCATACCCTAATGCCTGCATCTGTGGCATCTATGTTACTTTCTGTAGCTTAGACCAATCTTGTGGCCCAAGCATTATTCTCATTTTCTGTCGGTATTTTGAAGCAGCAAATAATGATGCATTTTAGTAACTCATCCCCCTCTACTGATGCCACTGCAACAGAAACCTCAATTTAGATTTTAGATGATTTGGTTCTTCTTTTCTCCATTCTACTTTATCTGCTCTTTACATTTGCTCATGCTGTTCACTGTAGAGTAGTCAGAGCAGATTATGGGATGTGTCATGGTTCCCAGAAGTACTCTTTGAAAAAGACAATACTTCCCAAAACGACACTACATCAGGCAATGGGTACATTCTGAAATCAGTCCTAGATAGATGCCTTGCTGAAAACCCTCTTTGGATTTTGATTTTTCAAATATGCCAAAGCTTAAATCTTTTATCTCCTCTAGTATCTTTCAGTTCCATGTCACCTGAAGAGTATGTACATAAAAGAATACATACAAATACAAGCACACACCCATCCATTTTTCAGCCAGTGTGTTGGGACCTCCAGAGGGTGAAAGACACTCACAAGCAAAGACAATGTGACCCTTCTTCTAGTCTCTCTCTACTCTGCCTTGTTTTTTTCCTTCAAGATCAAATGTCTTCTGCCACCTCTTAAAACAAATACAAAAACAAAACCTGTGGGTTTTGCCTCTGTGGCAGCTGCTCTTTAATAGCAAATAAAAATTATAAGAAAAAAAAATTGTTACTGTAGTAAGGATTCTTTAACCTGAAAACATTGTGAAGGAATGGTCTGGATTATATTTAAAACAGGATAAAGACACATGAAGGCTAGAAACCTTTTTGCTTGGAGGCATAAATCAGCTGCTGTCTCACATTTAAAGCAATTACCCTGTACTTTTTCTTTACATTTTTTTCTCGCCCTTTCTATAGAAGCTAGTCACTTTTGAAGACAGAATGTTGAGCAAGATATGTGGTGCTTCTGCTCTAGCACAGCAGATCCAGTGCTCAAGTTCAAGGCAACTTACAGCACAGCTGTTGTCCTTCAGTCCTGTAGCTTGTTCCCCGTCATCCTCTGGTAAGGTACGGCAGAGTGACAAATCACCTATATGTATTTAATGTGAAACGAAATATGTTGCTTTTTGTTGCTTCTGTTTATTAATTTTTTATTTTAATGGCATGTCATCTTAAAATATATACTTGAAAATACTTTTGAACTACTTTCAAACCAGGGAGCATGTTAGTGTACCGGTCTCTTTATTACTTATTTATGCTTTCTTCCCGCACTGTCATGCTACAAGAATTGCAGCAAAGAGATTCTGATTTTTAGAAGAGATAGGTAATTTTGCAGTGCAGAGTGAAGAAAGTAATCAATAATATCAGATATAATTAACTTTTTTTTTTTGAAGTGTACACTGTCTGGCCCACAGTATGTTTCCATATTTGCACAGGAAAACACTAAAAGTTCTGATAAATCCTTTCCTGTTCCGACTTTCCACTGCTTCAGTGGACCCTTTTGCATCCTGACCTGTAGCAGATATGACCTGTTATGATAAATCATGAAAGGCTGTTTTTAAGTACCAAGGCCATGAAGTTTTCCGTACACTTCCTGGCAGAAGAAAGACATGATGGAGCCAGTCTTTTCAGCAAGGGCCCATTGAAATAGCCCAAGAGATAGTGGTTTTAAATTTTAAAAAGAGTAGATTTAGACTAGATTTAAGGAAAAAAACACTAGCACAGGTTGCCCAGACAGGTGCTAGATGTCCCATCCCTGGAAATATTCAAGGTCAAGTTGGACAGGGCTCTGAGTACGCTGTTCTAGGTGAAGATGTCCCTGCTCATTGCAAGAGAGTTGGACTGGATGACCTTTAAAGATCCCTTCCAACCCACGATAATCTATGACTCTGTGATGCTAAAGACTCTATGCTCTCAGCCTGCTGCATGCAAATCCCTCATCCCTATTTTACTGCATTCAAGTTGAGAATTTGAGTTGGAAAATAGCTAAGATAGCTCTTTGCCTCATCACCTGTAAAGGCAGCGTTCCCTGTAGGACATGCAAACTTCTAACCAGGTGTGAATGTCTAACCTATATGTTAGACATATCAGAGAAAATTCAATTTCTAATGTTTGTATGGGGAGCTGTTACTTCTTTCTCAGGAAAACCTGAATTATGACAGAGAAGGCACATTAAGGTCAGCATGAAGTTTTTGTTTTCATGAAGAGTACGTATTATGACTACTGATGATAGTTATGCATAATAATCTAGGCTAAAAGTCATGCCTGAGCTGTACGTCTACAGTGCTTGAATGTTTGGGCAAGTGGTGTGTAGAAAAGGTGGATACATCTGCCACTTCATGTCAAGTCCTTGAAAAGAATTTTAGCTGCAACAGTGAGTCTGTGCAATTCAAAATATGAAATAGATGAAAACTACAGAAATAAGTAGGTTGAGATATTTGCTGTTGGTAATTTTGGAATTAATTATAGTATTAGCAATACAATAAGTATTTCATTGTCTAATAAGATTTTGCTTTTAAATAGTTTGATTTGAAAAATATTCTTAGGATTTGCTATTTTCTGGAAATTCTGTAAGACTTTTCCATAAGAATTGAGCTTATTTCCAGATCCAGTAGAAATAGGCATACTTAGGGCTAAGAACTGCATTCTCATATTAATGTCAATAGCAGCTGTGCCTGAGCATCCAAGGACAGACTTTTTTCCTCAGGGTATGTTCTACTTTGATGTTCCTAGAGTCTATAACCCTTTAAAGTTAACAGGAGTTACGTGCTATAGTATGCATCAAGGAAAAAGATATACCCTGCAGTTACATAATACCAGTCTTCCTAGACCAGTACTGGGCACTGTGTTCACATTGCTGAAATTCGTACCTTAAATGAGGCTCTGAACCAATGATTTGTCTAGTTATTTGCATCTGTCAATGTATGCAGAAATAGATATGATAAATTTGTCATGGCAATCAGTAGAAAAACAACATGTTCTTACGGCACCATGACAAATCTTCAGCAGGGCAAATCAGCAGTTCTGCAGCCTGCAGCTGCCAGCTCCCTAGCAGAGTACTGTCTGAGCAGAGGCTAAACCAGCAAGTGCTTATCTGCTACAAGTGATTTCCCTCGTGATTGTGGAGACAAGTGTGTGTCTAGGATTCCTCTTGTCGCTATACAATGTGCAGAAAAGACTAGATTTTCTATTTTTATATCATTACATATGTCCCTGGAATAGAATTTCTCTATAATGTTCCATCACTCCTTTTAGAGCTGCATAAGCATGTATATGTGTGTTTATGCACATTCCTCAAGGTGTTCCTGTGCCTTTGATGAACCTCTTTGCCTGGCTGTGGGACCAGCTAGTTGTTACTCACATTACTTGTGAAGCTCGCCGCCTATCCTCTTCAAGCTGTTGCTGCATAAGCACTTTGGTTTGGTGTGATTGTTTTATTATAAGAGTTGATATCAATAACTACTTAATAACATAATCAGGCATTGGCCTGGAAATGGGACTACGATGTTTACCTTTGAGTATGTAGTATCATTTTATGTGCTTGCTCTGAATGACACCTTTTGTATGCAACACGTTTTATATTGATGAAGCAATGCAACAGCAGCTTCCTGTGTTTGCTCTCTCTGCTGCCTGAATGTGGCTGTAATTATTAACATGATAGCTAATCAACAAAAATAGCTGCCAGACACTATTTAATCGCCTCAAATTTTCTCCTCCAGAAACTGAGGACATGAACGAGAAAACAAGTGCACACTATGTTAACTGAATGCAATACACCCATTCTTATCTCTGCCTTTTGTGTTGAAATCCAGCAGCATTGTCCCACTCAAGTCTGAGCCACAATATTGAGCACGAACCTGTTCTACAGTGCTTGTTAAAGGAGAATTAAAACAAGCCCTGTGGATGCCGCTAACTTGTGATTAGCTTCCTTGAAAATACCATCTTACACTATAGTTGTAAACAAGTGGTATGCATGCTATCTGCTATGAATGGCCACAACTCTATTGTTTTAGTTGAGTAAGCTTTATGTTTTAAACAGTATTGCCATCTTGTGGTTCTGAGAAGTTTTATCATTCTGTTTCTTTTTGCAATCCTTTTTTTCTTTATTGGGTTGACAAGAATTCCTGAAATGCCATGGCATATACAACAGAATTTGTATCGCCCAGTTGCAAAACATTCACTGAAAAAAAAAATTAAAGCCAATTATCCAAATGTCATAAGCTATTTCATTAATCTTTCAACAAAACAATTTTATTCCCTTCCACTGAAAGGACGGGAGTAGAGTTTAGGTTTCATATTTTTTTCTCAAAAAATCATTGTTTTCTGTGTCTGCACAGTGCTAATTCTAAGGGACCATACTCTGACTCACTTGCGGGCAATGTTAATAATAATGTACCAGTGTCAATGGCCTCAAAGGATGCCCTGTCATAGTTCAAGACATGCAGCCTATTTGCGGACAGAACCGCTCAGTACTTCAAAAGAGTGAATGCAATTAGCCTCTTGGTCCAGAAGACTGAAGATACGATGCCTTTGTCACCTTTGGTGACAGGAAAAGCTCAAACTGCACCAGTCACTTGTCAGATAACTCAAGACCTCTGCCTTGTCAGATGAGTTGCTGAGCACGTGATGTTACATGGTCCCACTGAAAGAAAGTTCTGCTGGAGCTTAAGTGACAGGCAGGGTTTTCTTTCTCTATTTATTTCCTATGAAAAAGTCGAGCTGCTGTATTGTCTGCTTAAACTTTTATAGAAAATGACAAGTCTCATATCAGAACGACTTATATTCTCAGTATTAAGTCATCTGGTCACCCCAGGAGAGTACCACCCATCATGCCCAGATGCAGGACTTTTCATATCTGTAGCCAAGGCCCTGTAAACAAGCAATGATTTCCCTGGAGCTTTGCTCTTTCCCAGTCCTCTTGGAATTGTTCTACGTGGTATAAAATCAGTAGTTTTCAATATTCTGGATTTGAGATCCTCTAGAAATCTGCCAAGTACTGAACAGGTACCTCTGAAAATCCCACTTAAGGAAAAAAATGTGTAGTATATATGAACTTGCTGTTTTTCTTTCAGGACACTGTTTTCAGGTCCAGCCTATGAACAAGAATTTCCTGTTTTGCAGGTAAATCCCAGGGACACCACATTGTCATAGGGAGAGAATTTTATTGACAAAGAATTTTTCTTGATAAACCAAGGATTCCTGCCAAACTTTCTCTATGTTAAAGGTTAGCAAAGATGATAAAACTAATCCAAGTTGAAATGCTCTGTTTTAACTTTCTTGGTAATTAATCTAAAAAGATGAGTTTCTGGAAGCACTGTCTTCAGACTGGAAAGTTTCAAAATGGGTAGCCTTCTAATGGAAGTTAGCTAAACAAAAACAACAGGATCAGTTTCAGGGCTGAGTTATAACACTTGTTGGCATCCAATTTTTTTTGTGCTTGAGCAGCGAGTACTGCTAGAGGACCTGTGCTACATAGTTCCTATTTTTCCTATTTTTTACGCCTACGATGAGCAGCCTATCCTGAAAATATCATTTGAATTGGTAAGAAACTTTTCTCCTGTGATAAAATACAAAGCAAATACATGAAAATAAATTGAGATTTTAACAATCTTTATGTCTTCTGATGGCTAAAAACAAAAGACATCATTCTTTCACTGTAATGATACTAGAAAATGAAGAGTTATCATGGTCCGGGTTTCAGAACACACTACACATGAAGCACTGCAAATCCTTTACACCCAGAACCAGATTGGAGAGATAAAGGATGAAGAGCATGTTTATTCATGCATGAATGTAGTGAACATCTGCCAAAATCTATTGAGTTATTTTAATTCTCCATTTCAACTAAGTTGACCATCTGCTCTGTCATCAGCGAAGATCTTGTTCTAAAAGCTAAATCAAAAAATCACCTGTCTTGTGCACCTTGTTCTTGCTTAACACAAACAAAATTTTAATGGCATCCATCTGTAGGTATGATGGTGTACCTGAAGCAGGTACATATTCATTGAGTCAAAATTAGCAGCTGAAACAGAATGACAATTAAAATGCTCAGACCCTATCAGTAACTAAAAGGCATGAAATTAGATGTACTGCTTAAAACAGTCACTCTGTGTAATTGTAATACAGAATCTTCAGACACCTATAAAAGCCGCTGACACAGAAATTAAAATATATAAATGTTCCTTAAGGAGATGCTAAAGCCTGCAATGAAACTGTTGAACTTGTATTCTTTTTATATTTCAGGGTACACATTTAAAAACACAGGAGGATTCTATCACTGCATAAATATAAAATATAATACAATAATACAGCAAATGGCCAAATTAGTGTTTAATGTGAGAAACTGAGTTTTGTAATATTCTAATTTTTATTACAATTGCTTGAACTACAGAACAGTACATTCCATTTTTTGTTTCTTGTTTCCCGCCCTGCCAAAGTAAGGGAAAGTTAAGAGGTAGATGACAGAACTTTACACAACTTCAGTGCTCACTATCACAAAAGAAAAATGTTGGAGAAGAGAATATTATCATATCATTTGATTTAGTTAATGGGCTTTTATATTGTTTGCACAGCTATTACTGGTCTTGTAGAATTTTATTGTTAGTTTTAACAAGTAGAAGGTGGACACTTTACAGGACTGTAAAGATTTCAATAAAGTGTTAATTTCTCATAGAATGAAATCTGCGGGAACCAGTAACCATTAGGGATAGATCCCACCCTGGCTCAGACTGCCTGAGGTTCTTTGCTAGCAGGAATCTCCATGTGTTATTGCAGCTCAGACCAGCTTGAACCTGTGCCTCCAGGCTGCTGCCAGAACTTGCAATGTTTTGTTACTGTTGTCAAAACCCAAAGTTTTCTTTAAATGAGGCTACAGATAACAGTACATTGTTGATGCACAGCACTTAGCAAAAAGGCAGCATTTATGTTATGTGCTTATTTGTAATTCACTAGAACTATTTCTTCTAGCGTTCAAGTGAACTTGTTTCTGTGAGCTAAATACAGTACTATCAGCAAAAATTACGTCTTCATCAATCTCTCTCAATACCAATAAGTGGTTACTTTCCAGAACAGTCCAATTTAGATTAAGCTAAACTATTGTGCTATTAGTGCTTGCAGTATCCCGATGATCACGATCCAGCTTCTTTAATTAGGCGCATAAGGATGTCTATGTAAGATTGCTCTTTTGTAGATAGCCTTTTCAGATTTTTTGGTTAGAGACTCATTAGCCTTACTAACACACCACTTTGTGCTCCAAGAAACACCTAGAAATCAGGCCTTATATCTGAATTACACGTGATCTTTTTGAAATATTTTCAATCGAACACTAATAGGATTGCGTTCAAGGAGCAGAGATGATTTGAAATAAAAAAACATTCTAGTTATGCTTTACTACATGCAGACTTAGGCTGTGGATTAGTAGATGCAGCAGATTAAGGCATGATGAAAGCAAATTTCTTTTATTGCATATGAATTTATCATGTGTCATTCAAAATGCTCCTCACCACTGCACATTCACCAGGTCCATCCACAGGATTCACTTTGCTGGGCCCAGGGAGGCCTGCACCACGATGAAGCCACATGGGGCCCATCCTGCTGTAAGCGAGGTCACATTACCAAACAGCTTCAGGAACCAAAGATCCAGTATTTAGCTTTAAAGACTTTCAGGCCTGCCACATTTTCCAGCACAGAATAGAGGTATCTGCTTAACAATGCATGCAAAATAAAGATGTTGACTGATTATGTTATCCACACCACCAAACAGGAATGCAAACACAGAAAGAGTTGAAGTTTTGTGAAATAGTGCTTACAGACTTAATTAGGCCGTTAGATAAGCAGGATATTTGAAGCAAGAGGACCATCCTTGAAGTTATCCGAATGATTAATTGGACACCTGTGAAACCCTGAGAACAGAGCCAGACATCCCTGAAGAAGAAAACATCCTGGGAAAATGCGGACTTGTGCTTCGAGATTGTATTGTTTTCGTTATTTTTTTTCTTAAAATAATGATTAGCACTGTCCTGAATGAATTAGCTTCACTTTAGCAATATTATTGTTAATTACTAACCAGTCATAGTGAGAAGGGTATTATTAACTGCATGTATAATTGTAGCATGAGTAGTTTCTTTATGGTCTGCTTGATTTGTGGAAATTCACCAAGCACCTCAGCTTGCACAACTATGGAATAAACAACGTCTTTCCTGAGTGTGTGATTTTTGGCTATTGTACACCGAGTAACGAATCCGCCTTTGTGAGACAACAACTGCCACCAGCGACTGTTGCAGGGGTAGTGACTCATGTGAGGTTCATGTGGTAAGACCCAATGCACAGGACTGTTGCAGCTGGTTTTGACACAGTCCATGGTGAGAGGCAGATGATGAGACACCATCTACCTCATCCAAAGCAGAGGAAGGCAGAAATCCTAGATGTTTTTTTTCAGTAGTGTTTTAATAATCTGTTTTTCTCTTCAGTTTCCTAGAGATTGGAGCCACGGCCAAGTGACAAAGAAGAGGTAGTTCCTGGTGTACAAAGGCCGCTGTCTGGGACCCAAGCTCTGCCCGAGGTCTCACACTGTCCTCCAAGCCTCTTGCCAAGTGACCGTAGTTAACTGCTCAGCTGGATAATACTGTGGAAAAAAAGGCCTATGATATTTAATACACACTTGATGTAATTTTTTCTCCATATAGAATGACTTGTTTGAATATATCAAATGTTCAAATAGATGACATTAGCATACTATCTCTGACAAAGCACTTTCCTCTGCACTAAAGTTGTCCAGGTAATGGTAATAAGTAATTCTGAAGGTTGATATTAAGTATAATTGAATGCATCCAGGGCACAACTGCAAATCTCTTGAAGCTGTCATAAACCATGCAAAACTACTTCCTTGGTGACAGTTCGTTGATCATAAGAATGGAATTTGAAGAGCCTAAGCTATTTATTTCAATTCAGTGAGGTACTCAGCAAAGCTTATAATTCTGTTACATCCCACAGAAACGCAGTGTCTCTTGAACACACAGATGATGCCATCTATAGTATAAATATAGATACAACACTGTCTTTGTGTAATGTGTGTGTATACGCAGTATGTACACATCAGTAGCTAGAGGAAGAATATATTTATTTTGCAGTATTTAAATGCTTTCAAAACTAGAGAGTAGCAGAATTGTGGTTTTATACACTTTCTGTCTCTGGTTTAGTGCACATTGGTTCTAAAGTAAGTAGTTTAAAATAGCAAAATTGTGATCTTGAACTCAGTGACAACATGGATGCCTTCTCTAGAATCTATAGATATTTGTTTTAGAAAATTTACTCATTCCGACATATTAGAAGTTTGGGAGTTCTTCAGTTTTTCCAGTACAAGCATTTGTGGAGCTGTGTGGTATAGCTCCAAGCTAAACACAAGGAAAAGATGTCATGCATGTAGAGTATCTATCTTTTTTTCTCTTTTTATATATTGTAGCACTGAGATAACTCAGTTCACATTTGAGATAGATACTGTAGATTGGAAATCTCATGAAGATTTAATTTCATGTAATCACTGTTATTATAGCAATAATTAAACATAGTTGTGAACAAAATAGTTTTCTAATGACATGACAAAAGGGATTTAATTTCTGGGTTTTTTTTTGATGGCTTGTTTTTCTGAAAGCAGAATGTCTATTATTTTTCAAGAATTTCTAAAACTCCAAAGTAATTTTAATCAGTAATAGCACAAATGTTTTTTGAACAGCTGAACGATATTATCGCAAGTCTGCAAATACTAATTAGTGGTCACTTTGCTCACATATATACAGACTAAATGAGTAGTGTTTCCTAGGAATTGCTTGGGGACAAAATTCTTCACCTAGCTCATTTATAAAACAATTGTAACATAATAGATTTATTAATTATCCATTTTCTGATAGACAAAGATGCTAATAAAACATTTGCACAACAGTTAAAGCATAAGAAGGCACATGTTTTGAAACATCGTTAAGAACACTGGAACATGAGCACAAGGTTGTATATGCAGTTAGTCAAGTAGTCAAAAAGCAATAAAGTCACAAGAATAGACCGTTGTAACATTCTCATAAGGTAAATTCTTCACATTGAGTTGATGCGGTGTTTTTTTTTATGACTGCCCTTTCATATACATTTCAGCTTTATTTATCACTGCGATGAACTTACTGAACATCTATTCCCTAAAAATAAAGGACAGTTTGTTGGAAAGGATGTGGCTAATAACTCCATTGAGGACACAAAGTATTTTGTGTTATTTATCAGTCCATTTTAAAGCAGGATATGCACACAGTTGAAAACCTTTTTATCAAATATCCTTTCTTCCACATATTCCATGAAAGCAGTGGATTTAGCATAAGAAAGAAAATTAATACGATAACATTAACTACACTTAATTCTTGACAACTTTCAAAAGGAAGCATGTGAATTAGACCTCCAAATTTGTTCTCAGGTACAGTCCAGGCATGACTCAGACTGACTGTTTTAAGTTCTCCAAACAAACACTAAAAACTACCTAAACAAATAGTAGACGACATTCAACAAAAAGACTTAGATGGCTCAGAAAGCCACAGACTAAACATAACTACAACTTAGCCACCAAGATGGACTGAAAACTGACTACTTTGTGTTCCTGTCCTCCATGTTAAGCTTAGATTCATTCAAGCTGAGGTCGTCTTTCAAATGCAAGACATACCATCAGAGTTGCAGTGTGCCTTTGGTACATGAGATGAATGATTAGGGGACCCATCAAGGAAGAGAGTGAGAGAGTGTGTGAGTGAGTATGGGGGGGGGTGAGGGTTGGGAAAGATGTCCTTTATCTTTTACTGAAACTGTGGCACTGACTGTCCAAAGTTCAACAACAGAGAGAAAGACTAAGCAAGAGTAAGACTGGTTGTGTACCTAAATGACCTAAAGAGCAGTTTCCTTTGAGATAAGGAATGCTAAGGCTCTGACTTCACCTGGAGCATTCCCATGGATATACCTTTCGCCTAGTGTTTACTCCTGGGAAGAGATATGTGGCTCCCAGTTTCACATTGACGAGCGTGAAGTTGGGCCTTTAGTGAGCTAGCTGTTCTAAGGCTTTCATGACACTGCCTTATTCCTTCCTGAGCCTGTCCTGACTGTCTTTGTTTTGGCAGGCTGAAGACCAGGCAGATCCAAGCTGTTTATGCCTCAGTTTCCCTTCTGTAACACAAATCCTTCCCCAGCACAATTTACCGTGGTGATAAATGTGTTCATATTTTTTCAGATATTTATTAGGAGGAGAAGGAAGGGACGAGCCATAAATACAAAGATTAATAGAAGTGGCCTTATTCCACTCTCAGCCTTAAACTAAACTCCGTTTAGGACAAATTTCATTCTATATGTGACTGCCTTGTAATCAGACACCAAACAGACCTGTCAGCTCTCGTGCTTTCCTCATAAGACTCTTCCACATGGGCTCCAAGTGCTATTCCCCAACCACAGCATCAGCACTATAAGCATTTGCAAAGCAACTCCCTGACTCTAGGCTGACACCTGAATGAACCGTGATGCTGCTTGGTGCTACAGTAGTGGTGTTGACTCCTGCTCCAATCCCTAAACTCAAAAGCATTCTGCAGAACCTATGGCCCCTGACTCACCTCATGATACCATAGCTTCATCAGCAGCTCCTTAAGGGTCTGTCATCAGAGTATATAGAGGGCAAGAAAAATCATCTTTCTATTCCCTTTTCCGTCTTCCAATTCTGAAATCACCTCCCACCACAGCAGCCACATAGAAACAGAGCGTGGATCTGCAAAATAGTGAAGGGAAGACAGAAATCAGGTTTGCTTAAGGGGTCCAGAAAGACAAGACTGAAAAAAAACCTGTCATTTGTGTCATTTTTAATGAATAGAAAAGGGATTAGGGTGAGTTCAGAGCACAGATATTTTACTAAGTAGAGGATGTTGGGTTTCACTTAAAAATTCTCCACTTACTCACTTATTAGGATATGGGTGAATTAAAATTCTATCTCACTGCAAAATGATACAAGCATCTTAAAAGTTGAGATTAGAAAATACAAAAATAAGACTCATTATTTCAAAATTTTAAGAGAAATATGCATAAACCAAAAAGATTACTGTATCTGATCGTTCTGGTCCCAGTGCTATTTTTTTTTTTTTTTCACACTGATGTCTACTTAAGCTCAATAAAAATTCTGGATGCACAAGGAGTATAAGACTGGACCATTGATTATCCCAGAAATAAAACCTTATTTGCAAATTCAGATCTCTAAATAGTTATGTCAGAAATTGAGCATAATGGGATCTATAAATATTTCATACAGTTTACAGCTAAGTGCTTGAGGGATGTCCTGCAGGCAGAAAAAAAAGAAAGAAAAGAATTATACATATACATGTGGGTGTGTGTGTATAACTACACCACCACCCCCCACTCCATACATAAATACATATATACACACACACACATGCTTATATGCCATCTGATTTTATATTAGTCATATCACTTGTTTCCTAATCTTTTCAAAGTAGAGAGATACATTGAAGAAAGGTTATACCTGCCATGATTACAGGTCAACTAACAAAGTTTCTAAGTAAGTATCATGTGAGGCCAAAAATCTACTGAATCATGGAGGATTAGAAAAATTCTGTTACTCGATTTTTGCATCTACCTAGATAAAAACAAGGTAGAGAAAAAAAAAAGAAAGAAGTGGCTTTCGTTTTGTGGCAATACACTTAATTTTAATTAATCTACACTACACTGACATTCAGTATACAGCTTCTTGCCTACTGATAGGAAATACTGTCAGGGGAAAGATATGGCATTATTTAAGGTGATTAAAAAGTATGAACTATAATATAAAAAGGCAAATTACAATATTTTAGTAAAAAGAAATCTGCCCGTAAAGTCCATTAGACAGTATAGTAGCTTTTAAAAAGTCACTGATACATCAACAAAGCTATGTTCAAAGCAGACGGGATAAAACACTTACTTAAGAGATAAGTAAGTGGAGAGGATCATCTTGTAATTATGGTGCAACTGAAATGACCCCAACGGTCTTATCCAGCCTTCTGATCTCTAAGTGTGGGATAACAGAACATGGCATTTGAGTGTGAGGATCGAATTAACAGAAAACCACCTGTGACACTACAAGACGTGTATTTTTCCAAAGTCAGCAGACATGGAAAGAATTATATTGCATCCACAACAAATGGGAAGACAGTAGTAGTATTTCAGAACTGGATTACATGATGTTTCCTCTTTTTAGAAAAATACAGTCCTCCACAGTGAAGTTATATTACTTCTCCAGTTTGTCAGCTTTGTAAATAAGCCGCAGACTCGTTGAAGACAAACCTTTTCCAAACTCACGTGAAGTGAGAAAATGACTTGATGGTTGTACAGTGAATTTTTGATCCCCACACAGTGCCACAAGGAAACATCAGCAGAACCGATATGTGGCTTTCCTGATAAAGTGGGATAGAAGGCATTTTTCTCGCAATGTAGAAAATCAAGAATGTGATTTTAGTGCAGCTATTTTTTCTTCTATAAGGGCCTTCTCATGCAGATCTGCCATGTTCACTTCCCTTGGCAAGCAACAGAGTACTTGCTTATGTGGAGACTACAAATTAATTTATGATATTGAGGCTGGTGGTGAATGCAGTAGCTACTATATGTAAAAGGTGGCTAATTTAGGAAAAATAAATAATCTGTAGAAGCAGATAATGAAATGAATTCTGAAGAAAAGTGAAAAAATAGCTCCAAATCCACTGCTCAAATTTTTCTGCCATGTTTCCTTCTGTTTTATATCATCTGAGGTCTCCTATCAAGAGGTTAACATCCCATTCCTCCTACACAGCATGCAATCCTGACAAGAAAAATGTGGTAGTCTATTTGTCAACACGAGGTCATTACTTTTATTTTTGTAGAGTAAATAGACAATTTGCTACAGATTACAGCATCATAAAGTTCTATCACAGCTGTTCTAAGATGTAATTTCTTTTCCCAGTTAAATCATGAAAGGCCTATAATCATGGTGCTTGCTAATCCACTTGCTTTAGTCCTTTCTTTTTGTGGTTTGTTTTTTTTTTTTTTCAATCATTTGCAATTTCTACCTGTGGATGCAGTTTGATGCTCTACACTAGTCATCCAGAAGGACTTTGCCTATTCTCTGCTTGTGTTCTATCTTGTTACCCACCATCTGTGTTTATTCAACTTGTCAATATCGTATTTGCCAACACTGGTGTTCGTTCTAGCTTACCACCTAGCTAAGTATTCTGCCATGCTGTCTGGCCACCACTGACTACTTTGTCCTATCACTGTCATCACTGTACATATTATCAATCAGCTGCCCATCACTAACTGCACTGTCTAGTGAAGGGCAGATTCGAGGTGTATTTGTGTAAAGGCAGAAAGGTGCACAGAACCCAGACTGAGAAAGCTGTTTTTTTCCTTATGTGATACTAGCCTTTATTGTCTTAGTTACTGCTATACCCCATGTGACAGGTGAAATCACCCTGACAAAAATCTAATAAAGGCCAGGGTTTGCCACAGACCTGATAAAGGTTGGTTCGGCGCCTCAAGGCCATTAAACAGCACCTCATAGCAATTACCTGGTGCCTCATGGTGATTAACCAGCGACTTAGGGTCCAGGCCCTTAGCCTGCCCTTGCCCTCAACTAACTAGATGACCACAGCACACAGTCGACTAGAGTATCAATGAAGACCTGCTGAAGAGCCAATTTTGAGTTGGTTCCCACAGAGCAAGTAGGCCTTGCAGTTGGACCCTCCCCTTGGATATATACAGGACGCTGTCCAAGGATAATGCTGCAGATTGAGTGAGTCTCACCTCCCTTTTGATGAGTGACTATTTCTTTTGGCTATGTCCTTCAGTAAGCCGTCACCCCCTCTGAGTGCAAAACCCTCCCTTTTGTGGGAGGATTTCCCTCCATGAATGAGTGTGCATACGGTTCGGTTCATCTTGCTAGAAAAAACAGTCCTTAAAGCTTAGGAATTAGTTGTGTAGTAATAAATTCCTGACATCCGAACTCATAATTTAATCGTCTCTAAAGGAATGCTGAGTAATTTTGGTTACAATAAATCTGCATTTTGGGTAGCTGCTGCTGTCAGTTTTGTGGGTGCCTGTGTGACATCCCATCATCAGTCCTGATAGAGTTCAGAGGGACTTGCTTGATTTGCAGTGAGATTAGTTCATGGAAATCCACATTCATTCCATGCCAGTTTAACCATTCGAGAGTCTATCTCAACCAGAAAGTTCTAATGATCCCTGTATTGTATTTCTGCAGCTTCACCGTAAGATATTGTCCTGCCATTTTCTACTAGATCATGCAACTTAGAAGTTTAAGTACAAACGAAATGGTGGTTACATATGCTGAAGGAGAGTATAAGGAAAGTATGTACTGTAAGTATAAAGGAGATGATATATTTATCTCCTTATAGAGATATTCAGATGTCCATAGAGAGATGTGGATATATGTCTGTGAAGTTACCACCATTTCCAAGAAAATTCCTTTTAGGAAAACGCTAATTTTTGCAATCGTATTGCTTTGTGGGAAGTGTTAGTAGGTCTACAGACCAAGGCTGCTAATGCATCCGTTGTACTTTTAAGAGCAGGCTGTGATCCCATGACTCCTTAATAAATGCTTGTTTACTTCACTTTTCTTTCTAACTAAGGCTAGACAAGAGGATTTTTCCCATTTGCTTTGGTTTTAGGGCCAGAAAAGAAGCCACAGGAAAAAAAGCAAGAAGAAAACACATGAGGGGAAAAAAAAAAAAAAAAAAGCCAAAATTATCTCTTTTGCACTGGTGTTACTCTGGCTGGCTCAATGTTCTTTTCCTCTTCTTTTTATTGTTGCTAAACATTATGACTGATGAGATTCAACTTCATTAGTATCTAAATGACCTAAATTCAGTCAATGGCTATTCAGCAACTGAATGTTTTTATCTTATGAGCTCAGGCAGCAATTATTTGAGTTGTCTCAAGCCATGGATATCTTTACAAAATATTAAAGACAGAAGACTTTGTACAATAACGGTGTAACAAACACTTCATTTTAAATACAAATTTCAATACTTAAAATATACCATGAATCAAAATTTTAGTGACTACCGCCCACACATAAGAGAACAGCTCAGGTATAATAAATTAGGCCAATACCTGAATGTTCATTATTGTAAACATAATGAGTTCCCTGTAGCCATCTTACCAAAATTCTAAAGGTTAACTTTCTTCAAGGCTCTTCCAACTGACTTCATACGCCAGAGTATTCAGAGCACTGCAGAAATTAGCATCCACAGGTATTACCATTTGTCATCTATGAACACACAGACATTGCTAAGTTTCCAAATACTTTCTTCACAACTGGAAAGAGAAATAAAATATGATGGTAAGGGTGTATATGTACCTTGACCTCACTTTTTTTTTTTTCCCCCCCTGGGGAAAAACAAAACAAATCAAACCAAACAAAACAAAAAAACAAACCCCAAACAAAAGAAACCACACACAAAAAAAAAAACCCCAATCAAACACATCCTTGGAATAAAAGGAAGTATAATGCAAATAATTAAGTAAGTGGCTACTTCTCAATCTTGGTGGCTGGATAATGCAATTTAATTTATAGTTTAGGGCCAAAGAAGACAATGGAATTTCGTGCTCTGACAGATGTTTGGTATTTCAATTTTCAACTCACAATTGCCACAGAATCTTTTACACTTTACTGCTTTTCTACAGGGTGTAAGTACTTTTTTTTTTTTTCAGTTGTACATGAAATGCTCTGTCTAGTTATCCCAGAGTACTTAGTGTGCCAACTGGGTGAAAGTCCAAGCACTTTTACTTGGACTATAGTAAATGGAGATAATTCATCACTATCATCGCAAACAGTGTCACTGCCATATTTAGGACCAAGACTTTTGTATTAAATGGCATCTGAAAAACAACATATTTAGCAGCACTTTTTTCTAGTAGTATTCTTTCTTACCAGCATTCTGATGTAACATTAAGGCAAAGTGAAAATCGCCATGGAACAAAAACATTTGCGAGGGAAATATCTGTATATTTTTCAGAATACATCGTGCAGTGAGACTAATAGACTAAGACTGTTAAAAACACAGACTTCGGATAAAGGAACCAAACACACAATCAACAGTTAAAAAGTTAGTGTTATGTGTAGAGGTTTTCATTTGTTTCTCTTTAAAACAAAATGATAACTTAAATGAAATTTTCACAGTCTCTATAAAAAAGACAATAGACTACTAGCTTCCCTTTATAGAACTCTTTCTTCTGTTAGAAAAATAACAGTGATTCAGGGAAATAATAAGCTGACACAGAGGCATGCAGAACTGAACAAAGAGTTCCATTTTTGTTGTTGTATTGAGCTGAGAAAATAAATTGCCATGAATAATTAAACTTCTGGTCCACTCGTAGACAATACACTAGAAGTTCATGATTTTTCTAGTATCACTGTTTATTTCACCTTATCTGACAAACACATAATTTTAACTGTGGATTAAAACCACTAAAAGAACTAATTGTCTTGTGATGTATCAGACCCATCATTTCTTGTTTCTGATTGGGTAACTGACAGTGTTTACTGCCTGAATGTGTGTGTATATATATATATAACTTAAGTACTCATGAGCAGTTGCACATACAAATAGCCATTCACTTTGCTTTATTGTGCATCACTACTAAGCTGAAAGCTACACAGAGAGATACAACTACAGTAAGACATGAAAAAAAAAAGACAAAGAAAAGGAAAAAGAAAGAAAAAAGTATGAACACATTTACATATTTGTTATGCATTTATAGAAGCAGAGATTAATTTAGACTAAAACAGTTATTTCTCTGGTTTATCAACTTACTTTCTTTAATCTCATCTCAGTACCTACTACTTATGGGCCATAACAGTTATGCTCTGAGAAGGCATCCTCATATGTTGTATAGCAAATCAGCCCCAAATAACTTTCTTAAAACAGAAAAGTTAGAGCAAAATAAATTCAACTACAAAGCTGGTGATTTTATTGTGATTTACAGAAGATAAACAATATAATCAGAAAGCTTATTGCCTGGAGTCATTCCCTTAAAGTAGGAGTTGTCACACTACCAGTATGTTCTGTGATTACAATAATCTGATTTTTGTGTGTAGAATTCTATTAGATATGGATTAAATTAGTAATAAAAACTTATGCAAGAAACAATTATGTTCGATGCATGAGGTAATAAATGAAGCCGTGAAATATATAATATTTGAAAGCAATAATCTCTGTGAATGTGTATTTTATGGTATTACTCACAATATATTTTTTAATCCCTACAAGCTCACTGTTACTTGCTCTTTATTTACAGATACTGCAGATCAATGTGTGTCTTTCACTTATTTGCCACAATAGCTGGGGGAATTTGGGGGTGGATTTGTAATTTTAAGGGTAGATTGACTATTATTACATTTGGGATTACGTAATGGCTGAACATTAGCCAGCATAGAATCAACCAATTTCTGAAGGTTAGAGCTGAATGCACTGCTTAAACAAAAAAGGGTAAGGTAACACAGAACCAGCAGCAGTGCCACTCTATGTCAAGGGACAGGAGAGTTCCCTGATTTGACCCTGGGGGCAAATAACAGGTTTGCAACTGCTGGTACCATCCTGACACATGGCTTTCCCAATCATTGACACTGCTCCTGTCAGCAAATCCAGGGGCTGTGCCTTGCCAGCAGGCTCCCTGTCCTCAGCAAAACAGTGCTGGCCACAGCACAGCAAGCAAGGGAGACAGACAGTAGGTCCAGCCTCTGGGCCAGGAACACTATGTGGGCCCCTTCCACCCACACCAGGACTGCCTTGTCAGACACTCCGAGCCCTTGGGCACACAGAGAGACAGCATCCACTCCCCACAACCAAGCACCAGGATCTTCCACCACAAAAGGGAAGCAGCCCTTAAAACTACACCTTGACCTCAAAAATAATAAATCCAAGCATTCCTCTTCCATCTGCCCCTCCAGACTGGGTCCCAAGGAGGACTTTTGGCCAAGCAGACATTCTGACTCAAAGGAAGGGCTGCACTCTCACAGTTACCTCGGCGGTTTCTCACAGCTGACACTGAAATTTCAAAAGCTGCCAAGTCTGCGCTCCGTCTGTGTAAGCCTCTGAGATGTTACAGAACAAGCAAGTCTCATGCATGACAGACAAGAGCACGCCGTGCTTCAGACACTGCCGCGAGGTCTAAGCGATGCCTGCATATGCAGTGTGCCTCTCTGACACCTCAGTGTCAGCGAACGGGAACAGCCTCAGCGAGCCTTCTTTTGCAGCAAGTCCTTGAGGCTAACGATGGAAGATGGGTGGTTTTGGTTTGTACAGGCACAAGCTGAGTGTTAACCAGGCAACCTGCTGGCGTGACTGCTGTCATAGGCTGGAAGAGCTGATTGGCATGGCCCTGCTCCCTCTGCTGACCCTGACTCCAGGTTTGGTCTGTCACAAGAGCCGGATAAAGTGGCTGTGTGCGTGGGCTCTGCTCATAGCCGACTGTACACAATGGGGCTGCTCCAGGGTACAAATGTGTGTGTACGTATCGGTCTTGGAAATACTGTATTTTAACTTACCTGGGTGTTGGTTTGGGCTCTCTTTATTTCTTCCATGTTTTCTCCCATGTTTCTGCGATGTAGGAAACGGAGTGTTGCACAGCCTTAAAACCTGCCGCTGCATTGCCACTAGTTATGATGTGATAAAGTTACAACTCAATTCATTAAGGAAAAAACATTACTCTGCAATTTGGTTGCTATTTTTTATTCACTAGATACAGAGAATCACATATGGGGGAAACGATGTAAATGAAGAACATTTCTTCTGAGTTATAACTTGGCATTAACATGAATTGCTATAAATGGATCTTCAGCAGTATTACTTATCTGGAAGTTAGCCATTCCATCACCAGAAACATACACCTCTTTTCCAGTACATTTATTGTTCTCCTTTTGTCCAGAAATAACATCACAGTAGGTGCCAGCAGGTAGTCCAGTTTGCAAAGAGACGTTCATATTCCTATGTGAAAATAAGCAAATGCTATTTATCCATTGTTTTCAAAACAAGTATTTCAAACAAGATATTGGATTTTTGAACCTGATGCTAATTCCTTACTTTACTTTGTAAAGTGTGAACTTTCTGATCCCATCCCAGCTTTGCTCTCTGTGCTCCCACTTGGCTCTCTAGATCCAGCATGCAATTGAGTGAGTCTTGTTTAATCTGTAGTGATGACTCTCATCACAGGAAGAGAGACTCCTTTGCCCATAATAATTGCGAATGAGGGATGTCATGCTTCTCTCTGAGGACATGTTCTCTCCCACTAACTTACCAGTCATCATTATTGAAAACGATGAAGCCTTTATTACCACGGCCAAAAGCTACTTGATTGCTGCCATTGTCCCACCAGTTGGAGAAAGGCTGACCGTCCACCACATTACGGAAGATAACCATGTTCCTGAAAACACAAGGAACGGCCGTCACTGCAGCTGCAAGAGCCCTAAAGCCACAAGGAACACGAACCAAAAGCAATGGCTTNGTATCTCAGGCAAGCTGCAACACCTCCATCCTTACTTTAAGTAGGCCATCTTTTCTCCATTCCACTTGCGGATCACTGTCCCCAGTTTCGCACCGTATTTGAATTCTGTCACTCGACCGTTCCCAAAGTAGTCACTGCTTTTGATGGCCTCTCCACCCAAGTCAATTACCTGGCACACAAAGGAGAAACTGAGCACCTGCTTTTGTCTTAGTGAGACAAAAAGTGCAGTTTACAGTCCTCATGGTTAGTTTTTGCTTAACATTGAGAGAAAAAATATTCAAGTGTGTTTATTTCTAGAGTGTAGATCAGCCCAAAGTCAGTGTTATACATGATGGACTGATGTAAAAATATGATTGAAGAAAGAAAAGGTAAAGCTGAATGACAATCTGTTGTGGAGGTATTTTTAAAAAGCAGAACTACTTATGTCTGCAGGGCTGCTCCAAAGAAACGGGTAGCTCTTTCTGGATGAAGGTATATTACTGTCGTACCTCTGCATGAGGAACATAAAGGAGACATCAAAGACAAACATAAAGGAAAAATCATGGAGATTACCTCCTGGTAAATGAAAGGCTTTGTTCCTGCAGGAAACCATGTAGTATTTAGATCTTTCAGCTTGTCCAGAAACGCTCTCATGTCCCCAGGCCACATATGCTTGGCAGCGTCAATTCGGAAGCCTGCTACACCTATGTCAATGAGGTGGTTCATGTACTCGGCAACTTTTGAGCGTACGTAGTCCTTCTCCAGGGCCAGATCAAGGAGGCCAACCAAGCGACAGTCCCGGACCTGTGTAATGAGAGGAAAAAAAAAAAAAAAAAAAAGTTTTGAGGTGCCACGCTGTTAGCTTGTAAAACTTTTCAATGAAACATTTGCAAGTTTTGAACCATGAAAGCAATTCTGCTTGGATATGTAATTTGCATAGAAGAGATTTATGCCAAGGTCTTTGTGCTGGTTTTGGCTGGGGTCAAGTTAATTTTCCTCACAGGAGCTGGTACGTGGCTATGTTTTGGATTTGTGCTGAAAACAGTCTTAGTAACATAGGGATGTTTTAGTTACTGCTGAGCAGCTCTTGCGCAGAGACAATCCCTTTTCCGTTCTCACACTATCCCACCAGCAAGCAGATTGGAGGTGCACAAGAAGCTGAGAGGGGACACAGCTGGGACGGCTGACCCCAACTGATCAAAGGGATATTCCAGACAATAGAATGTCACGCTTAGCCTGTAAAGCTGGGGAAAGAAGATGGAAGGAGGGGATGGTCAGCAGTAATGGTATTTGTCTTCCCAAGTAACAGCTACACATGATGAAGCCCTGCTTTCCCAGGATGGGAAGTGATGAATGAATTCTTTATTTTGTTCTGCTTGCACATGTGGCTTTTGCTTTACCTAATAAACTGTCTTTATCTCAGTCCCATGAGTTTTCTCAGTTTTAGTCTTCTGATTCTCTCTCCTATCTTGCTGTGGAGGGAGTGAGGGAGTGAGCAGCTGTGCAGTGCTTAGTTGCCAGCTGGGGTTAAACCACGACAGTCTTCTCCAAGACATGGATAAATTTACTATACGGCTCAATACTCATGTTAGGAGGGTTGGTGAAGGATGTCACCACCCTGTGTAGATATCATTAGAATTGAGGATGCGAAGTGTCATGGTGTATTGTTGCAAAGGGGCCAAAGGCAGAATGATAACCTTGAGCAAGAACTGCCACACATTCCACCTACCGAAAAAAAGTCCCTCAATCAGGGTAACACCTTGCACTGCAGTCAATTTTCCAAGGAGACTCCTTATCAAGATCAGCTGAGTTTACAAGCTGTAAGAATGCCAATTAGTACGAAGGGCTTTAAACTAGAGTTGCTAGGGGAGGGGATCCTCAGTTCAATCCCACTAGAAATGCCAATGATGCCCTGACTCCGAAGAAGGAACACAGGCCAGCAAGAGAGCCTGAGAGGTGCAAGAGAATGACTTTCAGTTAGGAGACATTCCAGTCACGAGTCTGTTTCAATAGGGCCCCCCTTAAATGCAAATGCATGGAGCACGGGGAACAAAACAGAGGAGTTAGAGATGTGTGCACATCTACAGGGTTAGGATGTTATTGGCATCACTGAGATGTGGTGGGATGGCTCCTGTGACTGGAGTGTAGGAATAGATGACTACAAGCTCTTCAGGAAGGACAGGCAGGGGAGAAGAGGAGGGGGTGTTGCCCTCTACGTCAATGATCAGCTGGAGCCCATGGAGCTTGACCTGGAGATGGATGAGGGGCTGACAGAGAGCTTATGGGTTAAAGGAAAGGCGATATCATAGCTGGAATGCATCAATGAAAACTTCCTTCTCCAGGTGGTAGAGGAACCAATGAGAAGGTGCTATGCTGGACCTTGTCCTCATCAACAAGGAGGGGCTGGTGGATAATATGAAGCTGAAGGGCAGCCTTGGATGCAGTGACCATGATGGGGAGACTTTATAGCAGCCTTCCAGTACCTGAAGTGGGCCTGCAGAAAAGCTGGAGAGGGACTTTTTGTAAGGGCATGTGAGGCTAGGACAAGGGTCAACGGTTTTAAATTAGAGCAGGGCAGATTTAGATTAGACATTAGGAAGATGTTCTTTACTGTGAGGGTGGTGAGACACTGGAACAAGTCGCCCTGAGAAGTTGTGGATGCCTCATCCCTGGAATTATTTAAGAGCAAGCCGGATGAGGCTCTGAGCAACCTGGTCTAGTGGGAGGTATCCCTGCCCATGGCAGGGGGATTGGAACTAGATGATCTTTTAGGTCCCTTCCATCTCAAGCCATTCTATGACTCTAAGAAAAAGCTCTGAGCTGAGTACACTGGACTCAGTTCATGAGCAAATTCTTGCACGTGCCCACATGAAACATGCAGGGAGGGTTCTTCATTTCTCTGTACATAGAATATTTTTTTGCACCACGAATACCTTTTCTGTACCTGTGTTAACTACTTCATTCACTTGTCAGGTGACTAAGTACAGGTTTTGTGAGAAAATACTCCCTTTGTTTGGCCATACTGTAATGTTTACATAATAGGGTTTTGTTTTTTTTTTAAAAAAAAAAGGGAAAAAAGTGTTCAAACTTTTGCTAGGGAATGTTACCTGATAGATATCACCATAATTTTCGATTTCTCCACTTCCACTTCGACATTTGTTGTCATTGAAATCCCAGCCAGAGTATGGCACTGCTGGAAAATCTCTGTTCCCAGCATTAAAATAGCTTCCACAGGTAGAATGTGTGCCTGAGCCTCCTCCAGCCCCACACATGTGGTTGACAACTGCATCCACATAAATACGAACCTGGAAAAGCAGTAAGTGCATTTCAATATGTTTTATAATGATGGTGAAGTGATAGCCAGAGATTTACTACATCACTATTAATTTGATTTCTTTTTTTCCCTTCAGTTTATTCTCAGTTCATCCCTCCTTTGAGGACAGCAGCAGTAATCTCCTCAGCTGATACAGCACTTCTTGCTGTATCAGATAGATACAGATTTTCAAGGCACTTACTCCAACATTGTTGCATCTGGTCACCATGTCTCTGAATTCATTTTCGTTTCCTGATCGAGAGCAGAGCTTGTAGCTGATGGGCTGGTATCTTTCCCACCAGGGTCTGTTTGGGTTAGTAATGACAATATTTTCATTTGGAGGTGAAACCTGCAGATGAAATGATGTATTTTGACAACAAATTTATTTCAGTGTTTAAGGACAAAATCTGCACCTAGCATCTCTGTCTTCAGAAGCAGGCTAGTATCCAGGCCAGTCTGTCTCTCCCACAGCACAAGCTCAACTCTGTGAGATGTCCATCATGTAGACTGGAAATAGAGGAGTTTTTGTTTGTTCCTGTGGGCTGCCCAGGCCTAGCACGGGGCTGCTTTCAAGGACACCTGCATGGGAGGGCTGAAGCCACAGGAATTATTTTTACCTGAATAGTGATGTCCTTAGGAAAGCCAACATTCAACATTTATGCACTTTCCTCAGAACAAGGTAAAGAGGAAAAGGTAGCTTTGCTGGGGAGGGGTTTCAGAGGAAAGCGTGCCCCTTTGTAACTGATCTGCTAGAAACACAGCATCATTCCTTGGCCCTACAGGCTATAGGGTCCCGACTAACAGCAGCTACTGTTCCCATCCTCACCTTTCCAACACCAAAGTTACTTGGAGCTGTCTGTCTCTGATTCAGGCATTTTGATTTATTAATTAGATGCTACAATACCATTTTCCTATCTACTTACAGAAAATAACTTACCTGAACTCCTCCAAATCCATTAGGAGCTAAATAGCGCTCACACTCCAGAGCAATATCAGCCCAGCGCCATTCAAAGAGATGTACAATAGATGTCCTTCCAGGGAGAGTATTGGGGCTGTACTGACCCCAGCAAAACCCGACAGCTGCGAGTAAGAGGAGAACTTGCATGATGCCTTCAGTATGCGACTATGGTCTCTGCACTGGCAATTTATACTTCTGCATGATGACAACGTTCCTACTGCAGCTGTCAAAATTCACACAGTTATTATTTAGCCAGCTAGCTCAATATCATTCTTCTATTTTGTCTTTTCCTGGATTTCCCAACAGCTGAAGATAAAATGCCTTTTCACAACAATTACACGCTATCAGAAACCAAACAGTCTGCAAGCAGGGCATCCAAGTTCAGAACTGCACTCTTTTTTAAGCACGTAAACAAAGATACTTTATCAAAAGTATTCCAAAATCTAACACAGAGACCCACAAAGGAGGTTCTGGAAGGTAAAAAGGAAAGGGAGGTGATTAAAAGACAACTGGAAATTAAACAGCTCTAGGAGAACAAATGAGTTTGTCAGCATTCAGAGGCATCTAGCTCTCAGGATTAGTCTGGGCTCAAAACCAAGGTACCTGATCAGCCACTCTCAGCCAATAACAGAAGTATCACAAAACATATCATAGGTCTTCGTGGGGTGATTCACACTGGTAACTAGAAATTGACCCCTTTTCATAGCTGAAGTTTTTCTAGCATCATCATCCAATCCCTTCTAGGAAACGTTACCAGTTTTATTCACATGCTCATGCAGAGCAACTGTTGCTCTACCTGCTATTGAAAGTGATCAGAACTGTGTTTTCCTCTCCAACACAGACTAAATAACAAGGTTTGATCTCGCTTTAAATGACCAGTGGTTCATCTGAGTCAAGGAAGGAAGCCCAAAATCAGATCTGCAGTATTGCTTTACATCAGCTCTAGCTGCCTGAAATAAAACTGAATTTGAAAGCCAGAGCTGTTGTCTAAGTCCCTTCTGGCTTTTCCTATAATTTTTTCCTTCAAAAAAAAAAACCCCAAAACCTTCTGACTTTTGCTCATGACAGAGTTTCAGGTCTTATTTGGAACTGACTCAGAAGATCCAGGTCTCAGTAACAACGCATCATGTATAAGCTTGTCGTGCCAATGACAAAACAATACTCTGAGAGACTAGAAAGATCAGAAAATCCCTGACATTTGATTAATATCTGTAAGAAAAACAAAAAGTCCACAAAATGGCACATCTACTCCAAGAGAAAAGAAACCTCAGTGCACTTTGTACCTGAACTGCCTCTAATAAGTTCTTTCTGAAACTAGTCATGCCACTGAATATGTCACATACATCCTTCTCTTTCCCAGAATTTGTCTTCAAGGACAAAGCACAGAAGCAGGTCCCGTTTGCTCACCTGTTCATTTCGCTATCACAGACCTTATTAAAGGTCTCTTTTTTCCACTACAGCAATGAAATAGTAAATTACTTCAAATGACCCTGTCTATTTGCTAACAGCAAGGAACCAGTAAGATGATTGCACCGTGTGGTTATCAATTCAGCGAGAACAGACACACACATCCCTTCCAAACATGCCTGAGGTTAATTTTTACATCACCATTCCCTGTGAGGTTCCACTGATGTGATGGCTTGTCATTGCATAACATTCGGCTTCCAAAGACAAGCTTTTCCCACTGAAATATAGGGCCATCATCCAAGAAGAGTAACGACCCATACTTGATATGCTGATGCAATGGATGGCTGACTCACACTGACAAGGGCACTGGGAGCCCTCATGTGACAGATCATTCAGCAGCTCAAGCTGAGCAGACTGCAGCATTTTAGCATGCTGAGGAAATGCATGAGGACAGGAGAGAAGGTGGTCATCCAACATTGATGATTTAAGAGTCTTTCTAAAGTAGAACATCAAGCAGAGGTGTAGTTTCAAATGTAACATCTCTTTCAGCATGGTAAAAACGTCATCAGGTGCCTAACAGATTTACTCCAAATGTCAGGGAAGTTTTAGGGAAGTCAAAGCTTTGGGCAGACAAGACATTGGAGCACTTTGGCTTTGTTTTGAAATCCCATATTTTAATCCATCTGATCTCTTAGCATCATCAGAAATCTGATTGTGAAGAATTGGAGGATGCAAGTTCTAGACATTGAAATGTGTTAAGATTTAGGATTAGGGCCATCCGTCAGACCTATAACAGACACTCTCTGTTAATCCCTCGCCCTCCCCAAAGGGGAAGAGAAAGGGACTAAAGGATTAGAAAAGACAGAACAGCTCTAACAAAACTATCAATAATAAAATGGAATATGTGAAAATATATACAAAACCAGTATCAAACCCAAACCCCTCTGATGGTAATTACATCACCGTCACCACTGATCCTGTGGAATAGGCACTAGAAAAGTCCCAGGCTGGACTCAGCAGCAGACAGCTATTGGATTCAGGAGTTTGATCCTGGAACTGGATTCAGGAACATATGACTCGAGACCAACGACAGAATGGACAAGGTCCTCCTCAGTTGCTGGCCACTGAAGAAGGAAAGCTTGACCCTCATGATCCCTCAGCTTTATACTGAATATGATGTGTATGGGATGGAATCTCTCGTTGGTCAGTTTAGGGTCACTTGTCCTGTTCGCTCCTCCCTGCAGGCGCGGCCCTTTAATTTCTGCACTCCTAACATGGTACAGAAGGTCTAGCAGTGACCTTGGTCTGCACACCAATCCTCAGTAGTAACTTTAAACATCAAGCGATATCACTGTTGGAAGCAGACACTCTCTGCAAAAGTATGTTGTTAACTTCAGAAAGTACAGTTTGTTAGGAGAACTTAGCTGAAAAGTAAAATCATTGAACAGAATTAGTTCTGTTCTAACTCAAACCAGGACAAATTGAGACCCTTTTATTTGCAGGCTTTTACACTGCAAACCTAAAAAAAAACAGCAGGCTTGCTCTTTTATGTCCCTACGTGCTCATAAGCAAACGCTGCTCTTTCAATCGAAAGCACATCGAACTATGATGCAATGTTGGGGTTTTTGCAATACACCAGGCAGTGTCAATGTGTACACAAGTCCTACCAACATGTGACCAACCAATAACCACTCCAAAGGAAGAAGGCTCAGAGGAGACAGGCAAGAGCAACTTGCCCATAAAGCTCAGGGTATAATGTAGGCTCTGACTGTCCACAGGTCTTGCAATGAATGCTGACTTTAACTCGACACAAAGAGAGCTGGAGAGTGGCCTTTATTTTAGATAAACACCTATGTCAGCTGAGAGCATCAGCAGGTGGCATAACTGTTTATTCCTGAGTTAATTAACAGAGTGTCAACACCTCCCTGGCTTAGCCAGACCAGAATGGAAAGTAGTGTATACGTAGCACAGTACAACAGAGATTATAAAAATTAAAAGCCTATGAATTATTTTCAGAGACAGTAATGGGCTTTAGCTGGTTTCAACCCACATATTCATTTCCAGTGACTAGGGATGGCCAGCATCCTGATGGTGAGTATTATAGACACCAGTAATGGAGACTGTATCTGTATTGGGTAAGAAGGCTATTCAAAGGGATCTAAACAGGTTGGATAAATGGGCCAAAGTCAACTGTATGAGATTGTATTGGGTTTGGGTGAGATGGAGTGAATGTTCCCCAGAGCAGCTCTTATGGTGCTGTGCTCTGTACTGGGAGGCAGATAAGACGCCAGTGTTGTGGCTGCTGTTGAGCAGTGCTTGCACAGCCCCCAGGCTGGCTTTCCAACATCTTTCCCCCCGACCCCGCTCTGAGTGAGATGGGGTGGGCAAGATCTTGGGAGGGGACACAGTCAGGACAGCTGATCCAAACTGACCAAAGAGATATTCCACACTGCGTGACGTCAGCTCAAGTATAAAAGGAGGAGAGAGGAGAAGGGGGTTGGGGTCATTCGTTGGTGAAGACGCTTGCCCTCCGAGCAACCGCTATGCGTACCAGAGCCCTGCTTCCCGGGAGAGGCCAGACATTGCCTGCTGATAGGAAGTAGAGAATAAGATCTTGTTCTGCTTTGCTTCGCTTCGCTTCGCGCGCGGCTTGCTTTTTGTTCTTTGCTTGTTGGGTTTTTTTTCACTTCTATTAAACTGCCTTTATCATACCCTACAGGCTCTTCCCATCTTATTCTCTTCCCACCTTGTCGTTCTGAGTAAGGGGGGGGGG
>VWZK01009544.1:0-17954 GCA_013396935.1 Baryphthengus martii | reverse complement strand
GGGGGGGGGGAGTGATAGAGCAACTTGGTGGGTACCTGGTGCTCAGCCAAGGTCAAACCCACCACAGAGGTTTAACAAGGCCAAGTCCTGGGTCCTGCACTTTGGTCACAACAACCCCAGGCAACGCTACAGGCTTGGGGAAGAGTGGCTGGAAAGTTGCCTGACAGGAAAGGATCTAGGGAGGCTGGTGGACAGCCTGCCGAACATGAGCCAACAGCAGGTGGCCAAGAAGGCCAATGGCATGCTGACATGTATAAGAAACAGCGTGTCCAGCAGGAGAAGGGAAGTGATTGTCCGCCTCTACTCCACACTGGTGAGGTCACAGCTTGAGTATTGTGTTCAGTTTTGGGCACTGATATATAGGAAAGACTCTGAGGTGCTGGAGCAGGTCTAAGAAGGGCAACAAAGCTGGTGAGGGGTTTAAAGAACATGTCTTATGAAGAGCAGCTGAGGGAACTGGGATTGTTTATTCTGGAGAAGAGGAAGCATAGGGGTGATCCTATCACCCTCTACAACTACATAAAAGGAGGCTGTGGAGTGGTCAGTATTGGTCACTTCTACCAAGTAATAAGCAACAGAAAAGGAGGAAATGGCCTGAAGCTGCACCAGGGAAAGTTTAGATTGGATATTAGGAAATACTTTTTCATTAAAAGGATTGTCAAGAATTGGAACAGGCTGCCCAGGAAGGTGGTGGAGTCACCATCCCTGGAGGTGATAAAAAAAAACCTGTAGAGGGCACTTCAGGACATGGTTTAGTGGTCATGATAATGCTAGGTAGACAGTTGGATTTGATCTTGGAGGTCTTCTCCAACCTTAATGAGTCTGTGACTGATTCTAAACTGTATACTGAAATTGTTGTATTTTGTTAAGTATAACTTACATTTGTTTTGTAATTCAGTATATTTTGTATTACACTAAGTCAGAAAAAGCATCTGGGATCATTCATCTTCAAATAAATAAATTTGATATTAAACATTAAACCTGCCACACATGGAACATCTAAAGGAAGCTGGTCAGAGACTATTGGACTCTGACACAGTTAGAGTAAACTCAATGCAATCGTCTGCCTTGCTACTATTTACCTTGATCAAATGAATAATCAATATTTTTGTGCTCTGTCACAACAGTAGCTTAAAGAGTATGAAAAGGCAGTTAAGTGTGCCTGTGTGTTAAATGTAGCGCTCAACCGTTTGCAGATAGGTTATAAAAAACAACATAAAAGTCTAAAGGGAGATGACGGTCTGAAAGATGTTTAGTAAGGCGTATTAGACTTGAATTATCATCCCCTAAAAAAAGGAATATGCCTACATTTATTGCTACTCACCACACAGGTGAGTATTGTAACGTCCTACAAAGTTGAGATTGTCCTCTTCTCAGGAAAGAAACAGTTCTCAAATTTCAGTGTTATCTGCCATAGTAAGCGCACTGGAAATCCGAGGAATGGTGGCAGACAGTGGTTTCAGAGAAGCAGAGAAAGATCTGGAACAACAATATGAAGCTGTCATAGCTGTAAGACCTAAAAAATCATGCCCGTTTCTACAGCAGACACATATTCATCATCTTGATTGTAGATCAGCTGCAGGATACTGCCCCTACAATGCACTAGATGACAAAATTTACTTCAGAGTTGTTCTAGCACTACACGCATGTGAACCCATCCCCTGTGCCGCCCCAATATGCACAAACAAGTGGAGACACTCCATTTCAAAGGAGCATGAAGATTCCCTGATCAAACGCTGGGGGCAAACAACAGGTTTGCAACTGCCGGTACCATCCTGACACACAGTCTTACCAGTCTTTGACACCACTCCAGTGAGCAGATCCAGGGGCTATATCTTGCCAGCAAGCTCCCTGTCCTCAGCAAAACAGTGCTGGTGACAGCACAGCAAGCAAGGGAGACAGACAGTAGGTCCAGCCTCTGGGCCAAGGACACCACCTGGGCCCCTTCCTCCCACACCAGGATCTTCCACCACAAAAGGGAAGCAGCCCTTAAAACTACACCTTGACCTCAAAAATAATAAATCCAAGCATTCCTCTTCCATCTGCCCCTCCAGACTGGGTCCCAAGGAGGACTTTTGGCCAAGCAGACATTCTGACTCAAAGGAAGGGCTGCACTCTCACAGTTACCTCGGCGGTTTCTCACAGCTGACACTGAAATTTCAAAAGCTGCCAAGTCTGCGCTCCGTCTGTGTAAGCCTCTGAGATGTTACAGAACAAGCAAGTCTCATGCATGACAGACAAGAGCACGCCGTGCTTCAGACACTGCCGCGAGGTCTAAGCGATGCCTGCATATGCAGTGTGCCTCTCTGACACCTCAGTGTCAGCGAACGGGAACAGCCTCAGCGAGCCTTCTTTTGCAGCAAGCCCTTGAGGCTAACGATGGAAGATGGGTGGTTTTGGTTTGTACAGGCACAAGCTGAGTGTTAACCAGGCAACCTGCTGGCGTGACTGCTGTCATAGGCTGGAAGAGCTGATTGGCATGGCCCTGCTCCCTCTGCTGACCCTGACTCCAGGTTTGGTCTGTCGCAAGAGCCGGATAAAGTGGCTGTGTGCGTGGGCTCTGCTCATAGCCGACTGTACACAATGGGGCTGCTCCAGGGTACAAATGTGTGTGTACGTATCGGTCTTGGAAATACTGTATTTTAACTTACCTGGGTGTTGGTTTGGGCTCTCTTTATTTCTTCCATGTTTTCTCCCATGTTTCTGCAATGTAGGAAACGGAGTGTTGCACAGCCTTAAAACCTGCCGCTGCATTGCCACTAGTTATGATGTGATAAAGTTACAACTATTCATTATGGGAAAAAGCATCACTCTGCAATTTGGTTGCCATTTATTATTCACTAGATACAGAGAATCACTCAAATACCAGGGAATCACATATGGGGGAAGTTGTAAATGCAGAGATCGAAGTTGGAACATATTTTCAGCTGAGTCATAACTCGGCAACATCCTGAACTGCATCATGTTTCAGTACAAAGGTGATTTTTGGACATGTTGTTAATTCCCACTCCAGCTTCCCCACAAAGAGAACTACAATTCCACTTACGCACATAGCAGCACAATTTAAAATTAGTTCATTTCAATTTTCTCCTTTCATTTTTTATTAGTATCTTACCTGAATGAGGCAAACTTACAAAGGCAAACAGGCACATATCACCTCTTGCAGATCTGCACTAGCAGTACTAGCTCCTCTCTCTGTACAGCAGCTACTCGGTATTTTATTAATATAAGGTAGTCCGCTTTGCTCTCAACGGTTCATTCTGTGCTGCGGAGTTGAGAAAATCAGAACACCTTGTACACTATTAGCAAAAATACAAGGGAGGAGACACAACACATGCACGACAGATCTGGTTACAATTTAGAGTCAATATGAATTGCAACGAATGGATCTTCATCCTCATTGCTAATCAGAAATTTAGCCATCCCATCATCAGCAACATGAACTTCAGCGGCTGTACAGTAGTCACCATTCTTTTGCCCAGAAATGACATCACAGTAAGTACCAGCAGGCAGACCAGTCTTCAGAGTTACATTCAAAGACCTTTGGAACATATTGAGATGCAATAAGGATTATTTGGACTCTCAAATGCTTTGCAACTCATGTTAAGAGACTTTCTCAGATGTTAAGTAACTTTGGCTTTACTCAGGAGCATTTCTCCAGACGCTCCAGAATCTATTCACCCACAATAAGACAATACTCTAGGACTACTGCGTGAGGAGCCTAGAAAAACACCAAAGGTTCATGCTGTGTTCACGCATCATAAGGCTGGTCAACACATACTAGTTAAAATGATTTTTCATGTGAGCTCTTTTACATTAAGGGCACCTAAAAAGAATTTGATTCTAGTCACACAGAATTACACTACTTTACAATGAAGAAAAATAATTACATAAATAACATATATAGTAGCATTTTAGTATTCACTAGCAATGAGACGAAGCTTGGGTGTTTTCACCCTCCAGGAACTTTAAGACTCCACAACTTCAAGTTGTCCTCTAGAGCAATTTTCATTTTTCCCTACCAAATTCCAGTTAGTGTTTCTTAGATTATCCTATTACAAGATCTTGGAAATGTCCCTTTTAGTAACCTGTATTTTGAGAAGCTTAAAGATAGTGGAGCAATGCCAGATTCCATGCAGATACTGTATCCCTGACATCACAGTACCCTAAAAGAACACATCAAAATAGCCTAAAAAACTGTCCACCCTAATAAAATGCCTCTCGAGTCTTTGCAGGATGTCCAAAAGGGACTATTTTGATGGAAAACACATCCTTCAAATTGCTCATCACCCCAATCTACTTCTAATTATTATAGAGCTGACATATGCTCATCTTTTAAATCATCTCCCTCTTGTGTACAAGATTGCAATACAGCTTTTAAAACTGTCTCTTTTTGACCATATCCCTGAGTCACTAAGTTTCTTCATTTTTATAAGTTCGGATGTTCCTGGCTGACCATGCTCTTCAGTGATACAGCCAACTCCAGGAACTGGGAGATATCAAGAGCACAGTACAAGGCCTAACCTTGTCCAGTAAAGAGTCTTCCTTGGAGGATGGAGAATGCTAAATTTCAACTGCCAACAACTAAAGCAGAGGAAGCACCTGTTACAAATATCTGTAGGAGCTCACAATACCTTAACAGTTTTCTACAATAACTAGAAGAATTATAATTTATTCCTCACTCACCAGTCATCATTATTGAAAACGATGAAGCCTTTATTACCACGGCCAAAAGCTACTTGATTGCTGCCATTGTCCCACCAGTTGGAGAAAGGCTGACCGTCCACCACATTACGGAAGATAACCATGTTCCTGAAAACACAAGGAACGGCCGTCACTGCAGCTGCAAGAGCCCTAAAGCCACAAGGAACACGAACCAAAAGCAATGGCTTTTACTTAGTTTTTCTTCACAGTGGCCTACTTTATTTGACGCCAGCGGTGTTCACAAACCCAGTCGTTGCCACAGGTAGTGTCCNGTATCTCAGGCAAGCTGCAACACCTCCATCCTTACTTTAAGTAGGCCATCTTTTCTCCATTCCACTTGCGGATCACTGTCCCCAGTTTCGCACCGTATTTGAATTCTGTCACTCGACCGTTCCCAAAGTAGTCACTGCTTTTGATGGCCTCTCCACCCAAGTCAATTACCTGGTATAGAAAAGACAGAGCAATACTTTCCACTTAAAAAACCAAACAAGGAAAAGGCATTGCCCTTGATATTAAAAGAGGCACTACTTGAGCTAAGTACAGAATTCAGCTTACTTGAAAAATTGTATTTAAAGCTACGTTCTTCATTTTATCTCAGTCTAGTTATGAACTTGTTTTCCACCTCCATCCTAAATCTCCTTATCCTGACTGATCACCGCTGCATAATTAAGGTTTGGTCCATAACAACTTTATACTTAGTCTAGTCGCCAACGACTGTGCTCCCAGCACATGGTAACCTTATTTCAGTAGGTAGCTTAAAGAATGTTTCATTATTTGCTCAAGACCTTGAAGGTAACATACTGACTTGGCAAGCATCTAGCAACTTTTGCTTCTGTCAACTGAAATCAATAACAATGTGCTTCTTAGATCTTGCTAGTATTTGTTATTCAAACATAAACCACAAGTTCAGAATGTCAGGCAACACTGGTTATGTCACTGGAAAACAAAGTTTCAGACAGTAATTATAATTTGTAACTTCTGCTCTAATTTCTTCTCCAGAATTTTAAATTCTGGTAGTGAATATTTTTACAGTAACTTTGGTGCTATAGATTTCATCTTAAGTCAAATTTCCAGGTTACCTATTTCCAGAAGGTCTGAAATAACCAGGTTGATTTGCATGTCAACATTTTTGGGCAGATTAAATAATTTTAAATTACAGTTATTAAATCTTGATGATGATTTCTATAGATCTTGAGTCTGAAATCTGTTCAGGCCCAGATCAGGCAAAGCATCATTCCCAGTTTGGGACTGAGTATATACTGTGCCTCCAAGAAACATGTTTGTGAAGTATAATTTAAAAAAAATATATAGATTACCTCCTGGTAAATGAAAGGTTTAGTTCCTGCAGAAAACCATTTAGTATTCAGATCTTTCAGGTCATCTAAAATTGCCTTCACATCCTCAGGCCACATATGCTTGGCAGCATCAATTCGGAAGCCTGCTACACCAGTATCAATGAGGTAGTTCAGGTACTCAATTATTTTTGAGCGCACGTAGTCCTTCTCCAGAGCCAGATCAAGTAGATTATTCAAGCGGCAGTTTCGGACCTATATAAAAATACTGAAATTAAACATTTTTCATCTAGTAGACTAAATCCTACATACATTTTGAACATTCTTACGTACATGAGAATGCCAGATAAAACCTTCACTAGCCACTGTTCACCATGAAAGTCTTTGCCTCGGACAGTTATCTACACAAAAGGAGGATGAAGAAGTCTGCATTCACCCAGCTTGCACAGCTGTAGGTGCTGAAGGATTGTAACTGAGAGTCAAATCGATCTATAACCAGCTGTCTAATTCAACTATAGGGCTAAAATAGGATACACTATTTTTATTCCACTGTATTAAGGAACAGATTCATTATTATTTCAGGTGCACTCATTTCTTCTCTGATACAGTAAACATTTCTAGAAATTATATTTCTAAATCTTTTTAAAATATTGGATTATTATAGCCTTATGAAATACTAAACTCTTGTTTTCTGTCCTCTTTTTGGACAGTTCCCTGTAAATAAAAAAGGATGGGCATTGATATTATCAAAATATACTTCATACATACACTGAATATACTGAAATGCTTCTTTTAATAACTCTTACAATGGGTTTTCATGGCTATGCATATCTGCCTGGGGAGTTCAAGGTGCATCAGCCTATGTTACAAACTGTACTAAAAAACAGGCTATAAAGATGCTCCTTTACTTCTCAAGAATTCAGGGACATTTAAAGTCTCCCTTTCTTCTGCCATTTCTCCAACACTCCTCTCCCCTCAACTTAAGATGCAAGAAAGACCAAACGCTTTTGAAAGGCCTAAAACATTGTACAAAAAAAATATCAATTTATCTTTACAAAATCATTTTTCATTCAGTGGCAGTTTTACTTGACCTTGTAATCTGCTGTAGAGGAACAGATAGAAATTCTAGGAAATCTCTACAGAAAAGGCTGATTTCCAATATTTTATAATGATTATATTTCTTTATGAAATCCTAATCTCTCTTCAGAAATTGAGACCAAAGAAAACTTCCAAATTACAATGAAAGGCAAGTAAGTTACTAGTTTGTCGGGTTTTTTTAAACACCAAAACCCCACACAAGATAATCCCTGAATATATTTTTATGAGCTTTAAAACTGACTTTATGAAGTACCTAAGCACATTTGCTTAAATCTGAAACTGAGCCATTGGCTCAAGTAGAGCTACCCCTTTAAGAAGTGGTGTCCTGATAGCAACACTAACCTCTGCTATCAATTTAGATGGTTTACCATGATGATTTTCGGTTTGTCTGAACAGTAAAGGGGAGCAAAGAAACCACAACCCAGGAAAAGATGTACATGAAAATTATATTTATAGTTCTAAGTTTACCTGAGATATATCATCATAATTCTCAATGTCTCCACTTTTAGATTTACATTTACCATCATTGAAGTCCCAGCCAGAATACGGCACAGCTGGAAAATCTTCAGTCTTTGCATTGAAATAGCTTCCACAACTAGCACGGTCGCCAGCACTAGTTTTAGCTCCACACATATGGTTGATGACTGCATCCACATAAATATGTACCTAGAGAATAGTATTCACATTTCAATCTGAGAAAGCCATTTCCCATGGCACCACTAATTAACATTCTCTCTCTCTTACCTGCTGCCCTAGCCCCCTATTTCCGCTTGGCTGCTTCCCCCAACATTTCATTTAAAATATTTCTCTTTTATTAGCACATACCAATTATGATGATACAACGCGGATCTCAACAGAGAGGTAGATAACATTGTGCCCATTTTTAAAAAGGGTAGAAAGGAGGACCCTGTGAACTACCAACCCGTCAGTCTCACCTCTGCCTGAGATGATCATGGAACAGATCCCCCTAAAAGCTATGCTAAGGTACATGGAGGACAAGGAGGTGACCTGAGACAGTCAGCATGGCTTCACCAAGAGTGACTCCCACCTGACCAACCTAGTGGCGTTCTATGGTGGAATGACTACATCAGAGGACAGGGGCAGAGCTCTAGATGTATTCTACCTGGACTTCTGCAAGGCCTTTCGCACAGTCCCCACAACATCTCCAAATTGGAGAGATAGGGATTTGAAGGGTGGACTGTTTGGTGAATTGAGGAATAGGTTGGATGGACATAGCCAGAGGGTAGTGGCCAATGGCTTGATATCCAGATGGAGACTGGTGACAAATTGTTTTCCTCAGGGGTCTGTACCAGGACCAGTATTGCTCAGTATCTTCATCAATGACATGGACAGTGGGAACAAATGCACCCTCAGCATGTTTGCAGACAACACCAAGCTGAGTGGTGTAGCTGACAAGCCTGAGGGACTGGGATAGGCTTGAGAGGTGGGCCCATGTGAACCTCTAGTGCTTCAACAAGGCCAAGTACAAGGTCCCGCACCTGGGTTGGGGCAATCCAACAGGCCAGGGGATGAAGTTGAGAGCAGCCCTGTGAAAAAAAGCCTTGGGGGTACTGGTGGATGAAAAGCCGGAAAAGAGCAGGCAGTGTGCACTCACAGCCCAGAAGGCCAGGCATATCCTGGGCTGCATCAAAAGAAAGGTGGTCAGCAGGATGAGGAAGGTGATTATCCCTCGTCTACTGTGCCCTGGTGAGACCCCACCCTGGAGTACTGTGTCAAGCTTTGGAGTCCTTAGCACAAGAAAGACTCAGAACTGTTGGAGTGGGTCTAGGGGAGGGTCACAAAAATGATCAGAGGGCTGGAGCACCTCTCCTATGAGGACAGACTGAGCTGGGCTTGTGCAGCCTGAAGAAGAGAAGGCTCTGGGGAGACCTTATTGTGGCCTTTCAGTACTTAAAGGGGGCCTATAAGAAAGATGGGAATAGTCTTTTTAGAAGGCCCTGTTGCAATAGCACAAGAGGTAATGGTTTTAAATTAAAAGAGATTTAGACTAGATATACGGAAGACATTTCTTACAGTGAGGGTGGTGAAATAATGTCACAGGTTTCCCAGAGAGATGACAGATGTCCCATTCCTGGAAAATTTCAAGGTCAGGTTGGACAGGGCTCTGAGTATCCTGATCTAGTTGAAGATGTCCCTGCTTATTGCAAGGAAGTTGGACTAGATGGCCTTTAAAGGCCCCTGCCAACCTCAAATACTCTATGATTCTGTGGAAAAAAGACCATCTTCAGTTCAGTGCTACCATGACTTCTGTTCTGAATTACCAATTATCTATACCCTTCCATTGTTAACACCGCAAAGTTTTCAAAGCACTTACTCCAACATTATTGCACCTGGTCACCATATCTCTAAATTCAGTTTCATTTCCAGATCGTGTACACAGCTTGTAGCTGACGGGTTGGTATCTTTCCCACCATGGTTGCCAGGGGTCAGTAACGACAACATTTTCATTTGGAGGTGAAATCTGTGAATAAGATGGTGTCTCTTAGTAACAAGATACGGATAATGGTTTACTTGTTTGCCCAGCATTGTTAGAGAAAGAACATAAAAATAGAAAATCAAGTCCCTTTAATGGAAAACACTCACAACATCTAGCCCACGTAGATCTGCATTACCTTCTCATTACACTGTAGTGGGCTGGAAATAAAAGACTTAGGCCTGGACCTACAGCAGGTAGAAACATACTACAAAAATGATGTCCATGGACGTAATGTCCTAATTATCTTTGTGACTGCAGGCCTCAAAGATCAAAAACGACGTGAAATCTGAAGGATTAGGTCAGAACAGATAGCCCTGAATCAGGAAAGAACTGACTGCAGAACAACTGATGTAATATCCTGCCCTTAAAACTGATCCGACTTCCCAGTTTTGTAATGTTTTGGATAAAAGTGTTCTTGACATGAGACCTGTTACAGTTTTGAGATAAGCTATACTGCTTACTTTTATAAACTCTTTCCAGGATACTTTTCAGGCAACAAGGTTTTGCTGATTCCTCTGTCTCAGGCATAACCACCTGATCCCACCATTTCTCACAAAGCTCCCTGGGCTACAGACTCCTTAGTAGCTATACCTTTGTGACTAGCTCAGAAAGTCTGCATCTGAAAAAAACTTTCTGAGACCCTGACAGCGCATGGGATAAAAAGATATTGAAGCGTATACTATAGTGTGATCAGATTAAAAGCTTATCAGGCCTGTGTGTCTCGAAAGAAGATTGCAAATAAAAGATGTATTACTTGAAAATTATGGGAAAGTTCTCGGGCCAACTTGCAAACTCCCGGGCTACAAGGGACAGGTAGGCTTCTCTCATCATTCTTCCCCGAGCAATGTGACAAACACATTGAAATAGTTAAATAGGTGTCTGCTTTACAGCCCACCATCTGACATCACTGGTTCCACTGGAATACATGCTTTTGTTCGACAAAACAGATTTTCATTGACATATGTCCACTAGAACCCTGGGTCAGTTAATTTCTGCCTGCTCACACCAGGTTCCTGCAAAGAAGGGTCTCTTAATGTCTTACTCTGACACTAGGCTTTACAGTAAGAAACTTGTCAGTTTGGGTGAACTTAATTATATTTATTTATTTAAAATCTTCAGCACTTTGTTATTCTCTTTGGAAGCCCTTCTCTTCAGTCATAGTTTCATATTATATTTACTTATTAAATAATATCAAGCAGATAAATGTAGGTTACTCTTCACAGCAGTAAAAAAAGAATTTAGTCAGTGATAAGCAATTCTAATTCATCTAAATGTAATAGCACAGAGTGCAAAATATGCACTTTGGAGCAATGAAATAAATTCATGCTTACATGATGATGGCTGAAGAATATATTTGTCAGCATTTACTACTTCCATTACCAATATCTATTTTTCTTTCTCAGTACCTGTCCTTTGGTGAATTGCACATTTTCTCTGAAAAAAAACAAATTATCATCTATGTAGCAATTTTACTGCCTACTGAGAGGAACAGACATACCTGAACTCCTCCAAATCCATTAGGAGCTAAATAGCGCTCACACTCCAGAGCAATATCAGCCCAGCGCCATTCAAAGAGATGTACAATAGATGTCCTTCCAGGGAGAGTATTGGGGCTGTACTGACCCCAGCAAAACCCTACAATTAACAGAAGCAAATAGATACGCATCTTGTGCTCTGTGATCAGTTGCGCTCTTCTTAATGCTTATGTATGTTCCTGCAAGAACGTAAAGTATACGTTACAAAACACACATTTAAAAATAAACGCCCATCTCTGGCATCATATTTATTTGACTTGTCATTTTGTTTGAGAATTAATTCTATTTAAGCTACACCAACCTCCCATACTAATAGTAACTCTATTTTTCTGAAAATTCAGACATTGTCTAATACAGTCTAGCATGCAAAATTTCTATTTTTATTGGTATAAAACCAAAAACACCCCCAAAAAGCAAGGTGGCACTTATATAACTGAAAAGGACATTTAATTTTGCATTTCAAGGTATAATTTACGTTCCTATTTATCCTCGAGGCATCTTTTTGCCCAATCTGTGTTACTATAACTTGCGCACATTTAGACAAGATCTTGGAGAAGCAGCATGTTGCCACAAAACCCCAGGTATTTTGGAGGTGTAGCATATGTGAGTCTGATACACATTACATCTATCATTCAAGCAACAGCCCTAATCTTGGGAAATCTCTCAGGTACAGAAGTGACAATACTGACTCAAAACCAGAAGCGCTGTATGTTTAACCTCTGCACAGCTGTACAATCCGCGTGGGGATATTCTTCTCCCAGAACATAGCACAATGGCACGCAAGGGTTAGAAGTGCTGTGAAGCTCCGTAACAAGCAAGTAGCCTCCTTCTTGGTGCCCAGGTACAAAGTTTTGAAATGCACTGAAGGAGATTTCCAGAGGAGGTACACCATCTCTGTTATCTTCTGGTAAGCTATGCTAGGAACTATACTTCCCAATTCATATTATATTTGTATTTACTCATATATGAACACAAATGTCAGGCTTATTAAAATTGCCTCTCCTTTTTCTCACTTAAAAAGAAACAGCTTATAACAAATCAGACGTTAAACTACCACCAAGATTTATGTTAAGCTATTTAGGATCTCATTTTACACTCTTCACGTTTAGAAGTTGATTTAGAGTCTGAAATACAAAGTCCTACAAGGGGATATTTTGCTAACAAAAGGCTGAACTACTACTTCCCATAAATAACAAAACATAGAATCTTGTTACTTTCCTATTCTTTGTAAAAAGCTATTTTAACACAGAAACACCAAAGGGCAGAGGGAATAAGGAGGTTCCTGGGTGCTGTCACAGGGGACACCAAACACTTCAGTAAACATTCAAATATGAACACAAGGGAGAAACCTGCACCCTTTACTGATTTAATACCCGCTTGGGAATGCATTGCTGAAAACCCCAACCCACTATGATTCAGAGACTCAAATAGAAGTTTATATATAATCTTACATGATTTCTACAAAACGATCCTCCTTTTTATTTCAAGGAAACGATGACGTTGTTGGGCCTCTTCAGGACATAGAGGCAATAAACGTACCGAAAGCAAGAAGCAGACAGGACTCAATACGTACGTTTAAGGACGTGCCTGTACCCTTTTCAGGGGACTCCAGCACCAAAATCCCCGCCCGACGCCAACCCAGCGCCATCGGGTAAGCGGCCGCGAGAGGCCAGCCCCTTCCGCTGGGGCGGAGCCGCAGCGGCCCCGCACGGCCGCCCTCCCTTCGGCGCTCCCGTCGGGCCCCGCACGGCCGCCCTCCCCGCGGGCCTAGCAGCTCCCGGCACCCGAGGAAACAGGCTCCGGGCCCGCAGCCCCACACCAACTTTGGCAGCAAGAAATCGTTATGGGGGAAAATAAACCGATTTATCTAACAGCTTTATATTACACGTGATTATGTTGATTCAAGATAAAATTATATTATGGAATATATTCGTTCTCGAGAGCTGAGAAAGGAAATCTCTCTGCGTGTACACTTACCGCACTTCAGACACGCCAACCGACCCACAAAGTATTGTTGAGTACAGCACCACCTCGCTGTTATCCTATGTCACCGCTTTGAAAATTCACTTAGCCTTTTATGCAAGGTTTTAATAGCTTGGTTCTGTACTTGCAACTCAGTGTGGGTGTTAGGACATACTGCACATTTCCTCTATTGTATACCTTTTTATGTGCAATATATTGAGTCACAAATCGTTAATAGAGTGTCTCCATCCATCCAGAGACTGGAAGGGTTCCACATCTTTGAAGGCTACAGTAGATTAACTAGTATTTTCTATTTTAATGTTGCTTTGCCATACAAAGTAACAAAAGGAGTCTTATCAGAATAAGGTTTCTTTTCTTTGGGAACAGTCAAAACCACAACCAGAGTAAATGGCTGTATATAGCATAAAAGTATCTCATGCCAGCAGCTGCTTGCTAGGCTGGAGTAAAGGACTCGGGTAGGGGTTGCAGGACCCTAGCGTTAGTCCTGCAGCAGAACAGTAGGCACTGTAGGCTACTTAAGGAAACCAGTGTTTACAAAGGCAAATGTGTTCTCTTCAGTCTTGTATCAAGTAGGGTGATGCATTTAAGAAATAAACTGGAAGCAGTTGGCACTGTCCTAGCGAATAATAAAGAAAAAAGGATTCTCTGTTTGACATTAGGGCCCCTCTTAGCTTGCATCTTTGAAAGTTGAAAGCTATGTAACACGTGAAACATCTTAGTGAATTTCCAAGTTACCACAGAGATAGGGGTAATTTAGCTAGGAACCATTCAGTTTCTGAATGTATGTTAACTCCACTTTGCAGATGGTGTTACTATTTTTACCTTCCCAACCCCAAAATTTCTTTTTTACTACCATATAGGGAAGTGCCTAAAATTCAAAGTTTTTGAGGAAAAACCACTCAAAAGACTGGAACTTAAGATGAACCTTATTTATCAAACTCACACTGAGGACACTGTAGAAATGTGCATGCTTTTTAAAAATCCACCACTTTAGAATTAAAAGCATATCAAAATGACCTTCTGAATTCGGCTTTCAAAAGAAATTCTGATGGGGCACACAAGTCACATTTATATATATAGAAAATAAACCTAATTTAGCTTCTGCGATCACAAATTTTTTGCTATTTCAGGGAGTAAATTTATAAAAGAACACTATAGGGAAATTTATGGTTAATTTTCTGAGTCAGTCTCACTTTGAGAATGACAGTGATATGAGTATATTCAAAAGTTTAATTAAGTAAGAAATGTTGCTGTATCTATATGCCATTAGCTAATGAAGAACATAAAATAAATGCACATTTGCTGCTTATATGCAATTTCAGAAGCTGGCCCTAATGACTTGCTAAAAAAAGAGGTCATTTTACCTGAAGTATCAAATCAACCACAACAACCATTTCAACCAGCAGAAATAGGTATATAAAACCCCAACTGATTTACAGAAATGAAAGTTTTGTCTTGTAACTTAAAAAAAAAGTTTTTTCATCCAGATTGCAGAAGTTTCCTTGATAGATTACCAGTATAGGATGGTAGGGACTATGGGGGTTTTTTGTCCTTTAATAATATAAACCCAAAAAGAACACAGCTTAGCTTTATCCATAATGGAATGGCCACAGAACACTGGTTTGGTTTTTTTTTCAAGCCACTTTTTTCTCTTGTGTAAGCATTATAAACCCATCAGAAGTTCTCATAAAACTTCCCTTCTCAGGGTATTTTCCTGGCCTACAACTCCAAATACAGATAAGATAAACTAATGAACAACTACACCGTCCACATAGGAACGCAGCAAATAAACTAAGAAGAATTCCAGTAAAAGTATTTTAAAGTAAGCTGCTAAACCAGCTCATATTGGAAAAACAGCAAAGATACAGTTATTTTCGTCCAGCAGTCCATACTAGTGATTTATGCTGTTTGCATATTTGAATCAATATTTTATGGAATAATTTTCTCCTTAGATCCACTGAACACTCTTGCCAAGTAAATATCACTGCAGTGTTTCCCATGTGGCGTTAGAAAGTTATGCAGATCTTCTTGGTACGTCACGAATCTTACTACGTGACCTCCACAGCATTAAATTTTATTAAACACAGTTCAACAGTGCAAGGACCACATCTACACTGGTTTAATGCTGTTTTAACTGCTGCTCTTGTTTCAATGACTTTAGTCTCATTAGTGCTATTGTTTGAGATGTGGACAAACAATGAATGTTACTGTGCTAACTTCACAATACAAATTCATGCCAGTGCACTAGTCCTCTTGCTTAGTCTCCAAGACAATAGAAAGATACACACTAAAATAAGATTATCCTTAGATTTTCTTATCTTTTTACCCTGAAATGCTAACAGCTAAACATCACACTTGGGGGTGTATATGAATACATACTCTGAATCATCTAAAACACACTGCACAGCTACAACTGGACTGTTCACCTTTGAAAAAAAGAAAAGTGCCATCTTCCTCCTCCTTTCTACTCCCAAACCCCACAACAAAAGTCTAAATAAGGAGAAAAGGGCAAAATGAAGAGAAAGCAAATAATTTATTAGAGATTTTACAAGTCAACTAACATACATTTATCATGTCAGTCTTATGACAGTTTAAAGATATTTGGAGTCTTTAAAATGAGAAAATTTATACTCTGACTTAAATATCTTAGAAATGCTACTACGCACAGTTCAAGCGTCCCGATGATTACACTGCTTCTTCCCCAGCTTGACAATACTTGAAAGAGATGGAACACAAAAGGGACCTGGAACATCACAAAGGCATGTTAAAAGTAAGAAGAAAAACCAGAAAATAGTAGTGTTATGCTTTCTTTTGATAACTATACTGAAAGATGCTTAGTATTTGGAAAAGTGTTGAATGTCTGAAAAAAATGTGACTTCATAGATACAGGCTGTATTAAAGTTATATTATACTAAGCTAAACAATATTGCAATATGAAACCCAGAAGAAAAATGTAAGTCACTAGCAACAACACTACCTCAGTGCAGAGAACAGTCTAAAAAAAAAAAAAAAAAAAAAAAAAAAAAAAAAAAAAAAAAATCAACAAAAAGATAACAGTGATTAATAGCTGATTCAATTCCAAATACTTCATGGCGAGATACAGTTCGATTTTCTTCTGTACTCTAAAAAGTAAGGAATGTGCAAACTAAACCAACTACAGATTGTTTTTCATGTATCAGGGCAACAGTAATCAACAAATGATCTAAAATACTGGCCAACTCTAATGTTATTAAGAATTGCTCTGCAACATATTTTAACCAACTTATTATCATCATCATTATTATAGTTCATTAAAGAAAAACAAGATGACATCCTCAGTGTGAGCTCGGCAGAGCTCCATACACACCAGTGGAACACTTCTAGCTCGTACAAGCTAAAGAATTTGCCCACAAATTAGCAACTTAAATGACCTTTGAGGAAGAAGGTGGAGGACACCTTTTAAGACTAGGAACCTTCATTGTATCTACTCACACAACACAGACAACTCACCGATTTATTTTTTTCCCCCTGAAAAAGTGCCCTCTGGTTTTAAAATTATGAGATTAGTTCAGGCTCTAAAACATGTAAACTCCTCCCCACACCTATTCTATATGAAAGCTTTGATGTAGTTGAGTGCTACTGGAAACATTGCACAAAAAAGGATACAACAAGAAAGGATACACTCTGCATGACAGTATTACTGCAGTATTTACGCAGGAATGTTTCTAAAGAAGAACAGCAGAATGTGGTTTAATTTTACTTGGTTCTCAGTATTGCATACACATAACTTTATGCTACCTATCAAAAGCAAATGTGCCTCTCTGATAAAATACAATTTTGACCCCTCATGAGATCTCATGACAGCTGGTGAGTCCACCAACACTGAATTCCATACTTAAAAGTACATTTCTGAAGAAATTGAACTACTAGAACACCACCAGATTTTTCCGTCTCATTAATTTCCCTTCAAGACTTTGCCATTTTACAGACTCACTTTTTCCATCAGGTCCAAAACCCAATCATGTTTCCATTCAGTGTATCAGTTTTCAAAACACTTCTTCCCTATGAAGAAGCTGGAGACCTCTCAACATCAGCTTCTTCTACATAATCTTTTCTTCCAAAAAGCCATATTTTAGCTACAGAAAAATAGTCACCCCAAATACTAACTGAAATTTTTGCCAGTCCATCAAGAAAAAGACATTTCAGCCAGCAAGAAGTTACATAGTATTTTTATAAACCACATGTATTATTTTCTCTACAAAGGATGAAACCTTTGTAGAGAAAAATACTAAAAAGTATAACAGTATTTACAATAACAATGAATTTAACATAGCTTCTTTCTGTTTAAAAATAATCAAGCTTAACATGTCAACGTAGGTATAAAAAAAAACCCAACATAACACTGAGACACAGGATACAGATCAAGTGTGAAGTCCCTCAAATGTTTGCATAAACTTGTTTATATGCGTATGTGTTTCAAATTAGATTCTGGCACTGTTCTTCCTTACAGACTCAGACTTCTATCATGGAATTTTGCACTATAAATCAGCATCCATCAGAATATTTCAGCAGTCACAAGAAAACAGTCATGAAGAAATAGGGTTCAGTTTCATCGTTAGTTGGAAAGTGAAATAAAGCTTTTTCATTAAATTTCATGGAAATCCATCTATGGCACATTCTGTGATCTCTACAGAAAAATGGTCAAGATTAGGAAGAAATTCTGTCTATGATACATGAAACCAATGACACCAAGGTAATTCATGTAAGACTTCCAAGTACACAAGTAAGTCTTCCATATGTACATGTTTGCACACTCTAAAAAAAAGGCTTCTTAGTTGACCGTCAACACAATTAGTAACCAAATAA